>VZTD01004397.1:710186-752963 GCA_013397725.1 Rhagologus leucostigma
CCGCCGCCCGCGCGCGCCAGGCAACCGTTGCCACGGCGACCGCGCCGGCCCGCGCGCGCGGGGAGCGGGGACCCGCCCCTCACGGCGCCTCACGGCCCCTCACGGCCCCTCACGGCCCCTCACGGACCCACAACTCTGACAGAGCCACGATTCTCAGGCATCCTGTCCCCCTCACGGACCCACAACCATCACGGTCCTGCTGTCCTCACAGCCCTGCCGCCCTCATCCCCTACCCCACCTTGAGGGGCGGGTGGTGGCGTGGGGTGTGGCTGCCGGGGAAGCACCGCGGTCTACCCTGTGGGAGTCAAGATGGAGAAAGAGCCGCTTTGGTTAAAGAAGGGGTGAACGGGAGTGACTTGAGCTGTGTCCCACTCCGGTGACCTGTCAGGCAGGTCCTGGCTCTCCTAACACACAGCCCGGGGGACGTGTGGGATCTGCAGGGGTTTGGGGAACCAGCTCCTGGGCAGGAGGGGGAATCGGGGCTGCTGATCCCCCACCCTATCCCGACCCCATCCTCACCCCACAGTGTCACAACCCCTTGGCATCTTCACCCAGCCTTCGCTTTGGATGCAGGGAAGCATAGAAATGCCAAAGAAACTTTGTCTCTCCGCAAAAATCACCAGCTGTCGGAAGCTTTAGGTGCATGATAGATTCCTCTGCACCGAAGCACTCATTTTCTTAAGTGCAGGAAGGGTTGAGATTTCTCTCTGCTGCCAGCAAGGCTCAATAAAACGTTGGGTTTCTATCAAAAAGTATCAGCAATACTTTTCTTCATGGTATTACAAATAATGTCCTTCAAGATTTGCAGAGTTACTCCCTGCTCGCCATCAAAGGATGTCAAAGACAGTTTTCAGGCCAAAGCCTGACTTACACATCTTATGTGTTTCTTGGCAAAAAGAGGACTTCTTTCCATGTTTTATGTCATGATCTGTAACAACAGCAAGAAATGTGTGACAGGTACAAGACGTGGGGTTTTTTTGCTGTTAGACACGCTCTTGTCTCCCAGCCCTGTCTAGAGGCCGCTGTCCTGCTGTCCTCATGGCAAGCAGGGGTCACAGAGTCGTAGAATAGAATCATGAAATATCCTGAGCTGGAAGGAACCCACAGGGATCACTGAGTCCAACCCCTGTCCGTGCACAGACACCCCAACAATCCCACCCTGAGCATCCCTGGCAGCGCTGTCCAAACGCTCCTGGAGCTCTGGCAGCCTTGGGGCTGTGACCATTGTCTGGGGAGCCTGGGCTCCAACCTAAACCTCCCTGACTCAGCTCTAGCTGTTCGCTGGTCACAGAGAGCAGAGCTCGGAGCTGCCCCTCAGGAGGAAGTTGTTGACAGCATTGAGGTCTCCACTCAGTTTCCTCCAGGCTGAGCAAGCCAAGTGCCCTCAGCCTCTCCTCGTTTGGCTTCCCCTGCAGACCTTTCACCATCTTCATGGCCTCCTTTGGACGCTCTCTAACAGCTTTAGATCTTTCTTATATTGTGGTGCCCAAAACCCCGTGCAGTTTTGGCCACCACTGCCACCAGGCTCGTGATCAAAACTGGATCCTGCAGATTAGCTCACTTGACAAGTGAGTTTTAGGGCTTGTCTGAAAAGTGAAGCTGCATGATTGAGCTTCGAGCCCTTAATGCCTGTGCCGGCCAGATGAATTATCTTCATATCCATCTACTGAAACCATGATTATAAGTTTAGCTGCACAACAGCGATAGCAGACTGACCTTATTCTACCTAATTTTGTTATGATTCTCATAAATTATTTTCCTGCTGCATGTAACTGGTAGATTACATGAATATTTCAGAATCATTAAAGATTCATTTGGGTCTGTCTTAAGATTCAATGTTTTTTTCCCTGTGTCTTCTCAAAGTGCAAGGGGAGGGCATTCTTTGTTTGTGTCACCAGGAAATACAACCTGGTGTCCAAAGGTTATTCCGGCCTGTATCACTCTTCCATATTGCAGGACTGTGTGCAATCAAAGTGTCATTGCAAACAACTTGCTGGTTGTTTTATAATCTCAGTTCGAAGGGTTCGGTTTTCAACACAGTGGTTACAGGCTGTCGTTTCGTGGCGTTATCATCAGAACAAGCTGCTCTTGTTTTTAGATTAAGCATTAAGGCCCAATCCAAATCCCCTTATATCTGAGAAGAATGTTTCCATTTTCATGGTGGATTGGGCATTAGATCCACGGCAGGAACAAAACAGCCCTTGGACTCCTGGAGCGGGTGACCTGTGTTGAGGGTGAAGGTGTAACCGGGAGAAAACTGACCTACTTCTTCCTCTGACATATTTTTCCTTGAGGTAAAGAATGGATCCGGTTGTTGAACTTATCAGGAACAAAAATATGCTCTGAGAAGCTGGCAGACAACCCCCACGAAACCAAGCCAGTATCACCTCAACCCCTGAAACTTTTGGAATAAAGAAATGGAAAAAGCATAAAGGGGAGCGCTGTCCTTTCCCAGGCCCCTGCTGCATGTAGGATCCTGGCCTTGGAATTACCTCTTGCTCTGCCCCTTTTTGTCCTTTCTGCACCTCTTCCAGTCTGGTGTGGAATGTGCTGCCACTTCTTCCTCTGTGGTAATTCCCTGAAACTCTGGTATTTGAGGGCATTTGCATGTCCTTAAGTGGAAGCTGAAACTGATGTTTAGGGAAACTTTGTAGGTGATGATGAAGTGGTTTGTCAGGAACTCGGCATCATCCCACACCAGCGTCCTCAAACTTGTCCCGGAGATAAAAAACCTGCATTTAAAGTGGGAGGGTCATGAGTGTGTTTTCTTTTTCCGTGAGAAAATAAATGACTCTCCCGTGTTCAGCAGCAACAAATTCATCTGTAATTTGCCTGCTGCTTGTTTCTTTCTGTGCTCCACTACTAAACATGCTCCAAGGCTTTTCTTCTGGAAAATGGTAATACACTGCTTTTCTACATGAAATAATTTTCCTGTTAGTCTCCTGGATTCCTCACGCACTGGGAGTGGGTGTACACGTGAACTGACACACACTGCACAACTTGTCTTCCAGCAGAGCTCTGAGGTTAATTATTAGCAAGCAATTCCTTTGAGAAATCACCATATTCAAACATGACACCTATTGCAGGTGGACCCTCGTGCTTGTTTTCTGCCGTGCTGGATAAAAGCCTGGGATTTTGGTTTCTTCCACCATGTTTCAACTATCAGTACTGGGAGAGTATGTGTAGAATAAGAGTATCAGTTCCCAGAATATCTGATGTCCCCAAGGACAGCAGATCTAAATGTTGTAAAAAAATGTATCTTCTGTAGAAACATAAACGTGCTGTGGCCTGGGACTTACAAGGGAGATAGTTCTTGGGTACGTAGAGGAAGAGCTTCCATTCCTGGAATAGTTTGGGTTGGAAAGGACCTTAAAGATCATCTTGTTCCAACCCCCTGCAGTGGGCAGGGACACCTTCCACTATCCCAGGTTTCTCCACGCCCCATCCAACCTGGCCTGGAACATTTCCAAGGATGAGCAGCCACAGCTTGTCCCCAGCAGCCAATAAAGGCCGGTGGCTCTCTCTGGGAAGAGGTTTTTTGCCTTCAGTCTTGCCCAAGAGCTGCTGCCTGTGCTCTCCGGAGCAGTGAGAGAAAACACTCAAATAAATGAACATTTTTATCTCTTACCCTTGCAAGATTTCCAAGAGAGCCATGAGTGCTGGAGACGGCCCCAGCAGAGCAGTGAGCAGCTCATGCACACTCACAGCCCTGGCTGCGTGCAGCTCTCTCCTTAGGGCTCTATTTTCAGCCCTGGACTAATTTTGAACCCTGCTGTAGCTGCTTCCCTGTGCTTAGTTCTGCAGGGCCTCGATTGCCCCGGTGCTGAGCACTTAATATCCCCAGCCAGGATTGACTTAGAGCCTGGGCACACCCCGGGGTCACAGCCTGGGGCCAACGCTGACACCGCGACTGCCTGAGGGGCAGAGGGGTCTGTCTGCTCTGTGCCCCTGGGATTTAGGATCCTAAATGCACGCAGGTACTACAAAGACCAAAAAAAAAAGTTACACCTTACTAGAAATTCCATAAGGAAAAGGAGGTGTGGTCAAAAAGACACTTCAAATATCTCCTGACTGACTGGAGCCTGGGTCCCATCACACGAGGGGGAGTGGGGAGGCTGGCAGCCTCCTCATGCTCTTGCTGCTCCGACAGCTCCCGATGTCTTTTTCTCCCTTGTACAAAATAGTTTCCTGTGACAGTCCATCACGGAGCCAGCCTCAAGGAGGAGAGAGCAGGATATTATTCTTAGTAATGGAACCGTCACTTCGATGCCATTCCCACCAGCACGGGAACAGTGTCTAAGGCACAGCGCCGCTGTCAGCAATTCCTTATCTCCCGTTCCGTAGCTCGGCAGGAATACGCAGTGGCAAGGCCTTGTGCATCGGGGAACCACAGGCAACGAGCAATATTTTTCATGTAAATAAAGAAAACAAAAGAAGTGCAGGTAGCAGGCCTCTATTTCATTCACGCTTTTGTATTATTTCAAAGGTAATGTATATGCAACTCAGCTGTTACGCTGATGAGCGCAACAAGTTATTCAGATTTATTTCTTTTTCCCTTGCTTGGAGTGTTTGATGTGTATCAAACCTGAGGAATGGGATGGGCAGGGAGCACTGGCAGCTCTGCTCCTCACAGAGAGGGGCTTCCCCCCAGCCAGCGACAAGCCCCATCACATTTAAAAGAATACTTGTGTTCACTTATCTTCAAAGTGCTGTGCAAACATTAATTAATGACTCTGTTATTGCCAGGGGGAAGAGCTGGCAGAGGGAGGGGTGACAGCTCACCCTGCCTGCCTTCCTTGCTGGGAACCTTCCTTCTTCAGCTGCGAGGAGCGGGATGCTCCATCCCCAGCCCTCCGGTTATCTCCAGCAATTACAGCTCTGGAAGTGCTGCTGGTGGGTTCTAAGTGCCTGCATCAGTAATAGGAGGGGCTTTAGCCTGTAAGATATTTTTATCCGTAAGATGATTTATTTTTAAAGTCCCTGGGCTATGTTTAGGAGAATAACGGGTCAATAGCACTTACAGCCCAGCAGGTTTTCCCAGGAGTCTCATCCCACCGTGCCTTGTCATTCCTCAGGCAACCCCAAGCAGGGAGACCCCAGGGACGAGCTGGGTGAGCGCTGAAAGGGTTTTGAGTGTCACCACGATCTAATTAATGAGCAAACGAGATGTTTCTATCTTTCCATGTATCTTTATATTCATTAAACCATTTTCAGCAAGTACATTTGGGTAGTGCTCGAACAAATCAGTTTCAGTGGGGACTGTTGATTTTCTTTTCCCAGATGATTTCTTTCTAAAATGCATTTTTTTTCCTAAGGACACTTTGAGTAAAACTGTGTTTACCACAACTGTGCAACTGCACAAAGACAGAATGACTTATCTCCAATTTTTTCGCCACTTTAACACTGCGGGAAATCAATGAATAAGTGAAAGGCAGGAGACACGAACAAGATAAAAAATCTAACTGGATTCCAAAACGCAACATCTTCCCCCTGCTCCTGGCTGTGCAAGGTGCAAGAGCCCAGAGCAAGATGGAACATACCCAGCATCGTCATCCCAATAAATGCCATTGGGATTGTGGAGCAGTACAAATCCCTGGCACAGGAATAGCCTGGCATCCATCAGCACGGCACAGAGCTCTCCTCTTGCCATGAGCTGGCGCGTGGTTATCCTCAAAAACAACATCCTGATCCCCTGCTAAGCATTACCTTTGGGAACTCACAGCCAACCTGAGCCAACTCGGCCACCCCTTTCCAAAAAGCTGTTACAACACCGTGATTTCACCAAAATGTTCTACATTCATCGCACAGGGGGAGGTGTTCAGGAGGGAACAAATCCGGGGCCGCCTTGTTCCAGGTCCCCTGGGGGATGCACAAAGGCAAACGCTGCCTGCCAGGTCTTGGAAAATCCATCCCAGCCACAGGAGAGATGTACCTGACCCAGCATTTCCCATTCCCTGTAGCAGATTTGAGCTATGGTCTCGTGATACAGGGGATATTTTGAGGACAGAGGTGTCATTTCTGGATTTTAAGGCTTCTTTCTCCACAAATACAAACCTTCAGCCCTGGGCTGAGGGGCCAGCACAGAAACCCGCTCTGGGCGATTTTGATGTGCTTCAGCCCAGCAAAAACCACCTCAAAAGCAAATTAAAGCTCCTCTAATTCCCCCATAGCAGGGTCTGGCGGGGGTGGGTGGTGGCTTCCCACTGCGTTTTGCCTCATTTCCATCCAGTATTTTTAGCTCCTGCTCTTCTGGTGGGCTGCAGCTCCCGGTTCCCCTTGCTGCCAGCTCTGCGCCACAGCCAAATCCTTCACCTGGCAGCCCTGTGCCCTCCTGCCCTGCCTGCAGAGAGGTGCCAAAGCAAACACTGCCCTCCTCACCCGCTTGGGCCCCAGCCAGCTTGCACATGCTCCAACGCTCTTAAATCTGAGGCCAGAGAAATATGGGAATGTACAAATTAGTCAGAGGCATTGAAACATCTCCATCCTGCTCGGCCGGGTCCTATTTACAGCAAGAACTTGACGACTGCAAAATTGAGACACCGAGCAGGAAACCAAACCACGCCAGAGCCTCCGATCCACCGGCAGCGAGCTCCGGCTGATGGACCTCAGAGCAGACTCTGAGGGGTGGGCAGTGGCCAGCCCAGGTCCTCACACTCCTGGCAGGGATGCCAAAGCCCAGGGACACACGGTGTGTCCCTCCCTGCTGCAGAGCTGGGCACAGAGGGGGCCCATCACCAGATAACCCCACAGTCCCTTCCCATGGCTTTGGCACCTACTGAGGTTGGCAGAGATGTGGGCAGGACGCAGCCCCACACCCGGATGGGTCCGAGCAAAGAGAGTGACCACAACACCATGAGCAGCACCTGGGGATGAAACACAACATGGCTGGGGGTGGTCCCATCCTGCTGTGACAGGCGTGACCCCTCTGTCCCCGTTCACAGTGCTGGTCACTTGGGCCACTGGGTGTGGATGCTGCTCACACGTGTGGGGCTGTATGGCCCTGCTCCCCCCGTGCCGTGCCATCCCAGCCTGGTCCCCACGTGTGCCAAAGCCAATGCCTGCCCAGTACCGCCCTGCCCCACGCTCCGTTCCCTCCCTGGGGTTCAGAACTGGCTGAGAGCAGCCAGTAGCCCTCAGCTGGCCCTGGGAACAGGAGTGATGAGACCCCCGGGGCAGCCAGGAGCACAGTGTGGAGAAGGGAATGCTGCAAAGGACACCCATATCCGCGGGGCTGGGGCACTGGGTGCTGCTGCCTGTCCTGCTGGGCGGACACACGGCTGCTGTAAGACCCCCAAACGCTCAAAGACCCCCAGCAGCAGCCCCCGGCCAGGTGAATCCCCGACAGCACTGACTTACCGGTGGCCGCCGTCGACATCCTCGCAGCCTCGGGGGTCGCCGGGGGCTCTGGGCAGCACCCCGTGGCATGGGAGCCCATGGCACGTCCCGGGGCTCAGCGCCGGGGGGCTCGGTCCCCTGCGCTCCCCGGGAAGGGCTGGGGGCAGCGGGGCAGCGCTGCGCTCCCCGGCATCGCTGGCATCACCACGGCAACTGCCGGCTGACTCACGCTGCTTCCGAGTGACATCAGAGATGCGGAGGAGGGGGCCGGGGGCTGCGGGGCGATGCCGGGAGCAGATATTCTCGCTTTGGTTTTGGTTAAAGCTGGAAGGTTTAGTGCGGGGAAAGCTTTCAGATGCAGCCCCGCAAGGCAGTGCCACGCCGGGATCTTGGCTTTTTTTTTTGCAGGAGAGCCACGGAGTCAGGAGGGGGGAAGATGCTGGAGCCCATCGGCTCTGAAAGCTGCCCAGTGCTGGCGGCATGGAGGGACTGGGACAGAGCCAGAGGGCCGGATGAGATTCCGCGCCCCCATAACGCTCTTGGACTTCAGTTCTGTTCAAAAAAACCCCCAGATTAAGGAAACCAGTTGAGAAATTACTTACTTTGGCTTCCCTTGGTACCAGGGGTGTGAATGGGGGGAGGTCTCCTTACAGGGGATGCGTTGGGCTCCTCATCTTCAGGCACATTTCTCCTGCACATCCTCCCTCTGGAGCACTGCCCTGCAGTGCCCAGCACTTGTGTCCGGCATGGTGGGAGCTGAAAAGGGATCTTGCTTGGAAACCAGTCAGGAGCAGGGAGGAATGTTTGCTGGGCACACACGCACACACAGGGGGTTCAGGACCAGCACAAACGAATGCTCCACATCCAGACATTTTTCAGAGGGATTTGGCAGCACATTTTCTCAGAGCTGGGCTGTGCGAGGCTTCCTCACGCGCCATCTGGTAGCCACAGCCAGGAGCACTGATGCTCCATCCCCTCCACTCACAGGCTCCGTTAGATCGAGCCTGATGAGACAGAAAGAAGTATTTTTAGTGGGATGAGAGTCCTGCACGAGGCTCTGCGCTGAGCAAGAGCAGCGCCGGGTCAGCCAGCGATGCAGCAGCTCCACCATCTCCAAAAAATAAACTTTCATCAACCCTCCATGGGAGCAGCCCCCAAGGCAGCACAGCCCCAGGCAACACCCCCCACCAGACCCCCTCCCGGGGGCTCCTGGGCATCCCTCCTTCCATGAGGCTGGGGATCAGGGAACCCAACACTTGGGGCTTTTATTTTTAGCCCAGCAAACTATAAATACAGCCCACGGTAACCCACGGGAATCTGCGCGAGCGCTCAGCCCGGGAAGTGACGGCACCAGGGAAGCCCGTGGCTGCCGGAGCTGCACCACCAGGGCTCCAGCGGGAAAGGCTCTGTCCTACTTCCAGACACCTGAGCAGGATGCAAATACTTCAAACCACTTACGGACTGGGTTGCACCAGGCACGGTGCTGCCGCAGTGGGGAGAGGGGGCTGGCAGGAGCAGTGGGCTGCTGCTTCTCAGACAGGAAAGGGGAGAGGAGGGATGGGGAAGGTTCACTGGAGGCCAGAGCGCAGATTTCAGGGGGGATTGTGCATTTTTTCTTTTTTTGGTGAATGTTCCCGCGTGGGAGCAGGGGAGGAAGGTGCCCGTCTGTGAGGAAGCCGGGAGTAGGGGGGTACAGGCACAGAGCACCCCGTGATTCATCCCAGGCAGCCTGGCAACCAGCTCCTGTGTAGGGGAAAACACAGATGGAACAGGGATGCTGCAACACCGATCCCACAGCACGGGAACAGCCGGCTGGTGTCCTTTTAAGGATGATTTTGAAGGTCTGAGCTATTCCCCTTCTCTCGCACACTTCATGGAGGAGCTGTGTGGGGCCTGTGGGGGTCCAGCAGCCCACAGTGCCTGGATCACCCCAACTGAGGCCATAGGGACAGAGTGAAAATTCTAATCCCACATGCCAAGAAATCCAGAGAGTTGCCCCAAACCCCTCTCCAGCCGTGGCACAGCGGGAAGGGGTCAAGGTTGTGCATGGCTGGAGGCAGCAGGGTCAGCACAGCCCCGGGGCTTCACTGTTCCAGGGGTTGTCCTGCACAGCCCCGTCAAGGAGGAGCTCAGTAAATATTTAACCAAACTTGGGGTGCGTGGGAGCTGCTGCGGGTACGGGACTCCCGGGCACAGATTCCCTGTGGAGCAGTCCTCCCTCAGAAGACAAATAGAGGTTCACTGCTACATAAATGTGGTTTATGCCCGAGCTACGGCTCATAAAAGCCAAGAAACCACATCATGCATAAGCACTGCAAGTCTGCCATGAATAATTCAGTCTCGGGGTGCAGCAGCAGCCACACACCTGCACAGCCCCGAGAGGCTCCGGCAGCCCTCGCCAGGGATTAGGAGTGAAGCCTCCGGAGCCACCGCTCACTTCGTGCACCCAGAGCCCTGGCTGGAACCAGCTCCTGCTCCACACGCTGCTTCCCAGAGTGGGCGAGCTCGTTACGCAACCGCTGATGGATCAGTAACAAAACCTGTCGGAGAGCTGGGACTCTTCCCTACGACACTGGGAAAGCCGCACTGCTGCACCCCGGAGTGCAGGGTGGGTGCAGGACCTCACCACGTGGGGTTTGCATCCCACCTGCAGCCCACAGCTGGGGGTGCTGCTGGAGCCCAGCACCCAGAGCCATCAGTGACCCCCCTGAGCATCACAGCTCTGAACTCAGGCCTTTTATTTGGGCACCAGCTCCTCAGCCAGGCATCTGAATCCCACCCCTGGCTTCGAGAGCTGGTCACCTCTCCAGGTTTATTTCAGTCCAGCGGGGCCTGGTCCAGCACATCTCGAGTTACTGGTGTCCCTCCCCCAGCTCCACCAGTGCCCGGATTCCTGGTGACACTGGATCCGCAGGGCTTGGGCTGTGTCCCAGCTCAAGTCACACTCACTGGCACTCACACCAAGTTCACACACGTACACTGCAGCCCTGCCCTCCTTCCAGCCATTTCCCAGGACCAACATCCAGCTCAATTCCTGCATTTGAACTGAAAGCTTTTGAATTACAAGAGAAAATAATTTCTCCGTTAATTCTGCTCCAAATCCAATTTCCCTCTACCAAACCATCAGCAGCTTCCAGAGCTGCTGCTTCCTTTGGCCAATTCCTCTTCTAATAAAATCAATTTTAAAAAAAGGCATGATCAAGCAGAGAGGACATGACAGGATTGTCACCAAGGGGACGGCAGCCTGGTCAGAGCTCCCTGGGCTGTCAGGGCACAGGAGTTCCCAGGGGAAGCATCTGCTGCTTCCATCTGTTTCACACAATCGCAGAATGGTTTAGGTTGGAAGGGGCCTTACAGACCATCGTGTTCCACTCCCTGCCACCGGACCAGGTTGCTCCAAGCCCTCGTCCAACCTGGCCTTGAACACTTCCAGGGATGGGGCAGCCACAGCTTCTCTGGGCAGTCGCTGGAAGCCTCTCCAGGAGGAGATTCAGAGGAGCTGATGGGTAATTGTACAATATTCTGCTCCTCTTTAAGGGGCAGTGTGACCACGACCACCAATTCACAGGAGAAGAGTGAGCACAGGGAAGGAGAAAACCCAGCCCGACCGCCGGGATGGCACCGGCAAACCCACGGAGGGGCTGGGAACGACTCTTGCCACACCACTGTGCTGTCAGCAATGGCTCACCCTGCCTACACCAAGCTGCTTTTCCACAGCCAAGTGCACCCTGTGCTTCCCTTCCCCACCCTTCGTGACGGATTTGGGCCTTGCTGGAGGCGGCTCCCGGGCCGGAGCTGCTCCTCATCCCTGCTGGAGCACCCCGGGACACGTCCCTGTGCCGAGAGCGCGCCGGGAGCTGCCAAACACACGCCAGTTACAGCCCATCCTGTCACACATGGCAGCACTACTGCATTTTTAAGGTGTGGGTTTCTGCTCAGACCTGCTGTACCAGTTCAGGTTCAGAAGTGTCATTATCTAATGATATATCCCAAGCTGCTTTAAGGTAATTTTTTTTGTTTTCATTTTAAATTAGTGGAGAGCCGGACCTTTGAACTGTCCTGCTGCTGAGCTGTGCATCACAGCAAATCTGAGCTAGGGCCTGACACCAAAACCACCTGCATTTATAACACCACCACATTTACCAACGGGATCTGAGCAAGCAGCATTTTGATGTCTCATACTCTAATCCTCCATCTCTCACGGGACACAATGAAAACGACTCTGAACTCCTCAGCAGTTGCTGCAACTGCTAAATAAAACAGGCTGCTGGCAGGTTCCTTGCCCTGAACATGGAAGAAAATGCTAATTAATTAAAAAACCCAACCCCAAAAAACCCCCAAATGAACTCTACAGATTCTCTTCTTTACAGAAATAAGCTCATGCATTTACACCATCATCAGTTGCCTCCAAGGCACCCACAGAGGGGGCCAAGGCTTGGAAGTGCTTCCCAGATCCCCGGCAGCAGCGCTGGCACCACGACAGCCAGATGGGAATTTTGGTTACGTCACGTGCGAGTTGCTGCATCCCACCAGCTGCTGCTTGCTGGGGCTGTTTTCCTTAATGAGGGTTCCCTTGTTGGGAAAGAAAAGACTTCAATTTGTCAGTCAACAACTGTCAAGATAAATCCCTCTTCAATGGCATCGGAACATCCCCGGGGATCACCAGATCGTGTTTCACAAAGCCCTTGCAATGAATCTCCCCAAGTGCAAAACAGAGAAATAACTTCCAGGTGCACAACCAGCTGCTGAACCAGGGTTTCCTGCACAAACTCAGTACGACCAGCTCTCAAAACACCCCACCTTCTGAGACACAATTCCAGCAACCTGCAGGTACGAGGGACGCTGAACAACGTGGGTGCATAAACCTTTGCTGCTCCTGCAAATGATGGTTCCGAACACCTTGTAATAAATCAAAAAACTTTATTTTGAAGATATATTATAAATGTACAGCACACACAACATCAGTGTCTGGGGTTATGTGTGAGCAGGTTTAAAGCCTCAGCATTCATTCCAGCCCCGGCCGTGGGTTCCATGTCTCCACACACAAGATTCCAGCCTGAACAGGTCTGGCTTTGCCAACACCTCCCTAACTTCCAGGAATATATTTCAGAACACAACAGCAACTGCTTAAAAGGATCACAAATTAGCAGCATTCCTTGCTTTTGGCCCGGAGGCCTTCTGCAGGGAGCAAATCCTGCAGGTTCTCCTACTCAGGGAGAGGTCAGCGACCCACACGAGCGTGGCCAGAATGAATCCCGAATTCCACAGGCTCAGGGACGTCTGCCCTAGTTTAAGCTTCAGAAAAGTAATGTTACACCTTAGGAAGAGCTGTGCATGCCACACGCCGGCGTCAGAGCCAGATCAAAGTTATCCTACGCGGTACCTAATTGCTGTATACACAGGTGAAATGAAAAAAAACGTGAAGTCAGTACCTGGCAAGGTAATTTTACTGGTGCTGCCTTGTGGGAAGTGCTGGGTAGCAAATCACATTCGTGTACAGTTCATTAAGCCGTGATAAAAATACGCAAATTAAAAATCTCTACAGGCCTCTGTTACCTGCTGCAACAGAGACGCTTGGGTTTGTGGGGCTTCGTTTAAAACGTGATCCAATTTCCTCCCTCTCCCCAGAGCACGATATAAAACTATACCCAAATTCAGTAAGAATTTAATGCATTTACATTTACTGAAGTTCACATGCTGCAAACAGGATCTGCATTGAAGATCTTCAAATCTAGAGCAAGAGGTCCTCAAAAAACCCCTTTTGCTACACCTGGATGTGGGGATGGAGGCGAGAACCACCATGAGAACATTCACGCGGATGTGACATCCCGTGCAGGGAGGTGGGGATTGCCCCTCGCTGCCCTGCCACAGCCAGCACAAATCCTTCCGAGGAGGAACTGTCCCAGAGAGGGGGATACAGGCAGCATCTCCAGCCCCAAAGCTCCAGGACTCTCAGTCGGATGGAAATACCAGCTGGAAGCGCCGCTGTTCTGTTCGTTAATAAAAATGGTATTTATTATTAAAAGTAGAAAACCAGGGCGGTTACTTTGGATGAAACACTGGCTATCCTGTGCACGAGACTTTGGGAAAATTGCCACTGGAGCAGAGATCACAGCAACCTGTGCCTCTCCCACGGGCAACGTCTGCTGACAGTGTCGCTATACATTCGTTCGGTGCGATGCTTATTTCAACAACTTCCAAAATACATTAAAAGATCCTCAGCCCACGGATCACAATGCCTAAAAAAAGTAATTGTAACAGTCCTAACTAAAACGGATTTCAATAACTACTAAAGAGTTGCTTGGATATGAAAATCAATCTCTGAAATGCAAGTCTGGTTCCAGGAGAGGAGGAAAGAAAGGGGGGGGGTCAAGGTTTTTGGGACAGGTCTGTGACAGGGGCTGCCAAGAAGAAGCCACGAGCTGGAGGTCTTGGAACTCGTGCAGGAGAGAACCTCACACCTTCCCAGAGGAGGAATGCCCTGATGGCTGCTTTGGGAACCGTGCAAGTCAATTTTCCAGCTGCATGGAGAACACAAACGTCCTTGAAATGGTGCAAAGCCCGGCGAGCCCTGACGCAGCCGGGTCATCCTGTGTGACCATTTCCACGGAGGGATGCAGCAATCCTAAAGGAAGACTCATGTCACTGCTCACCAGCAGAGGAGGAATGGCAGATTCTTTGGGCTGGACCAGGGAGAGAGGTTCAGCAGGAGAGTTACACTAGCTCGGGCTCACAGGTCAAGACAATCAAGGTCCAAGCTGTAAAGTAGCCACTGGCCTTTTTTCCAAATACATCCCTTTAAATGCATCCCCCTAAAAAGAGAGTATAAATACGAAGCCCTGAGAACAAACTTCCATATAAGTACATTTCCATTAAAAATATCAGCGTTTTGATGACACAATTATAAGTTAGATATATTTAAATAAATAGCTGGCGACTTGCAAGAGGCCTGCAACATCAAAAGGTACAAGATTGTCTGGCTACCAATGGGGTAAAGAGCAGGAACTGTAAGAATCACACTGTTAGTCACCTACCACCCCATCCCCTTCCTGCTCCATCTCACAGGCTTCCAAATATTCCCTTGACCACGTTAAGAGAAAATTAACTCTGACATGTCTCTGCCAGTTTGAACTTGAGCACCCGAGGTGCAAGCACAGGACCCGAGCCTGGAAATCCTCACTGCTGTGAGCAGTTCTTCCTCACAAAACCCGCTGGTTTTATTTAACAAAAATCTATCCCGCGTGTCCAGGGATCTCTCACTGGCCCTCAGAGCAGATCCCCCAGGGAACAGGACAGTTCCTCACCAGGCAAAGCCACACACATTCCTTGTGCCTGGTGGCTGCACATTCCGACTCCAGAGTGGTGGCATTTCACTTTCTGCAGGTCTCCTAAAAACTGGGCCCATCTGAGCCTTTTCCAGCACAGTGGACTCAACTGCCCTCTGCATTTTCAGGGATGAAGCAGCAATCCCACCCCTGGGCTGATGGGACACAGCCCCTGGTTAATTCACACCCCAGCACACAGAAGTCTTGATCAATCCCTTCAACCTCAGGGTAGTTTTTGGTGGGTTTAAATCAACTCCTGTGCCTTGCTGCAAGCACCACACCTCCTAAATTCTGGTCTCCTGCAGCTTTTGGCCACTGCAAACTTCAGTTCTCACAAGCCAAGCAGGGCTCTGCTCAAGCCATCCCAACAACACCTCAGCTGTGGAAGCGTTGAGCTCTGGAACAACGAAATCCAGAAATAACCACATCTTCTCAAGCCTCCCAGCATCCTAAAGACGCAGAATTCCTTTATCCCTGTGGTCTCTTAACTGCTGCTGCTGAACCTGGGCATTCTCACCTTCTACTACATAGGAATAATTTGTTTTACTGCTGCTTTTCCCCACACTTTGTAACTGGTTCAGTGGCACTGAGGGGTCCTGGCATTCCAAGGGAGGCAGCCCCGAGCACTTCTACCCCTCTGAGCTCCACAGCCACTCACGGACTCCTGAAACCAAATGCAGCATTTCCCAAGCCTTTACATTCTTCAAGGGCCACAACTGCACCAAAGGATCTGTTTGCTAAGTCTGAACCTCTCCTCATCCATTCGGAAGCCAAAAAACCTCCCACCAAACTACAGGGTCGTTTTCCCCAACTTTGCCTTCTAAAAACACTCATTAAAAGGAACATTAACCAGAATCCTGACTGTAGAGAAGGACATTTCTCTCTAACATTACGAGCTTCAAGTAAAAGAGTCTTCTGGTATTATTACAAGGAAAAAGCTTCAGGAGTAAGCAAAAAAAAAAAAAAAAAGGATAAAATAATCAAAACCTTTCATAAGACCACAACATTCAGTCACAGCTACTCATGAGTAGCTCTGCTGAGCTCACTGGGGTGCAGGATCAGGCTCCTGGCTTTAGTTACAGGACAAGGTTATAATTTCATGTCATGTTCTCAGTCTATTCTTAGCAAGAGCCCACAAAAATGGTTTTACTGTCCAATTTGAACAGAAGAAGCATCTCCATAAAGCTTGGAATTTCTAAATGTAGAAGTAAATATTTCAGCAGTCATCAGCTGTAAAGCTTAATATGAAATTACAAAATAATAATAATAAAAAAAAGAGAATCCTGGGATAGTAAGACAAGATAAAATCTCAGGCTGCTTTGATTTCCCCACCCTTCATATTAATTATGAGAAATTGGCAACTTCAGTGCCTCAGCTGCATAAGAGCACAGAGCAGATGCCAAGTTCAGGCCAAAACTTGTTGCAGGGTTTCGGGTTGCATCTTGCTGCACTTTTGTTTAAAAAAACTCCAACCGCACATAAATCCCTCCCACACCTCAAGAGGTGACTTGCAGAGCTGCTCAGGATCTCCCTGTTTGACAGGACACCTTCGTGCTGGTTAAGGACAGGGTCTCCACCTGGTTTCTCTGCAAGATTTGCCCATTCTGCCTTTCCTGCAGGGCTGTGAAGCACAGGGCATGGCAGGGATGATGACAGGTGTCAGTCACATCACATTATTTTCACCGAGTTGAAAATAACCCCCTCTTTTTAGCAGACTGCTAAAAAAGTAACACCTGCAGAGCCCAGTCATAAACACCAGCTGGATATTCACAGTGAGTTCTGTTCTTAATAGCTCAGAATTCCTCTCTGAAATCTCAAGTCAGTCTTCCGGCAAAATAGGAGAAGACCCAGCCTGACAGTCTTGGTACAACCATGGTAAAAATAAGTATAAAGAAAACCCACTTCTAACTCAAAGATAGCAATTTCAAGCGTGCTTTAAATACCTTAAACAAGATAAAAACCTGTGTGGTTCTGCTGCTTTACAGATCACCAGCAACCCCCCCCCCCATGCAATTCAGCTGCTTTTTTTTGTAAACAGAATAAAACCCCCACGAGCCCCTTCCCAAAACCGTGCACATAAAAATGGGAAAAAAACCCCTGTGTGAACATATCCCTCCTTGCAACGGGATATGGCAGAGTACGAGCTCAGGAATTGCAGCCACTTGGGAATTCAACTCTTGACGTGGTGAATTCTGTGGTGAAAGAGATCCTGCACCTCTATGGTACCTGACAGAGAACCTCCTGCAAGTACAACCCCTGTGGGACTGCAACAACACTAACGCAGCAAATAAATAGGAAAAAGTAATGCTATTTATTAGAATTCCATCTCTGAATGATTCGGCTTAAATTAGAATGCCAGATAAACAAGCTTGGATAGAAATGTGCTTGCTCTCCCCAAGATTTGGGCTTTTAAAAAACATTTCCTAAGAATCAAATTTTTTTTTTTAAAAAAGCAGTTTTGCAATTTGATAAGAGCCATAAATTAATACTGTATGGAGATGATTAACATCCTATGCTAGTGGTCAGTGACCTTTTGTAAACACCAGCCAGATCCTACCAAACTGGCCAGAAAACTGTCACAGGCCTTTTGAACGAGCAATATTTCTTTCCAACAATCAGATTTCTTAAGTGTTTTCACAAAACCTTTTTCCTATTTTTTTTTTAATATATATATTTTATTTTAAACCTAATACCTGAAAACATAAACAAGTCCTCAAACCTCTTCCACTAACACTAAATCCACAAGGCAACTCACTCCTGTTGGCCGTAACTACGAAAGCTCTCGTGTGAGAGACCCCTCCAGCCAGGATCTCCCCCCTTCCCTCCACCCCTTCCCAACCATCCAGGCACCCTCCCGTGGAGGTGGAGGGGGAGCGAGGGGCAGGGGGAAGTGGCACAGTGCACTGGCAGTTCCCTCTACGTGCGATTCAGCGTCTGGAAGATTCGGGAGATCTGTAACATCACCGGCCCCGTTTCGGGATCGTTCATCCACTGAGTGCTGTTCAAGGGGTTTTCAAGCATATCCTCGAAGGCTGCCAAGAAACAGGGATTGCAACAATTAGTTCTGCAGTTTTTGGGAGGTTTCAACAGCAGGACAGTGAGAAAGAGCTGTGACTCAAAGGCAGTGTCCAGAAATGCGGGAAGACACGTTGTGCGTTCCCAAGGGTTCGAAGCCTTGCAGGATGCTACAGGCTTTGTGCTTTCCTCGTTTCTCAGCATTAAATTCACTGCAGACAGTGATTAAATACTTAGCCTGGACTACAGGCCAGCCCACAGAACCTCAAGGACACGGAGTTGAAAAGGTAAAGCCTTAGCAAATGTGTCCAGGCCTCGGTCTCCAGGATCATGCCATGAAATCCATCCATTCCTGAACGCTCTCCTGCGGCTCCACTCCTCCGATCAAAGCTTCTTCCACATCCCAGCCTGGATTTCTTGCACCAGTATCCTTTTCCTCCCTGGTACTTAACCAAGACAGTTCACGGAAAGCACAGTCACCCCTTGCCTGTTCTCTGTGCTGCCCTTTGGCTGCCCCACGGCTCCTCTGGAGAGGAAATTAAGCCAGCAGAAGCAGCAGCAGATGTACCAAAGGCTGCACGGAGCCAGCACAAGTGTAGCCCCTTAAACCTCCAAATCTCAGCACTTCATCTTTTCATAGAGGCCCTGTTCCTCCTTCCTGGTGTCTGGAGAGTAGGGGATGTCAGGGAAGCAGAAGGGGAAAGGTTGGGTGTGCAGAAAAATTACCTCAACTTCTGAACAGGGAGAGTGGTCCAAACATTTAATTAATATTCTTTCTGTCTTTACAAGAAGCTTTGCCGTTTGTTTGCTTTTTTGTTGTTGTTTTATATTTCATCTAGTTTTGACTCTTCTACTCATGCCGAAGGAACCAGACAGGCACTGCAAGAGCCAAGATGCCAATCTGGCACAGGAACGGGCCAGGCACTGATTTGAGCCCTTTGAGCTGGGCTCCTGGGCATTTGGAGCCAGTCATCACAGAACAGGACAAAAAAAGCAGCTGCACAGTCACCAAAATGTCAGCGTTGTAAGAGCCTGGCCCAAGGTCAGGGTTAATTCTCCCAGGAGTGCCAGTGCACAAAGCTCAAGTGCCATCAGTGGGAGCTGGAAGTGCCCAGCACCTCTGAAAGGCTCCTCATTAATACCTCGCTCAAGGTCATGCAACTTGCCTCCAGGAAAGCCCAAAATAAAATCCAGATCTCCCCTTTCAGCACTTGAACTATTTTCTTTTACACGGACTCACAAGCTTAAAACTAAAGATTTATCGATACTCTGTAAGGAACTCATTAAGTGCAAAACCTCATTATTAAAACCTGTGACATAAGCAATTTGCAGATGTATCATTAGGAATATATTCTCTGATGTTCATCCGAGCTCCACGAGCTCCTATAATGGCATTTCATTTTCTATTTATATTCTGAGCTGCAGTGTGGAACCCCTGTTGGAAATGAAGAGACCATTTGTTCAGAAACCAAGAGTGGGAAGGTTCTGCTCTTGAATTATTTAAAGGCTTGCAAACTCTCCTAATTACATTTAAAGTAGTATTTTTAAAGGCTCTCTTGAATGAGCTGCGCACACAGCCTTTATTTAAAAGCATTGCTTCAAATAAGTTTTGAAGCCAAAGATTAAATGCAAAACTTTTTATCTCCATCCCAGAGCCAGTCATTGTTCTGTGCTGTCAAAACCAGCAATTCCTCAAGGGTCTGAGGCTCTGTCAGGCTCCTCAGCTGGGTACACGCTGTGCCCACAGCCTTTCTGACCACGAGCACACAGACTTTACCACACAGCCGAAACCCAAGCAAGGGGAAGGGTGTTTTCTCATTTTATCTCCATTTTGATAGGCAAAGTCTCAGCTCAGCCTCCTTGTTTGGATACTTTTCCCCAAGTTCCCTTCTGTCTCAGCGATCAGGCCTCGCGCACAGGGAGCTGCACAGCCCGAGACAGCCTTGTTTTTTCTGTGAAATAATCAGAGTTCTAGACAGACATTCCTGATTTTTCCCCTCATGGTCAAAGGGAGCACACAAAAGGTCTCCTAAATCCACAAAAGCATTGCAGCCAGCAGCTATCAAAGTTCTGACTTCAGCAAGTGTAATCCTGGGGAATTAGAATCATTTCTGGGACAGCCCCAAGGCCTGCTCTGGGTTCAGCTGAGCTGCAGGATGAAGCAGACAAACAGCAGAGCTGCTGCAAGTGAGGAAAAGGCTCCAGAGCTATCCCCCAAAGGGGGCTGTCACCACCCAAGCTTCTCCTTTGATTTCCTGGCAAATCCATGTCTGTGCAGCTGCAACCCACACAGGACTTACCTAGTAGAGTTTTAGGGTTGGTGAGCCCTAATTGTACCACTGGGTTTTCTAAGATGGCTTGGAAGAGAGGGCTGTTGGTGTCAATGCCCTTATCTAAGTCCTCTGGAGAAGGTTTTCTGTCTCCCAGCAGCCACTCACACTGAAAGAAATCATCAGGCACGTCAGATGTCATCAGAACCAAAGTGTCTCTACTCAAAAGTTTTGCTTAATGTGGCATTTTAAAAATATTTCTCCTTCTCCCAGTTAAAGCCTGAGTTGTACAGTTCCTTTCACACATTCATTTGTACCATCCAGCCCAATATCCTCTCTCCAACAGTAGGCAGCACTGCACACTGAAGAGAGGATTCTCTGGCTGTCAGCTGTGTCCACAAAATTTCCTTAAAATATAGCAGGGAACTAACCAATCTTGGAAAAACTTCCTGTTTTCTGATTCCAGAAACTGTGGAAGCATTGCTGCCAAACGGTAATTTACACACTGCACGGCTTGAATGTATCCTGGATCACTTATTCCTGCCCTAAACCAGATATTCTTGGGAATACCTTTTCCTTTCTCATGACAGCACAATCTCCTTTGCAGACTGTGGGGAGGGAGTTTCTCAGCAGCTTTTTGAAAACCCAGCCTCAACCTCAGACCCCGAGCTCCTCTGAGGAGCCCAAACCCTCTGTATTCCAGCTGTGTATCCAATCCGAAAGAGGCACAGAATTTGTGCTCCTGAATCTCCAGTAAGAGCTGACTTTATGGCAGACCAAAACATGATCCAGTTCAAGGATGAAAGCATCAGGGAGACAGACCCTTGGAGCAGCAAGGAGCAGGAAGGATGCTGTACTCACGGCTGCGTTTTGCTGGTTGTTGTTCACTCTGAGTGCATCCACCACTTCCTTTTCATCAAACCCCATCTCCATCAGGGCAATGACAGCCTAGAGCAGAATGCCACGGCTTAATAAATGTTACATTCAGAACAGAAATGAGAGCAATCATATCTCAGAGCAGTACGTGAGGTAAAATCCCTCACTGTTTCCGTCTGCAGAGCACTCAGTAATTTTACTGACAAAGTTTTCAAATATTCTATATCAAAAGTGTCTTTATTACGGAAGAAGAATAAATCTTAGGAGTGAAGGTAGTTCCTACCCTCAATACTGGAAGCTGAATGCAAGGCAAAGAGCAAGTGTACCTGGGGTAGAAGAGAGATGGAAAATGAGGAAAACCACCTCATTTTGGAACGCCTCTCCTGTCACAAAGCTCTTGTTCACATCTCACTGACAGATCAGCCTTGGTGTGCATTTGTAGTCTATTCACCCCGTTTGATTTCACTTCCCAGGTTTATTACACTGCTGGTGAGTGTGATGTGCTCAAACAAACCCAGATATTGGTACGAGAATGCTTCATTGTTCAGAACTTGCACCCAGGCCATGCAATGCATTTGCAGCTCTCAACCCGAATCTCAGAACAGCCAGCTGTAAACCCAAGGTGCCAGATGCCACAGAGCCCCTCCTGGTGTGCTCCCAGTGGGAGAACAACACATTCCCACTGCAGATCCAAAAAAAGGCAACTTCTGTGTTTGCTGCAAGACTTCGATCTGCTGGTGGTACTTTTCCTTGCTCCCTAACACAATAATGTTCTTCTGTCATTTCCGTGGAATCATGGAATGGTTTGAGTTGGAAAAGACCTTAGAGATCATCCAGTTCCAACTCCCTGCCAGGAGCAGGGACACTTTCCACTAGTCCAGGTTCTTCTGAGCCCCATCTGGCCTTTTCTAGAGCCAAAGGATCTACTCCTGCCCTGACACCCTTCCTTCCCAGGCTGCAGTGAAAACAGCAATGCAAGGGGTCTGGAGCTCACTTCAGTCCCCTCAGAGTTTCCAGGTGCAGAAGTAACAGTGCCACTCATGGAGATCCTGCTATCCCAGACAGCAACGCATTCCTGAGGCAGCATCCCTGAATTTAAACACTCCCTGAACACTTCCACTGAAATACTGCCAAGCCAGCCCAATATCCACCTACCAGAGGTCCCATTTCATTTATTAACTAAACCTTCATTTGGATTTCATGGTGCCCACGAAATCCCTCCCAATCCCATCAGTTCCACAGGGGATAAGCAGCACCTACCCGTGGGTCTGGACGAAACTCTCTTTTCCTCCGGATCTTCTTGAATATTTCCGTCAGCTCATCCTTGGCCTCTTCCCCGCCCTCCTCCGAGCTGGGGCCCGCAGCTGCCTCAGCAGAGGAGGCAGCACCTTCAGCTGGGGCTTCTGCAGGAGCCTGACCTGGCAGAGGAGCATCCACAGAAGGGTCATCAGCGTGTTCTATCAACCACTCCATGGCCTGGGTCACCGACATGCTGGAAAACACACGGGAACACCGGGATGAGGAACGCGCCGGCAGCGACAGCAGCGCTCCACATACATTCATTTATTCCCATGGTGGATGCACCTGCAGGTTAATTAGTACCTGAAAACTCACAGATAAAGTTTTGGAGCAAATCTCAGAGCGCCTCAATTCTCTGGGCATCCACAATCTTCTCTGAAGCTGGGAAAAGAGAGGATCCAAGTCCAACTTGGACCTGCAAGCCAGATTTTAAAAGGCTTTTCTGAAGGGGTCACCTCGCTCTCCGCAGCATTTGCTGTGTTTCCCAAAGAAGCACTGGCTGGTTGCAACTGTGGACAGAACTGCCAACAGAGCACGTTCCACATTTACACTGGAGCCACATCTCAGGTGCCAACAGCTCTGTTCCTGAGCGAGAGGCAGCAGAACGCCGTGGTGTGACAGCATCACTTGCTGTGCAGTGTAACTGCTCCAGCTAAGGGGTCCTCAGAGCTCCAAACACTTCTTCCCAACAGGTAGAAAGGAAAAAGCAAAGATAACCATAATGCAATGAATGTGTGATTCCATGTGACACAGGAATTATTACACGCTCATGGAAGGAAAAGCCTTTGCCTATTTGGCTTTTCTGTTACAACATGAAAGCTGCAGGAGAAGAGGGGAGAAAGTCTTCCTGAGACACTGGAAAAGTGCCACTGGAATATGTTGTGGACTCTATCACTAAAAGTTTTCAAGAATGGCACAACAAACCCCCCTGAGGAGGGAGGCAGTACAGCTGGCTGTTCTTGGAGCATGAGAAGAACTACATAACCTCCTATTTTCCTGCACTTACTCTCTGGACTTCACATTATTCTCGGAATTTTTCAAAGGTCAGCACAAAGTATATTTCTGCGGCTGAAAGGCCAGTGTGGATGGGCTAAGTTTGCCTTTTCCTCTGTAAAATCTGACTGTAGAAGCTGAAGAAAACGCGAGTTTGATGCTTGGAAACAGTGCCAGCCTGGCAGCCCTGTGACCCACAGAGCTCGCAGAGCACGTCCAGCACTGATCCCCCTTCCCTGTGCCACCTGCACTCTGCCTGAGGCAGCACTTCTGGCACTTAATCCTTTCTCCAACCTCCATGTAGGTGACCCATATAAGGAGACAAAAAAGATGCAAATTTGTGTTAAAGCACAAGCAGTAGCTGCCAGGCAGGTGCTGGAACACTCACTGGTTCAGCCGGAGGGCTTTGACAGCTCTGCTCTCTGGGAAGCCCATCTCGGTGAGCTGGCGCAGCGCGATCTCGTCCACCCTGTCCTCCTCATCCTCATCCAGCATGGCTGCACACACACAAACAAAACAGTGCTCAGATTCACCCCAGGCTCACACAAACCCCTGTGTCAATGGAATGGCATGTGTTAACTTCAACCCCCATTCTCTTTCCCCCATCCCTCCTTTTGTTTCTGCCCCCAGTTTGCCACCTCATCATGTAATTTGCTGCGCTCAGCTCGCTCCGGATCACATTGATTCTTCCAGGACAAAGACTTTGCCCAGATGTGTTCAAGATCTCAAACAAAAGGCCACTAACTCTCACATGACCATGGGATTTCCACACAATTAAATACATGAGATTCACCGAAGATCTATCAAGCATTTCTCTGGAAATTAAGTTGGATCCGGCCGTAGCAGACCTCAAGGATGAGCATTTCCCACCAACCCGATCAACAGCCACAATTTCTCCTCATTTCACTACCTCCTTGTGCATTTTCAACTGTTCTTCACCATCCCTACTAATAATTTTTAAATGGATCTTCTCACCCATCCCAAAGGGATCTTTTATATCCATGACTTTTAACCACAAGGTGAAACTTTTGCCACAAAGTTTTCAGCAGCTTTGCTGCCACATCAGTGCCTGAACTTCACTCTGAGCCCACTCCTATGCTCCAGAAACAAATTCCTTGCATTGAACCAGCAACTCTAAAGATATGTTCATACCATTTGCCTTCTTAAAGAGTTCAACTGCATCTGGGTTCAGTGCTAGCAATTTCTGTGCAACTTCTATGAGAGACACTAAAATCTTCCGGAGCTCTGTCTGGAACTGCAAGAAAGGAAACTGTCAAAACATTTAGACAGGGAGTTACCAGCCATCAGTGAATCTTAATGGATCTATTGTTAGTAACACGCCTGGCCCTCTGTACACAAAGTTGCTTTATTAGGGCTTTATTTTCACTCCTTAGTCCCTCAGGAGGCCTGCGACCTTCCTGTGAAGCATTGCATGGAAGCAAAAGCTCCTGGGCAGAAAGGTCCTTTTATTTCTACCACACCCCATGGGCAGCGGCCAAGGAAGGGAAAAAATCCACCGCAAACCCCTGAACTACTTAAGACTGAAGAAATAAACCCCCCTAACAACACATCTGCCAGATCTTGAATATGCTCTGAGGCTTTTCCAAGCACAAGCAAAACATTTTAAATCATAATTTAGGATGGTATTTAATTATCACTAAATAGCATAAACTGTGTCTAAACCTTAAGCTATTTAATATACATTACAGACATCTGAATTTCTCTTATAAAGAAAACAGAACTGCATTCACAGGTAAGAGAAAAGGTTATATAAATATATAGAAAAGCCTGTTTGGATATTGGTGTGTGAGTTAAAAGAGATGCAGCACTTACATCCCTCATGTTGTGGTGGGTCACGGTGCGGTCCACGCTGCGGGCGGGCAGGTTGGCAGTGGCTTTGAGGATGGCATCCTTGTCAGGAGCCTTCTGCTCCTGCTTCCTCTGCAGGGAACAAAACAGGAGCAGGTTTCATATCCCATCAGCCACAGGACAGGGAACACAGCAGAGAGTTTCATGTTCCTCCCCGAGACACCAAGCAGTGCTCTGTCGCTTGGAATGCCATGGATTAACAGCTCCAGTGGCATCCTGCAATTACAGGGCTGAACTGGGCCTGCTGGGCTGCCCCACTTTCAGTCCTTACACCTACACATGCAGGGGAATTCCAGCACAGAGAGGGATGGTGATGTATCCCAGAGAACCTGGAGGCCTCTCAGTTTATGTGATACATCAACTGCAGTACCACCGGCGCATAAACACCATCCTGACCTCAGGAACAATTCCAATCAAACAAAATAAAACAGTAAGGGGCGACATTTCAGCTCTAGAGGCTGGTTAGAAGGCGACAAACCACACAGAGCTAAAGGCAGAAGACAACCCGGCAGCAAGCCAACATTTCTTTGGGTTTTCAAACAAACTAAGGCACTTGCTGAACTGTATTTTAGTTATTAGACATTTGTTTGAAGAGCAAATCTATAACATTTCCACAGACTGCATCTGTGTGTCTTATTTTAAGGCAAATGTTCTCAGAATGACAGTTAAAAATGTAAAATCAGCTTCCTCTAAGTTTGGAAGAAATAGGAAACAATTCCTCTGGAATTTAGCTGGCAGCATCCGCCTCTCCAAGGAGAGTACAGCGCAGCAACCCTCCCACGTAACAACAATAAAGCAGTTAATCCAAAGTGTTTCGGACTCACCTTCTCCTCTGCAACCACATCTGCCATCTTGGGGAGCAGCGTCGGCGCGCGCTTCTTGATCAGCAGCAACACATCTGCGAGAGAAGGACACTGCTGCAGGTTAGAGAGCCTGGGAGGGCAGCTCCTGTGAGATACCCCACAAATTCAACTGTTCCTGGAGATGGATTCTGTGTTAGTTCCACCGTAGCATTTATTTAGCTCTCCTATGTCAAAGCAGAGAGCAAATCTCAAAAATGTTACTGTTTGGAATTCGCCAGATGCAACCCAAGCTCCTGCTTCCAAACTGACAGGATTCAAACCCAGACAATCTCACCTCTGTCCTGAATGTTCTCCTCCAACACTGTTTTCGTGTCTGTCAGCACCTTCTCAGAAGTAGCGTGGATCAGCTTATGATGTGTCACAGTTTTGGGATCCTCCAGGCTCCCGGGAACACACTGCAGGAGACAACAAATACTGCAGATCAGAAGACAGAAATGAGGCTCCTCGTGCATCACCTGGCACTCAGGATTCTCCACGTACAAACTGTGCATCATTTCCTGGCTTCTTAATAGCTTAAGCCAGAGGTCAGTGCACATAAAGCATTTTATTAAAGAAAATGAGGTTTGATTTGTGCCTGTGCGAGTGGATTTAAGCTTTCTCAGGACATCTCTCTCACACTAAATTCTGGGAGCCTTGGAGATTTGGAGCAAAGCAAGGATGCTCCAGGACCCACTGCTACGTTAAATCTGCAGCAAATCACTCAGGTCCCTCATTCTTGGTGAGCAGCAATTGGTATCACAAAGGAAAAATGCAAATCTGCCAAGAGCAGCAGTGTTTTGCAGGAGGGAGGGCTGTAATGCTGCAGTATGTTCTCAACTGGAGTGTCCAAGCAGGACTCCCTGCTTCACCTAGTAATTATTATTTACTCTCAGAGTAACCAAGCCACTGCCAGCAGTGATTTAGGTTTATCCGACCTTAAACTGGGCAGTTTCTGCACCTTGTTTCAAGCTGAAATCGAGAGATTTGGCTGCTGGAGCCCTAACCTGGGTTCCTGCTGAAAGGGCTGAACAAAAGTTCCATTCACAGCTCTAACCATAAATAATCAGAATACAATGCATTTTTTTTGGTGCTCGTTCCCTTATTGCAACTCTAAATTGCATGTCAATTAATTCACTAGGAAATCAGTTCAAATCCTAAAAAAAGAGTGCTCACACAGGCCTTGAGCTGCCTCCTCCTCACACCAGAGTGGCTCCAGATGCACAGCGAGAGATTTCAGGAGCGTTATTACATCAGTGCATCTAGAGGCTTCCAATCTGTTTGAGTGCAAAAAGAAATCAAAGTGCTTGCAATTCCAGAAAGGCAAAATCAGAAATAACAACCTACCAAAGCCCTGAAATTGCTGCTGCTGTTCTCACCACAAAACAGGACACTTAATACTGACCTCGCCTGCTCTGCTCGCAGCAAACAGCTTTTAACGACACCTCTAAATGTTTCCACCAAGCCACTCTCACCATGCCTGCAGAACAGAGTGTTCCTCCTTCGTGGAACAGAGCCATTCCCGGAAATCCCACTGAAATCCCTAATTCTGATGGAGCACTTGGTGCTGTTCATCACCAGCCTCCTTCAAAGGAGCCTTTTCAGGCCATCATCACCTCTCCTGCTGACTGCAACCGATGGAAAACTCAGCTCCCTGCTGTTTTTCCAAACAAACCACACTTGCTTCCAACACAGATTCCGTCCCTCACCTGAACCCGTGTTTGGTTCTGATGCCTTGCTGAGATTGAGGTGAGAATGAGTCCTGCTTTGTCTAACAGGAGCTTCTCAGGAATCCTCCA
This sequence comes from Rhagologus leucostigma, assembly GCA_013397725.1. Classification (NCBI taxonomy): domain Eukaryota; kingdom Metazoa; phylum Chordata; class Aves; order Passeriformes; genus Rhagologus; species Rhagologus leucostigma. The sequence goes on from VZTD01004397.1 coordinate 737,807, forward strand.
GCTCATGAAGTGCTGAACCAGGGCCAAAGACCACATCAACAGCTGGGAGAACCTCCTGTAACGGGTCTGATAAGGTGCCCAAAACGCCTGGGTACAGCAGCGGAACATCTCTGCAAACAAGCTCAGAATATTCCTGTCACAGATCCTGAGGGTAAGAGAAGCTGAAAAGGGCAGCTGGGAGGTGTGTTTGGGGTGGGACACACACACCTATTACCCCTGTTTTACCCCAGCACATATAAAGGAGTGTGTGAGGACAGTCACGTAATAAATGTGGGCGGTAATTAATCACAAAACTAATAAGGTAAAAGTTTAAGCAAAAAAAATTAAAGTTCTGTGGACACCAATTCTTATTTCCTGTTCTTCCAACCACTCCATTAACAACTGCAGAGAATAACAGGGCAGATAGGAGCACTACATACACCAAAGAGGCTGCTGAGTGAAACTCTTGGCTTATCTTCACATTTTAACGTGCCCTGGAAATAGAAAAAACCACCTGACAGCAGTGCCTTTACCAGTTCTCACCTTTTCTTTTTAATTCTGGAGTTCCCAGCAGGCTGCTCTGCCTGGCAGGCGACAAACATTTGTCACAGGTGCCCGAGCAACTGCTGAAATCCTAAGCCCTGGTGATGCCGAACACCTCTCGCAAAGCTTGGAATCCTGGTAAACCACAAGGCTTTGTTTGTTTTTAACTATGAGAAAGCTTTTTTTTTTTTTCCTTTTAATAACAGAAACATTTGAAAATACGATCCCTCCTATTAAACCTGGGTGCCTTAAACAATCTGTTTAAACAAATTATGTTACAGGTAAAAGGGAAAACCAGTGGGAGGGGTTTATTTCTTTAACTAACAAAAGACCCCAAAACATCAAATTTAGGGGAAATAAAGACATAAAGAGAGGCACTTCAGAGATCAGCAAGCATTTGAATGCTATGGAGGGAAAAGTGGCCACCTTCCCAATTCCAACCTGTTACAAACATCTCCCTCTGCTTCCTGAGAGAATGATTTCAAAGACATTCAGGAACATAATCATCAGCCTCTTGGAAGAGGTGGCTGCAGAAATTATCTGAAGGGGTTATCAAGATTCAGTCCATGAGCAGGAGCCATGATTTTTCCAGGTCTAATTTTCCCCTCCATGAAACTCTCTATTATCCATTACGGTTATGCAAATCCACCCCAGGAGCACAAAGCAGCAGAGAATGAAATCAAATATCATCCTGAGTTATCAATTGTCCCTAAACCTACTCTCTGTCCATGTGAAGCCACCCCCTCTTGTCCTGGCACGCCATCCCCTGAAAATAATCTCCTTGTTTCCTGTCAGCTCCCTTTAGGTACTGGAAGGCCACCTGGGCACTTTTATTTCACGCAGTAAATAAAACCTTTAACCCTTCAAATGGGAATTAAGTGGTTACCAACTACAGGCATCTATCTCCTACTGCACAGGTTTTACGTAAAAAAAAAGTCTTTGCAAGACTTTAAAGACCAAACCCCCCCCCGCCCCACCACTAAACGTGACTTAGTAAATCGTGCTCGAGGCTCCAGCTTCTGCCAGCTCCAGAGCTCCACGTCCCTCAGGAAGAAATGCAGCAGGTCAGGAGTGCAGCTGCCAGGCCAGGCTGTGCTGGCCCCAGACTCCTGGCCACGGGTCACCAGGTCACACGCTGCTGTTGTCAATCAGGACAGCAAAACCCAGCCGTGGCAGAGCTTCCAAATTCAGGCCAGTGGCTCTGAAACCGCTGGGTGTGACACTGACACAGCAGAGAGCCTGTGTTCCCCTGCTCTGCTTCCACAGCCGGTGCCTCTGCTCCGGACACGTTCTGCCCTCCACACAGGGAGAAGTGATTGACCCTTCGGCCACTTCCACCAAGATCTTATTGCTTAAAGCACGAGGAGAGCATTAGAAGAGGTTTTATCTCCCCCCAAAAAAACACCTCAGTTGTTCCAGTGCCAGCACAGGGTGAGGCTGCACTAAGATTTTAACAAAACAGGTAATTTCTGCTCCACGGTTCCTGCCTTCCTGCTTTGTTCAGACACAGAAACCAACCAGGCTGTAACCCAACTCACACCCACCAGCTCACGCAGCACGGGCAGGAGCTGGTGATCTCTGACACCGCTGCGAAACACACGCCAGACTCCGTAACCAAACGTTACAAAGTGATTTCCGCCCAAATCCTCCTTTCCCAACACACAAAACCCTCCAAGCGGGCATTTTCTTTCCGTATGGAACAATTTCACTTAATTCGGGGGGTGGAAAGCAGACACGGCGAACCAGAACACAAAACCACCTGTTTACCTGAGCTATTTTTTTTTTAACTCTCTCTTTTTAAAGACATTTACAAGGCGTTGGAAAAATCAGTTTTCTCCACGGGACAGTCTTCCTTTCCCCCGGCACGTTAATCCCAGTCGTTCTCCCGGTCCCTGATTTCCAGCCCCAGCCCCGCAGAGCTCTGGGCGCTCTCGGTGGCTCAGCCCGGTCCCGCCCCCGCCGGTCCCCGCTCCTTACGTGCTTCAGGCACCGCTCCTTGAGCTTCTCCACCGTGGTGTCCTCGGGCACCTCCTCCAGCCACTCGGCGCCCTCCATGGTGCACACATGGAGCCTCAGCACCTTCCCCGCAAAGATCTTCTCCTCCTGCACGAACATCGCCCCCGGTCCCGGTCCCGCCGCTCCGCCCCCGCCGCCGCCTCACCAGGCCNTCCGGGGACACGGCGGCGCTCCCGCCGCGGCCGGAAACGGAAATGCTGGGTATCGCGGGGCATGCTGGGACATGTAGTTCTACGGCGACGAGCTCCTCCGGAAGTGAAGGCGTAGAAACCCTCCTTCACGCCCACCCCTGGGCGGGCAGTTAGAGTTTTCAATCTTTAATAAACCTTTAATAAACCTTCAATAAACGATTACACGTAATGACGTTTAATGACGTTTAAGACCGTTTATCAACGGCTCCTCTGCGCCGCAGTTAATATGGTGTTTCCCCGTTGCATTGTGGGATCGCGGTCTCTCTCCCCGCCCCGGTGCGCGCTGGGACTGCGGCGCTACCCGGTGCATGCCGGGAGTTGTAGTTCCGTTCCGCTGGGTTTCTGGGGTCCCTGAGGCGGCCCAGGCACGGCTGAGGGGTCGCGGACACTCCGGGGACACCGGGAGGCACGCAGAGGCACCGGGGCGATGCTGCTGTCCCGAGCGGGGCGGGATGGAGCGGCCGGGGGCTGCGGGTGTTCCCCCGCCGGCCGTTAGAGGGGGCCCGCGGCCCGCCGCTTCCCGGCCCGCTGCCGTCCTTCTCCGTGGGATTCAGTTCCCAGCCGACAGGAGTTACATGTGTTTATCTTTGATTATTAAATTTTTTACGTGTTCTTCAAGCCGTGTTGTTTCCTACGGCTCGTGCCCGAGCTGCGCCAGTCACTTGGGTTCGGGTTTGCCAAGCGTTGCAAAGTTTTTGCGAGTTTAAAGTACCTTTTTTATTTAAATTAAAGCGATAAATTCGCTCGAGAAGCGGCTCTCCTGTTTGCCAGCTGCAGAGGCTGAGAGCGTGGGTTTCTTGCGGAGGCATTTTGGGGCTCTGACAGCCAACGCACCTGTCCCAGCTATGTCACATCTTGTCCCGCTTGTGTTGCCCAGGAATTCCGCGGGATCGGGGCAGGACCGCCAGCAAAGCGGCCACGGGAAGCTCCGGGATCTGTCTGCGCCCGGCAACAACAACAACAACAACAAAAATCCCGGCGGAATCCACCGCGAAGCGCTGGCCACGCTCGCTCTGCACACCCCGTCTGCTCGGAGCTGTCTTCCCACTCTTTCCTGCAGCCTGACACGCTGTGGGGCTTTTTTAGCGTTAAATGCACCCCTAAAGGGGGCTTGAAACGAGAAAAGGGCGCTGCAGCTGATGGGGTTTTATGGGTGTATTACGCGGAGCCGTTCTTGTCCAGAAGAGAAGAGGAATCTGTGGTAGAATTCCACCCCTGAGAGCGAGCCCTGCAATGTCCGCGCTGCACGCGGAGTGCGGGGCTGGTGAAACGGCGGCTGAAGCTCTGTGGGAGAAAGAAATCCTGGTGGAATTGGGCCCAGAGACAAAAAAAAGAAAAAAAAAAGGCAATAAAGTGTTATGTGAGGGGGAGCTGAGAGCTTTGGAGAGCCAAAACTCGATCCCATCCAGAAGCGGAGTTAATTTGGGGCTGCCGAATGCTGCTGCACGAAGCCCCGACCCCGGGCTGCACGTCCGGGGGTCTTTGCCCTTGCTGCGCGCTGGACCAGAAGCTCCCAGAGCTCAAACGGGAGATTTCCTATCCCGTTTTCCAGCACGGCGAGGAATCCCATCCCTTTCCGCTGTGCCGAGCTCAGCCACCAGCCCCAGAGCCCACGAGAGGGAGCAAATTCCTGCTCGGCGAGCTCCCCGCCGGCAGCAGCTCCCTCCGGGGATCACCACGCGAGTTTCCCTCCCAAAAACGCCGCCCTGGAGCCCGCGGGTGCCGCCGGGGCTGGCACCAGGGGACAGCGCAGGTCCCCAGGGTGCCGGTGAGGTGACCGCAAGTCCTTGTGAAGGGCCGAGCACCAGCTGCCCGACACGTCCCGGCCACCAGATCCACCCCGAGAACTTCTCTTTCCGGCTGCTTCCCGGTGATTTCTCTCCCTGCAGCTTTTCCCTGCTCCATGGAGGGAGCTGAAGTTTGGGACTGACTCGGGATGGTGCCGCTCGGAACCCCTGGAGCTGGGGACAGCAAGGATAAGGCTTTGCCGGGTGTTATTTTAAACCAGCCAGGGAGAAGGGGGTGATCTCCCAGCAGGATAAAATCCAGGGGTGTGGAGCTCGGTGTGCCCAGGACCTTCCACAGCCATAAAGGGGCTCTGAGCGGTCACTGCTGCAAAGGAGAAGCAATTTCTGGAGATGAATCTGGAGCTGAGGCAGGGGGGGAAAAACAAAGAGATTTCTGCTTTCTGGCCATCTCTTGCGTTGAAGCAGCGCTTGCCTAACAAAAGTGGAATACTTTATTTCCGTGCTTTGAATGCAGCTCCTGTGTGCTTGATAAAATGAACCCATAAAATTGCAAATACGAGGCAATTTGACTACTGATGGCTAATGCATCATAAGGGCCGGGGGAATGGGAGCGTTTAAAAATACCCCATCTAAACACTGGGCACTGCCTCCTTGCCTTGCTCTACAGCAGAATAAATAAACAATATGTGTCTATTACGCTGATATTGTCCCGAGCCCGAAGAATGAGTGCACAATGTGTTACTTGCTTTTTATGGCTGATCCATTATGCCCGGAGACCAAGGCGGGAATGAGGGAAGGGGGAATCAACAGCTCTTTCCCCTCGAGGAAAGGCTGCTCTTGTTTCACATCCCCAGGGGAGTTATTTTCCGCGGTTGCATCCAGCAGCAGGATCCTTCCTTGTTATCCAGCCTTGGCCCGGGGTCTACCCCGGTTATTTGGGGGACAGCGGAGCCAGGGGAAGGGGGGACAGAGCCCACAGCACTCAACACCCCCTGTAGTGCAGGGAAATAGGGGAGAGCAGCTCGGTATTAGCGCTGATTCCTGCAGGAAGCAGAACACCAGGGAGCTGACAAAGGAACAGGAAAAGAGACTTTTCTCGAGGGATGGAGGGCCAGGACAAGGGGGAATGGCTTCTGACTGCCGGAGGGCAGGGGTAGGGGGGATAACAGGAAGGAATCCTTCACTGTGAGGGTGGGGAGGCCCCGGCACAGGGTGCCCACGGAGGCCCCATCCCTGGAAGTGTCCCAGGCCAGGTTGGAGGGGGCTTGGAGCACCCTGGGATAGTGGAAGGTGTCCCTGCCCATGGCGCTGGATGAGCTTGAAGGTCCCTTCCAACCCAGCCCATTCAGGGATTCAAAGAGCAGAGCAGGACCTCTGTGCCCTCCACAGTCCCATTCCTGGGCTCGTTTCTTCTCTTGCGAGGACTCCAAGGAGCTGATTCCAAACCAACCGGTGCTGGCAGAGTGGGAACATCCAGCTCGGGGAAATCCACACCAGCAAACCCCGTAATCTCTTTTAAATTGTCTGAGAGTGGGAGGAATAAAAGAGAGTGAAAATTACACACCCCCCCCACAGCTTTTCCTGGGCAATCTCAGAATTTATCGAGACAACTCCTGTGGGATGCTCCATCATGTCATCCAAGACTTGCCTATCGACTCTTTTCCCGCTGCTGCTGAGGGAAGAAATATGATAACGGAGGGATAATGAAGCAGACATGTTTTCTCCAAATCAAACCCGTTCTCTCTTCAGCTGGGAGAAGAGGGTAAGGAACTTCCCCTTCACGATATTTTTCTCAGTAATGTGTTTTGACAATTTAATTTAGAAGTCATAGAGTAGCGAAGACAAAGTCACCCGGTGGGTGGACATCGGCGAGTTCAGTTGCCTTTGTGATGAATTGGTGATAGTACAGAGATGACAAAACAACACAGGGGGACAAGAAGGAGGCTGGCAGCACTGTCGGCAGCGTGCACAGGATAAATTGAACGCTACACTTCATCCAGGAGCTTCAACATCCCCAGGCATCCCGACATAATTTATGAATTGCAATTAGCATTTTATTACGGCTCGTGCCCGAGCTGTGCCTATCACTTGGGTTCAGGTTTTGCAAGAGCTGCAGAGCAAAGTTTTCCTAAGTTTAAAACAGCTATTTATTTAAATTAAAGCGATAAATACGCTCACGAGTTTGCTTTGCTGTTCTCCAGCTGCAGAGGTGGAGAGTGTGGGTTTCTTGTGGAGAGGTTTCGGGGCTCTGGCAGCACACACGTGTTCTCCTTGCGTTGAGCAGGCTGTCCCAGGAATGCTGTGGGATTGGTGTGGGAGCAGCAGCGAAGCAGCCCCGGGGAGCAGCAGGACCTGTGTGTGCCCCACAGCCCCGGTTTGGGATCTCAGCTGTGCCCCCGCTCCCACCTGGGCTCCGAATCTTCTCTGTGCAGAGCCCCATCCTGATCTTTTGGGTCTGATGGCTCTCAGATTTATTTCTCCTTTTCCTGAGACGTGGAAACTTCTGTCTCTTGCCCTTTGGCAACTTCTCCAGTCAGCCAGCAGAGGAGCAGCCACTCCTCCTGCTCCCCTCTCCATCCCCGCTGGGAAGCAGCGCCCTTCTGCTTCCCCTGCCCTGCAAACAGAAAAATCAGCTTAAAAACCTTTCTGAAAAGGGTGTTTTAAGTTGGAAACTGGAGGACTTTGTGGGCAGTAACCACCAAATTGCCAGCACCGCTTCAGGACCCACAGTGCCCCAGGAGGGTGCCCAGTCAGGGATCCCTCTGCCCATCCAGCTTTGCCTGGAGCCGATATCCCAGTGCAGGGACACAGATCTATTGTACAATTTAACTCCAGAGTCACTCTGAAAGGCCCCTGACTGTGTTCGAAACGACTCTGCAGGTTGTTATAAATATACAGAGCTTTTTGTGGGGATATTCATGAAATTCTATCACCACTTACCCTGGCTGGTAATGGCCTTGTTTATGTATGGGCTCTCTACCTGGCTTTGCAGCCTCTCCAAACACAATTCCATTACGGTGTTTAACTGCTCTATCAGTGTAGTACTTAGCTCTCTCTGCTTCCCAGCACAGCTCCTTAATGGCCAGGGAAGGTATTAGGCACTGCAGTTTGTGAGTATTCAAAAGAAAGTTCAAATCTCACGATGTCTTTATTTTAAAATTCATGGAATTTCTAAGTACCAGCTTGTAAGCCATGACCAAACAGTCATTTCTTTCTTAAACAGCTTTTTTTTTTTTTCTCTCCCCCCTCTTTCTCCTCCGCCAGTTAACTTGCTCTCACCACAGCTCTGCAGACGCCAGTCCCTCCTTGTCCCACTGTAGTGTCCCCAAAACCCTCGGGGTCCCCACCAGCTCTTTCTTGCCCAAGAGCAGCCACAGCCCGCACCGAGCAGGGGGACATCGCTCGGAGGGCACTGTGGGGTCACTCTGGGGGTTTGCAGGTGCTGTGGGGCAGGGAACCGGCTGGGCCCTCCCCGAGGAGCGCTGCGGGGAGCAGATCAAGGGGGAAAAGGGAATTAGGATTCAGGAGAATGTTTAAAGGGATGTGTGGGAAGGGTGGCAGGATCAGGCCACTGGCGGTGCTGGGGACACAGCAGGGCTGGGAATTGTCCCTCAAGTCCTTCCTCGGCAGCGGCTGTGGTGGGGTGACCCCAGCTGGGCTCCAGGTGCCGCCAAAACTGCTCCATCACTGCCACCCCCGTAACCCTCCGCCCCCAAACCCTTGCCACACGAACCCCTCAGCCTTCTCCTTTTGGGCACTGCATGGATCCAGCTCCCAAATTTCTTGCCTAAACTGAGAAGAAAAACCTTTCAGCTTCGGATCTGAAGTCCCAAAGTCCCGCTTCCCACAGAGAACCACGGATCCCCACATGCAGCAGCCGCTGCCTCATCCATCAGGTGCTGCTTAACCTGCTGCTGTCGCCGTGGCATCTGGGTGGCAGGAGGCAGCTGGGAGGATTTGCCTTCTCTTTCCAGCTGATCAAGAGCATTTTCTCGTTTCCTTGTGTGCTTTGGCAGGATGTCACAATTTAATTGTTGGGAACAAGAGCAGGAAATATTAGCAGCACTGGCACAATAGGATTTTAATTTAGCTTCAGGACAGAAATGGGTCTCTAGCAGAGTGCCAGGCTCCAGGATTGCCTGTGAGTGCGAGGAGCCTGGAGTTTGCCTAATCGTTTGCACAACTGGGGTAATTCTGTAGGGATGCGAGAGGGACTTAATTGGGCTCATGCTTAAACACCCTCGTAATGCGAGGCACACTGCGTGCTCCCAGCATCGTTATTAAACAGCCCATTTCACTTTTTAATGATCATCTTGGATCGCTCTAACAGTGATCAGCAAATAAGCCCGGACAAATAAACATCTGTCTTCAGCGTTGCCACAGCTGGGGCTGCTGCTGGGCTCCGAGTGAGGCTGGGACAGAGGGACAGCACTGCCCCCAGCCCCAAGGGACCCCAAATAATCCCTCTCTGCCTAGGCTGGGGGGCTCAGAGGTTGCGGCGGGTCCTCAACACCACCCCTTGGGCCACCACCGTCTGCTCAGGCAGGAGGGGTCTCCCCGCCCGCCCTGACATTGAGGTAAAATATGGGGCACCACTGAATTATTCAGCTGGCGAGAGGGGCTCTCAGGATGGCGTGTTGCTCTTCTGCAGTGTAATTAATAGTCTTTAGATTAAATATGAAATCATTCCTGCTCATTAATAATTCAGCGGCAGCGTGGCGATCTTTGGAGAGCAGCAGCACTTCATATTCCTCTCGAGTCTGGTGCCTGGAACGCTTTGGGGGAGGCAGCCGCCCTTTCATCCATCTCAATTACAGCTGCCGGCTGCTCATTTCCTTCTCGAACCTTGTTTTGCCAAGGTGTGAAACTTTTCTGCCTCTCTGGAGCCGGTGCTGAGCGGTGCCAGTGCTCCACGTCCGCTCTGGGCTGGAGGTGCCAACTTCTGGTGCTTCCCGAGGGGTCCGCGGCAAACCTGGGCGGTGCCAGGAGATTTTGGGCAGGATGGAGCCCAAACACACCTTCACCTTCCTCTCCGTGGGCCCTGAGCGGGGTCTGAGCGCGCAGCCCACATTCCAGAGGGAGGTGGAGGGATGGGAGAGAGCTTCCCGTGGCCGAGGCACCTGTGCTGCCACCCCGCCACGGCTTTCGCCATCCTGCTGGCGGCCTCCACCACGGCAAAATCACCAGCACCGGTCCCAGCTCCACAGAAACCTGTAATTCCCAGAAAACAGGAGCTGCTCCACCTCTCCTCCGTCTCTGCAGCCCCCGGGCCCCGCTGCTGTGCTTTCCAGGCAGGATGGGGATGGTGGCTTTTGCTAATGCTGACAACGACCGTAACTTAGCTTTACGCCAGCACTAAAACCGGAGAAAAAATTCATGTCCTGGGACATCTGGGACACGGTTGCTGCTGAGGGCGGATTTATGTGCAGCCCCAGCAGCTCCCGGCAAGGAAAACACCCCGGTGCACACGGAGAGGTGAAACAGCCCTGGGTTGTCTGCAGCCGTGAAATCAGCTGTTCCTGTGGGGACAAACTCCTGCTTCGCCTTATTCCAGAGTGATCAGTGGGATGGGGGAGGGAGGGAAGGCAGATCCATGTCCTGGTGGTGCTGGTGGGCTCATCCCCGAGTGCTGGACCCGTCGGGCATCCACAGCCCTGCTGGGATCCAGGAATGCTCCGGGGCAGGAACAAGCAGCAGCCTGGGCAGATGGATGGCTGAACCCCCCTGAAGACGGCACCTGGAGCAGCAGGAATATTTTGGGATGCCAGGCTGTGGGGCTGTGCCAGCAGCAGCTCCGGAGGGTCCCTGCTTTTTGCCGAGCGCCGTAATTCCTGTTCCCGAACAGCAAACAAATGTTAGACAGCTGCTGCAGGAAAACCTGAAATCAAAGCCAAAGCCCCGGGGTGCGGGAGGGGAGAAGGGCAGGATGAGGCTGATCCCAGCTCAGGGCAGGGAGCTGCAGCCCTGGGTGAAGGCAGCAGCTCCGGGGGTCTCGGTGAGTCCCAAACGCGGGTGCTAAATGTCGCCTCTCCCAAGGAGCCCCGAACACCCACGCGGCTGCCGTAACCTTTCCGGAGCCCTCGCGGTTCCCCGCGAGCTGTTACAAGAGGATAAACTTGTTTGCACACCTGGCTGCGTTTTAAATAGGTTTAATTCCTTTGTGCCTCGCCGCAGCTTCCCCCGGTGACTCAGTGCCTCGTCGGCTGTCGGAGGCTGAACGTGCCGGCTCCGAGCCGCCCCCGCACCCGCTCCCACCGGGAGCATCCCCCGGCAAGGCTGGGAGCTGCTTGGGCACGGACGGGATCGGCCGAAAGGGCGGTGCTGCACCCAAAATGGGCTTTCTGTGAGGTGATGGGAGAGGAGGGGCAGCAGGAGGTCAGAGGGGGTCAAAAAGCCAAAAGGTGGAGTCCCAGGGTATTGGGCGTTCTCCCCGGAGGGGCTGGTCCATAAATGCCCCTGGTCTGCGTGATGGGATCCCCACATCCTGTGGGAGAGTGGCCGGGGTGATGGGGGACAGCGCCGGGGCTGGATCCATCCCCAAATCACCCCGAAGGTGCTGGTGTCCCCAAACTGGGCGTGAGGAGGGCCGGAGCTGGAGGGACCCTGAGCATCCTCCCGCTGGGCTGGTGGGAGGTACCCGAGTGGTGATTCCAGGCAGGGATCACAGAGCAGATTTCCAAGACCTGCTTCTTTCGGGGACCCTTCTGCATGGCCCAGTGGGATAAAAAAACCAGAACCATGAGGGAGCATGTTAATGAATATGGAAACCTTCTTTTCGGGTAGTGCACGCTCATAAATGAATCCACTTTATAGAGCCATAGCAGAGAGGAAATGACTATTCGGAGCCTGATTTATCTGCTCAAATGCTTTGTAGTACTTCAGATTAATAAAAATATTTAATAAAGAATCAAGCTGGTTTATGCAAAGAGAATCACATCCCCTGTATTTTTATTACTGAAAAATTGGAAGCGGGAAGGAATAATGATATAAGCTACTGTATAAATGACAAAAATACCCATTCTAGTTATATGCATTGCTGTACAATCTTTTTCTATCCTATAAACATAATATATTCTTATGCCTATTTCAACTGATTCAGTAGTCATATGCTGCATTGTGCAGTTTAATACCATCCCGTCCTCAACAGCTCTGGCAAGTGATTAAATAAGAAATAAATTTTGCTGTCATTGCATTTAAAATCAAATCAAGGATCATTTGTTACCCCAAACGAACCAGTTATCCTGCTCTGCTCATGAGGAGGCTGCTGTTTGCTGAAGCATTTAGAAATGTATATATAGTAAACTCTTTGCATAATGGCTTGTACTGTAATATGATCTTTATGAGCCTCCCGCTCCGGAGACACTCGGCAGCGCCAATAAACAGCACATTGCTTTTTTAATTTAAAGTTATAGGTATGAGACATTCCACATTCTCCTTGTGTTCCTCCGAGCCTTGCTGGCTGTGCCACGGAGCTGGGGGCAAAGCTTTGCGTCCCCCGGTGTCCCCCAGGCCCCGTGGGGCACCACAGTGACAGCCCCCCGGTGCTGGCGGCTCCTCCCCGACCTCCCCAGCAGCCCCCACAGAGAAATCCGGCAGTGCCAGACCCCAAATATCCAGGGAATACGCCCAGGAGGGAGAGACAAACTGTCCCGCTCACCAAGTACGTTAAATTTAATGTCAGCGCCTCGGTAATGGCCCCTGACGTTATAACGTGTAATATAAACTCACAAATTAATTGCGGTACCTTCGAAAGCTTCTTTAACTGCTGCCAGAATGGAAGCTGGCTAATAACCATCATTTCAAAGTCCATTCTTGTTAGAAGGTTGTGTCTGACCAAGCTCCTTTTGTTGGCTCGTTATTGTAATTCCTCCGCTCCCCAGGAACTGCCCTTTTTGGGCCACCTCCACATCCTCCCTGGGATTTACCTGAGAGCAGCTGCTCTTTCCTCTGGGATTTCATCCACAGGTGAGCCTACACTGGTGAACCACCTGCCTCGTGCTCCAGGTGTGAGCAAAAAACCCGTGGAGGGAACCTCTTTCCTTAGAAAGAAAAAAAAAATCAAAGAATTTCCATTAAAAAAATGACCATTGTAAGGAAAAGGGGGTGCCCTGTGTGGGTTTGGGCATCGCCGTTGGCTCCCAGCCCCTCACCATCAGCCACAGACCCACCACGGACCCCGCCAAACCCACCGGGTAAATTATTTGTTGCAAATTATTTGCTCAGCTTTAATTATCAAGTTTTGGCACCCATTAGTTAAACCGGTTAATTTTATTACGGAGAAAACAACAAATCACACGGCTGACAATAATGAGGATGAACAGGCATTTAATTATCCTTGTTCTAGACAGAACAATTATTAATTTTAAACTGCAAAAACTCATTTGAAAAGTTTGGAGCCTGGAGAATTATTGTGGGGAGCGGGATATTGCTGCGGGAGATCCGCGGTCAGCGGCTTCATTAATACCGGGAACTCCAGGAAATCAATTCCTGCACCATCCTCCTCCTCCCTCTTGGAAAGGGCAGGAGTAAAACCAATAAATTTTTGTGGGGGGGGTGTTGTTAAAGGAGATTTAGAGTTGCTCTTGCACCCACTGCTGGACCTGGAAGGGTTTGGAGTCCCTCTGCACTCACCGGGACACAGCGAGGAGGATCCTCACGGATTTGGGAGGACGCAGATCCCTCCCCTCAGCTCCTTCCTCAGGGCATCCTGGAGGCTCAAGGAAAAGCAAAAACACCCCATAATGAAAGCTGGGGGAACGAACCTGAAGAGGGAAGAGACAGCTGGAACCTCATCATTTATCCCCAGTGGTCAGTGGCACAGATAACATTTTTCAAAGTGTAATTGCAGTCGATTGTGCTTTCCCCCCAGTGCCCGTCAGCTCAGCTGGGGTGATAAATGTTGGCTTTTAAGCAAGAATGGATTGATTATTAATAGCTTAGATACCAGTTACAGGAACTGCAATAAAACTAGATTTTAATTTCCCTCTCTATTAAGGGATCTCATGTTTCATTCAACGTAGAGAGAAAATAGGGGGTTTTGCGAAGATATTAGATTTACTGCCACTATAAAAGATCATTGATGCACCCAACTCTGGGCCATATTTGACTGATTTTTCAACGAAAGGCAGCTCAGTGGGTTGGTGAGTCTCCCTGTGCCCAGCCCTGAACCTCCCTGACATCAGGGAGCAGAGGGTTTCATGGAAACCCAGAAGGGTTTGGATGGGAAGGGACCTTAAAGCTCATCCCATTCCACCCCTGCCCTGGGCAGGGACACCTTCCACTGTCCCAGGCTGCTCCAAGCCCCGTCCAGCCCGGCTTTGGACGCTTCCAGGGGCAGCCACAGCTTCTCTGGGCAACATTCCCACATCTCCAGTGCTCCTGATCTCCCAGCCTCCCTCCTGTGCTCTCCTGTTCTCCATTAAACCCAAAATCCCAGCAGAAAATCACTTCATCGGGGTAGGGATGTTTTGGTTGCGATTTGAGTCTGAGTCAGGAGCAAAAGCATAAACGCTGCCTTGACTGAAGAACGGAGTTGTGCATTTTAATCTCTTATAACTTACTTTTATGATGTAATTCTGAATTATGTTATTGCATTTGTATTTAGAGAGCACACCAGATGGTGCATGCAGTAACACTTTAAATTAGGGTTTCCCAAATACACATTAAATTTAGATTTAATAAGACAGTTATCACATGGGAATTAAACACCAATTGATTATTTAGAAGGTACCACAGCTCAGCAAAGTGTGCAGCTCAGCCGGGTCCTGGCACTGCAGCTGGCACGGGGAGGGACCTGGAGGGGTCCTGCCCTGGCTCCTGCCAGGCACCCGTGGCCTCCCTGGCTCTTTGTCACCTCGGTGGTGGCACTTGGCAGTGGAGGGTGGACACGAAGGGAGGGACACTGCTGTCCTGCCCCAGCCAGGCCAGCATCCCGGCCTGCTGGGATCCCAGTGCCACCCAAATGGGAGCAGTGACACCCAGTCTGGTTCCAGTGGTTGGTTCAGACCAGCATCACCCCCGGGTGAATTAAATCACAGCCCTGAGGGCACCTCCAGCCGCACAAACCCATTTACAGCCCTTTGGCTGTGCCCAGCCCGAGCCCTGCACATCACTTCAGGGCACAGGAATGTCCCCGTCCCCTCCAGAGGCTCCTGGTGGCACGGGGGTCCCTGGGGACACAGGACAGCTCTGCCTGGCAGTGTCCCAGCACAAGGAGTGGGGGATCCAGCCCTTTTTCCATGTGGGAAGTGATCACAGCTCAGTCACTGCCGGGTCAGCTCCATTCCATGAAAACATTTAAGATCCTTTGCTGCCACTGAATTATTTTTTTATTTTTATTATTATTATTATTATTATTATTATTATTATTATTATTATTATTATTATTATTATTCCGAACCACAATGTGCTGCTCACAGACTGCGGGTAATTTACTTTTCTAATGAAATTGATTTCCATTCAAATGAATTCTCTTGTCCGTCTCCATTCCAGTAATGTTATTTTAAGCGTGAGCTCTGTCTTGGTACAAATGTCTAATCAAATGGGGAGATGCAGAGGGCAGCCTGGTGCGTCCTGGTGAATCACCCAGCACTGAAATTAGAGATGCTTTTAGGTGCAATAATTCATGTATTCTGGTGAGGCCCGGTGAGTGAGATTACATTGCCTTCCTGGATTTATCTG
>VZTD01004397.1:761455-782580 GCA_013397725.1 Rhagologus leucostigma
AAAAAAAAAAAAGAAAAAGCTACAATCTTATAGACTAACCTCAGGAATATCAAAAAAGGAGCCCAATATTTTTTTAAGTAGGTCGCCACAGACCTAGTCGTTTACAGTATAACGAATGCGATTATTTCCTTCATAAATTTTAAATACAAGCAGAATAAAAATCACATTTTTTTCAGGCAACAGTAGCAGTTCAGTAGGTAAGTGGCTTGATCACATTTTTTGTTTCGTATTAGTAATGCATGCAAGCAGCTTTAGTATTACAGATCCCTTATAGGTCATGAAATGTTTGCTCTCTTTATAAAGTCCCTCCATAAGTACCATCTTGTCTTCTCACGGGGGTTTCGGGCCGGCTGGAGGAGCCCGAACCTTGTTCAAAAGGTTGCGGAGTGCTTTGGGTTTCCGATGCCATGGCATCTGTGGCAGCTGCCTCCTGGATCACGGAGCCGGCGCCTTCGGCATCCTCGCTCTGCTCGAAGGACTGGTTGGATCCATTGCTCAGCTCTACATTCACTGTGTTAGTTCTCAAGGCTACTATAGTCCCCGAGTCGCTCCTCCTCTCTGCATAGATCCGCTGCTCGAAGACCTGAGCGGTGTTGGGCTGGAACTCGGGCTCCAGGGGGACAGTGTTTGTGGAGGAGCCCATGACGGTGCGGTACATCTCCATCCCCTCGGGCAGCATGGACTTGATCTTGGGCAGCCAGCGCTTGCGGACGCGCCGGGCGTTGGTGCACATGTCGGCCGCGATCACGTTCATCTCGCTCTCCTTAAAGCTCGGGGCAAAATTCTGACAATACACTGCAAAGACAGGGAGACACAGAGCTGAGGCTTCAGGGGGAGCGGCACAGAGCAATCCCAGCCTGCCGGGTGGGAGCGGAGCTTCGCCCACGGAGCAGAGCTCTCCGAGGAGACGCTCACAGACAAGGCTCCTCAGCTGGAGACACAAACCAAGAAGGGATAAAAGCAGAAGGTATAAACATCCCAGGCAGCAGAAGGAGGGGGCTGGAGAAGGGCCCCTCACCCCTGGGGAGCCCCAGAGCTGGCACCCACAACCACAGCACGTGGAAATGGCCAGAGGTGGACACGGAAGAGGTCCCACAAACTCCCCAGCAGCAGCTCCATTGATGGCTCCTAAACCCACAGAGCTGCAGGAAATGCCAGGGCTGAGGGGATGCCCAAGGGATTGTCCTCTGCCTGTCCCCCTTCTCGTGTCACCCCTGCACGGCCCAGCAGCCTGGCTGCTCCAACATCCCTCTGCTGGCACACCCACTGGGATCCAGCAGGAGCTGGGAGCTGCAGGAGCCCTGCAACCCCTCGTGTCCTGCTCCTCCGCGGGAGCCGAGCACCTCATGTTACGGAGCAGCATCCAAGGAACGGCCACGGTGGATAACTGCCAGCTAAAGCTTGTGCACAGGGAGAAATCCAGGCAGGAGGAACCCACCCTCTGTCCTGGCACACGACACCAAGGCCTTTCCAGCCCCCCTCAGGAAGGACCACGGCTGGAAGGTCCAGACTCGGGACTCTCCAGGATGAAACTGCTAACAGGGAGCTGACTCCACCGTGTTCAACCACACTACTGAACATCTGCCCTCTTATCCCTTCTCCCCACATGCCACAGATCTCCCAGGGCAGCTGGAAGGCCCCCGGAGTTAACAATTAGGGAGGGGAAAGATTTCTGTTCCAGATCTTAAAACTAAATTTAAAAAGTTCCTTAGTTTTGTTTTCCGGCCCAGTAATATTTACACAAAGATTTCACTCCCCAGAATTCAGCGAGGGTGAGAGAACACAGTGATTTCCACTGCATACAAAGCCCATGGCAAACAGATTTTCTGCACCCCTCAGGGTTTCCTCCAGCCCTCACCTCCTCCTTCTCCAGCACCTCCTGTCCCAAAACACCCCAGGTATCCACAGTGACTGCAGGAGTGGCTGGTGGAGAGCAGATCCCACCCACAGCTTCTCGATGCAAACTAAGAAATAAATTGATTTTCCCACAACCTAATCCCACCATTATCACACAACAGAGATGGGTCTGGGCCGTGCTGTTCCACCCCAGCAGCAGAACATCCCTCTCCTTACATTTGACTGCATTAAGGACCCTGCTGTCCAAGGGCTTCCTGCTGGGATCGCTCGTGGAGGACCGGATTCCAGTTCCGCAGCTGTTGGCAAGGGTGTTCCTGTGGGGAAGGCAGAGGAAGGTCCTTGGAGAGGGGACTCAGGGGACAGCCACTGCCCTGCCCTCCTCCCTTTGGGTTCTGGTGGAGGGATCACCAGGATTTTGAGGTGAAGAATGAGAAACGTGCACGGAAACGGAATAAAGCGTTCAAGCACCATTAGGAAAACGCACAGAGCTGAGTGCAGAGGATGAAGCACTCGTGACAAAAGGTTGAAGCCCCGGGAAATGAAGGGAATGAATCCCTCGGGAGAGCGCGAGGAGCAGCGGGACTGGACGTACCGATCGAAGAAGGTGGCCAGGAGACGCCTCAGCAGCACCTTGTGTTTGACACCAGCACATAAATGGCAATTCATCAGCTGCCCCCGCGTGATGTAAACGCCTGAGCCTGCAAGGGTGGAGAGGGAGAATCCAAAATTAACCCCTGACACACCCACGGAGCCACCCGTGAGCCACCAACAGCTCCTCCTCGCTGGCCAGCCCCGATGCAGCGGGAGCCTGTTGTTCACCTGCTGCAACAAGGAGAGCGGGATTTCTGGAAAATCCTAACGAATCCTTGGGGCCTCGGCACGTCCCAGGCAATGCCAACTCCTGATTTTATCCGTACAGAAAGGAAGCCTACGCGAATCAAATGAAAGGACTCTTATTTTCTCACCAATGCACGCAGTGCAAGGCTGACACTGTGATTTTATACGTACAGCTCAGATTATTTATTCTTTCTGAAGGGGGAAAACCCCGAACCATTCGGCCTTTCTTTTTTTTCCAGTGCAAGACTGTAGAACACAGAGCTGGAAACGAAAGAAAGAGCCCACCTAGCACAGAAGAGGCGCTTGGTTACAGATCTAACTGCTTCCAAAACCCCAGCCCATCACCTCTTGATACCTCTGGTGAGCAGGGAATTTTCCTTCTAATGCTCAGGAACTGCTGCCTTTGAACACGCTGCCTTTAAGGATGTTTTCTGGAAGAAAAAGGAGCTCCTGCAAAGCAGCTGGACACATCCAGGGGTCTGGCAGTGCTTTACAGCAGGTTTTATATCAAACCTTTTTACTCTGCTCACAGACCAAACCGCTCCTGCCTCGGCATCGCTTCCAGCGAGAGGTTATCCCATTTTTCAGGCATTCCGTTACATGAGAGGGTTTTGGTATTTGCTTTTAATTAAGATTAAATAATGGGTCATATCTGGATCCAGACCACACTCTGTTCTCAAGACATAAAAACATCTTCTGGAGAAATAATATCTCCTCCTGGATTTCGAGGGAAGATGATGGTCCCTGACCTTCTGGATGGAGCTGGAGCTCAGGGTAGCCCCTGAGCCTGACCCTCTGCACCTTCCCTGGCAGCAGGGGCAGCCCAGGATGCTCATCCTGCCCCAGGATCCAGCATCCCTCCGGATCTCTGAGCCATCCCACGTCTCACCAGGAATTTTCCTTGTATTCTCTTCCATGGAATGAGTTTTTTTGGGGTTTTTTTGAGTAACAGCCTCAGTCCCTCCCTCAGATGCGCTGTGGTGACTGCAAGCCTTGTTCAAGACCCTTTCAGAGAGGGCTGCTCAAGTTTGCTGCATCAATCGTGGCATGAAGAACCAGACACAAAAGGAAAACACTCCCACTGGAGAGCTGAGGAAAACTTTCCCAGCAGGATCAAGCTCCCCCTCCAGGTCTCCCCAGGTTTGAGACAGGAATTAGGGGGGTTTATTTGGTGTTTTAAGAGATAAGGCATCAAAGTGAACACCAGCAACCACCGAGGGGAACTTCACTTTAATAAATGAAAAATAACCAGGCAGCCACTATCGGTTAGTGATATTAATCTACTCTTTTTCCAGATTGAAAAATGTAAATCAAGCAGAGTTGCCTCAAGCCAATTTGCAGCTCTCACTGTGAAAATAACCTGCACCACTTGGTGGTTTTAAGAAGTCTCACATTAAATGGCAACGGGTACAAAATGAATATTCCAGATACAACATAAATGCTTGTGGCTGTACGCTGTGCTTTGCCTTCCATCAGAGCCCTGTCCTCCATCAGCTGGAAACCTCTGTGGGCATCCCCTGAAATCTTGATTCCTTCTACAGACTGAAAATGAAATCATGCTCCTCACTGAGAGAGAAATGACCAGAAGGGAAGAACTGATTTGGATGGGCTGTGCTGCCACATGTCCTTTTTGGACCCAGGGCTTTGCAGGGATTAATTAAACCTCCCCACCTGGGGGCAGGTCTGGGATGTCCTGCCCAGTCATCTCCACACAGCCACATCCAAGGGGAAAAACTCAAGCTGGGGGGAACTTCTAAAACCAGAATATGATTATTTCCACTGGAGTTTGACCTGGTCACTCCAGTTAAACACTTTCTGTGCAGTGCTGGGGGTGCCTGGGCTGGCACAGCCACCTGACTTCACTCTTCGTCCAGCTCTAAACTGTGATCAGAAGCTAAACAGCACCATCTTCCACCTCACACTGGCCAGAAATCCTTTATAGTAAATTCTCTCAGCACTGTAAATTCCCCCCAAAACGAAAATAAAGACAGAAGAAAGGACCAAACCCAATTCCTTCTCTTCCTTCCTACTGCAGCATTTGACCGCTTAATAAATTTATAAAGAAACTTTTACAGGTTTTTCAAAGCTTGTTCACTGACACAAATTTTATCTCCTTTGCTTTGTAAATCTTATAATGTGGTAATTTTTTTGGGAGGGGATTGTTGGGTTTTTAGATCTGTGAGTCTCAATGAAAACACACTCGCTGCAGCCACACCGAGCAGGAAGAACACAAGCCGCAGAATTCAATTAAAATGCTAAATTAATTCAATTGAATAAATCCTGTTAATGACACATTTTTCTATCAGCAAATTAAAGGAAACTCAGAACTTTTCAGAAGATGATTGGTGACGAATAATCCAGAAAGACACAGCAAGGGCACACGAGATGCACGGCTCCAGCAAGATGGAGAACACAGTTCCAGGAGGAAAACAGCAGCAACCCAGAGGGATTCTAAAGAAAAGTTACCTGCAACCAGCTCGAGTTTTTCTCCAGGATCTCCCTCTGAGTAGAGTTTCGGGTGGCAGCGGTATCCAATCTGACTGATGAGACTGGCTGGGAGAGCGACCAGGTCCCGTCGGATCAGGACACAGGAGCGGTTCTCCAGCGGGATCTGCTCTGGCTTCTCCTGGGCAACTTCAAAATTAAAAGGGAAAACCATTAAAATAACTTCTTATGCAGGCACAACACTGACAGAAGGTCGGACTTTGAGCTCTTCACGCAGCAGTTGGAAATATTTCCCCCCTGCAGATGTCCAGCCACGTCCAGCCGCAGGGCAGGTGCCGCCTGAAAGCCTGGAACAATCCCCTGGTCTCCCCCACCACGGCAGTCTCGGGTTCTGCAAGAGGGATTCTTAGAATCTAATTGTGCTTTAACTTCTCCTGAGTTAATCATTTGTGAAAATGGACAGCTCTGCCCAGCTGGCATCGCTCTGCAAGCGCAGCACACGGAGCTGCTGCCCCAAACACCCCCAGGACAATGGCAGGGACTTCACCAGGGCGTTCTAAGCAGGCAGTAAATTGCCCCAGTTTGATGAACACCTGCAGCAGTCCCATCACTACTTCTCTTGATGGTTTTTCCTGCTGAAGTTAAAATCCAGACCCTGCAGACACCCTCTGCTCTGAGAAAGGTCACCAGAGCCTCTCCCTGAGGATGCACCCACCAGCCACCTCCAGCCCACCTTCTCTTCCTCTGCCTTCTGCAGCCCAACTTCTCCTCTCAGTAACAAGAGACACCCCAACCGACAAGCCAAAAAATGTTATTAAGATTATTAAATGCTATTAAGATGTGGCTTCAAAACCAAAACACCGAATTTTCCCAACTCACCATCTCCAGAGCCCACCACTGCCCAGGAGCGACCAGTAACATGGAAAAGCTGGAAGTACTGGGCTGTCCTGCCAGCACCTCCAAATCTGGGTCTTGTGGGCACACAGAGGATTCATTTCTAAAGCACATTTACAGTCCAAGACCACCGGATTGCTTAAAATGACAATTTTTGACAGCAACGAGGGCTGACTGCACATCAACTCCAGGATACGGTGGGAGCAGTTCCAGGGCTGAACTGCAGCCCAGCTCTACCATGACCCACCTCTTCTCCCCAAAACTGTTTGATAACGTGGCAAGTGCCACGTACAAACCCAAACCTGGCTCTGTGCTTCAGCACCTGTGAACACCGAGGGAAGCAGAAACCCCAGCAACGAGCGTTTCCAAACTCAAAATGTCTCCCGCCCCAGAGGTGTCTTTTCCTGTGATTATTCCGGAGTTCTGAGGGCCACTTTTCCTCTCTGCAGATAAAATAACAAGTTTTGCAGACTTGTTGCTGCAGTAACCGAGGGCGATGGCTCGGGGACAAAGGGAGCAGTGTTCTAAGTAGGACATGCCCGCGACGCCGTGCTGGGCCGTGGCATCCCATGGCAGCCTGCGAGAGCATCCCCACCCTCACAGCTCCCTCTTGCCCTGAGGAACGCCAGGAGGGATTCTGGAATCCCAGGAGGATGCCCCTTGCTCAGGGAGAGCAGCGTTTCCTTCACTGAGTAAGGACCCAACAGCAGCAGAACAACTCCCAGGGTGTTTTCAAACTTCTCGTGCCATCGCAGCCCCATTATCTGTGCGAAACCTGTGCCACTGACATTCCCAGCTGCAATATTCCCAGCATTCCCAAGCATCCAGATCCAAGATCCCGTCGGAGATGGGGGTCAACTCCCACTGAGGGAGAACCTCAAATACCAGCTCTATTTTGAGGCTTTCAAAGAGTGGTAAGCAAACCATATCCAATTAAATACTGATATTTTCCAGCTTAAAGAACCCAAAAGCAGAGGCACAGTGAGTATGGAGGAACCAGGCCTGCTCTGCTGTCCTTCCCTGGCTTTTTGACTCTGCCAGGGCAGGGCAGGACTGGAGAGGAAGGGACACCCCAGACAGCTCCCAGAGGTAAAATTTTACTCAGAGGTAAAATTAAATACACACCCCCTAGGAGCTGTGTATGTGGCCACACAACCCCACCCGAGCACAGGGCTCTGCTATTATTAAAACTGAATTTTTACTATTTCATTTTCACTTTAACCAGTGACTCAGGTCAAAAGCACCCCCAACATCCATCACCACCCAAAAACCAGCGGAGCTGCTGAAGGAAAGCAGAATCATGCACGGACTCTGGGATTAGAGGCCTCCAGGTATTTTTTGAGTGATACAAAGGCTGTAGGTTTTCAGGGAATGCAGCTGCAATCAAATGAGACAGAGTTCAGAGCAGCCTGTGACCCAATATTGCTGTGAAGGGAAGAGGAAACCTCAGCCTTGACCCCTCCTCCCTTTTTCATCAAGAGTCTTCCTCAAGACTTGTCACTGAAGACATTAAACACCTACAACATCCAAGTGGAAACAGCTCCAGTGGACAAGGACGAGCCCACCACCTTCCATAGGCAAACATTCCATAAAACCCCAAATTTGGGGGCCGAAGGGATCCCACAGTAGCACTAACGAGGCAGGGAAGAGAAAGATGAGCACGAGCACTGCGTTCATTCTCCCTCCCTGAAGAAATTTTGAAGGAGTTGGTGCCAAACCTCTTTCCTGAAAGAACAGCAGCTTTTCAGGACAGGCTGGGGACAGTCCTGCCTTGAAGAAATCTTTTGCTTCTGACAGCATTTCACTTTCTGCACCAGGAGACACGGAGAAGTTCCTATTTCTTCCAGTGAAATCAAACACTTCATAAACCAAACTAAAATTCAGCTAAAAAGACCAAGTGCAACTCAACCCACTGCTGGATTTCGGTTACATCTGCCCTGCTGGCTCTCTGTCTACAAATCTCTTCCTAAACACGGCCAGGAATCATTTTGGGGACTTTGTTTCCATTCAAGCATTAGCACAAATCCAGCGATAGCAAACAAAAAGAGGTTTGGGGCTTTCAGTGGCACCTCAATTGAGCAGATAGCAATCGGTTATGTAAAGGAGCAGGACACAAGAGCCACTTTGGTCCCATGTTTCCAAAGAAAGCCACTCTGTTTGGCCTTTCTGCTCCGCAGAACAGGAGAGTATTCGCTTCTAATTAATTTGTATCTTCGGAGGGCAGCGGCTCCTTCCCTTTGAATGGAAGGGCAAACAATGGCAAGTATTGTTAAATACAGTTTTGTTCCTGAGCAAGAAAGGAGCTCCCAGCCAGCAGAGAGGGGCAGGAAATCATTACAGAGGAAGCCACGAGAGCTGCCAGCCAAACACTGGAATGTTTTATTTACTTGGATATATGCTTTCACCCCAAACTTAGCTGGATGCTGCAGCTGCGACAGGTGGTGCGGAATGGGAAATACTCATTTTCCCGGATTTTTTGCCCGAAGAAACAGCCTCAGACTAACTCGCTGGTCCACGTTCCACGGCTCCAGGCTGTGCACGATGCTGGGGCACATGTCCTCCTTATCCCTGAAACACACTGCCCACCCCAGAGGTCCCCTACAGCACCTAAGTGCTGAGCCCACGATGCTTTGGTGACATCGGGATGGTTGCACGTCCCGCCTGAGGTGTTTGGGGCCAGATTTGCTGGGCCCACACTGGGGATGGGCTGCTCAGGTGAGTGCCTGGGAACTGCTGGACACACACCTGGCCCCAGCACTCGCTTATCTGCGTAGTTCCTGACAATCCAAACACCAGGGCTTCAAAACGAGTCACGAACCCCCAGTTCCCTCCAATTTGGGTTCTCCAAACTGCACGTAAACTTCAAGGTACTCCTGTGGGTGAGAAACAACTGTTTCTGGTTCAGGAATGGGATTTGGAGATACAGAAAGATCAGAGTGATGGAGCCTCACCCAAAACCTGATGCTTACAGAGTCCCAACATGAAACCACACATCTCAAGCCCTGAAGAAAAAGCTTGAGAACCCATCTCCACCTGCTCCACCACGGATGCAAAGAAACACGTGGATGATCCTCCCCCGCTCCCTACACGGCGAGAAGTCTCTTTTCAAACAGCAATATTTTAACAACATTTCTCTCCCATCAGCCTGTTTTCCACTGGCAGTGGGACCACCCCAAAAATATCTTCCCTCCACAGCCTCAGCATCACCAGCATCCGCTGCAGATGTAAACCTGTACCAGAGGACACACGCAAGCACCACGGGATAGATCCATCACAGAGTCCCAGCGGGGAGAGTTTACATTTCCCAAATAGTACATTTATACCAACGTACTGAAATGCAGCCATTTGATTTGTGACCTATTTATACAGGGAGGTAATCTGGAATTAGTATAGGAAAAATATTACTGGTTTATAAATACCCCTATCTTGCCTTCGCCTCAGATCTCAGCCAGGAGTGAAACATCTGCCAGCCTAAAATTAAACATCTGCGGTTCAGAGTGAGGAAAACGGGGCTGGAAGTTTAATGCCAAAAAAGGCCAGAGGCTGAGTGCCCCCGGTGTGGGGCTCAGCCTTCCCCCCGCTCAGCTCCGACAGGGCCGGGGTCGGGATGGGGCAGTGCCGGTGCCGCACACGGAACCACGGAGCCACTCAGGTTGCAAAAGACCTCCAAGATCCCCACCTTGTCACCTAAAGCCACACAGAGCGGCTTCCAGCAGCATCCGGGCGTTGGAATCCCTCTGCAAAGTGCTCTGGTGGCTATCAGGGCATCCCAGGACCGCTTCGTTTCCTAAAAATCCGCGAGCTCTTTGCTGCCGAGCATCCCCCCGCCGTGTGCAGGCCGGGGTCAGCCTGGCCACGGCAGGACGGGCGGGGACACGTGGGACCTTGCAGGATCAGGTCGCTGTCCCTGCAGTCACAGCCAGCTGCTCCGTGATTTACGTCGCTGCAGCGTGTCGTGCCCGGGCTCCGGGCGGGATGCTGCGCGGGCTGCATCATTTGGGAATTCTGGGTTGTTCCTTGCCCTCTTTCCTTCCTGTCAGGAATCAGAGGCCAGGAGAGAAAACTATTCTCTCAGCTAATTACCACAACTACTCTATAATGGCTATTTTAGATGAATTTTTAATGAAGTGTGCTCTTGTCAGTTCAGGATTTCATAACTTTCAAGTCCAGCTTTTACATTCCAGCCATTTGCTGCATAAAGATTTTCCCTTTTCCCTGCAAACCGGTGCAGCAGGAGCAGGGGAGGAGGACGGACCCTTGCACAACTTTGCTGGTGCCTGTCAAAATTAAATTAACTGCATCTGCTCAGCAGAGAGCTGACTGACAAGAACGTGGCTCAGTGCAGAAAAGCGCCAAGCATCTGCAAGTCCTGCTGAAACCCACTTCAGCTCAGGCCCACGACGCTGTAATTAACAGGGATAAAAATACTTTGCTTTTGTTTAATATTTTCTGGAGTTGTGCGCTCCTCAGATCAGATGCTGGAAACCTCATTAAGTCTCGCTCGTGTCCTCGAGGCCCACATGTTCTCCACAACCAGACCTAGTTATGGAGTGAGGAGCCATTTTACCGCAGTGCTCCCAGCCTGGCACGGCACCGGTGACACCGCGGCCACCAAACGTGGCCAGAGGCTGGGGGGAAACTGAGGCACCTTTTCCTTCACCTCTCTGCCAGCTGCCACCCTGTCTGCCAACACCTAAGCCTGACCCTGCTGCGTTTAATCCTGGCCTCACCCTGCTGTTCCTTTTGCGGCTCCAACACTTGTCCTGGTCCCTCACACCAGTGCCACCACTGCAGGTGGGATCAGCCTCTTCTCCCAGGTTTCCTTCAAGAGGAAACAGCCTCAAGCTGAGCCAGGAGAGGTTCAGGTTGGACATCAGGAGGAATTTCTTCATGGAAAAGGTGTTCAGGCACTGGAAGGGGCTGCCCAGGGAGGTTTGGAGTCTCCACCTCTGGGGGTGCCCAAGGAACAACTGGATGTGGCACTCAGTGCTCTTGGTGGTGCTTGGCCAAAGTTTGATCTTGGAGGCCTTTTCCAACCTTAATGATTCTCTGATTTGGAGATGTGGCCCTGATCCAGCTTTGGAGATTCGGAATGGTTCTGACTACAAAAACAGGTGAAGAAAATAAACTAAAAACCCCCAGCCTTGGGGCGAGAAAAGGATTGGTGACCCCTCCAAGGGTGGTGGGTGAGGCTGAAGGCAAGTGAAGAGCATCAGCCACCAGTGTCCCACCACACCCTCGCCAGCGCCAACCCTTCAGATGGGCAACGAAAAAGCAGAGAAAAAGAAGGAAAAAAACCCAACAACCCTCTCTGAAATTCACGGCTTCGTCTGCTCTGCTCCTCTTTGGCTTTGTTTTTGTTTTCACAAACAGGGCTCTTGGAAACCTTGGCAATCCCTATTTTAAAGGGCTGCCCCCTCCCCCAGGCCTTTGTGAGGCTGTCGGGATCTCCATGCCAGGAGCAGGATTAGCTGCCTTCTCTCTTCCATCTTACGGTTTCATTATTCCCCACCTTTTGAGGGTACAGTTTATCCCGAGTAATTAAAACACAGTTAGCTCTACAAGTCCAAACCATAATGGAACAGCTTAGGTTTTACTTTTTGTAATCTCTTTTTTGCCTGCCCTCTTTTCCAGGAAGCCTGATACCTATAGCTGGCTCGTTTCAAACAGGAAACTCCCCTGAAACGTGCGGGTGCGGAAGAGGAATTTTAGCAGAAATGTGGGATATTTAGAGCCTTGCAAGCTGCCCCTTCCCTGCACGGCCTCGGCATCACAGCCTGGTTCTCCCTATGGAAAACAAGCAGGAAAACTTGGCCGTGGCATGCCCAGCTCCGGGCACAAGGGCTGCAGGATCTCCAGTGACACCCGAGAAAGCTGCTCGGATTTTCACTTTTCCAGCCGGGATGACTCCTGCCCCACAGGGATTAGGGACAGAGCTGCTGCCTCCACCGTCCCGGGGCTGGTCCTGCCCTTGCCTTCTGAATTGGTTTTGTTCTGTTTCTGCAGGAACTGGCCCCGTGACAGGGATGGAAAACACCATGTCCAAGGGCATAATCCCACTGCTCCGAGGAGTAACGCTGGAGGCAAACCCACATTACTCACCACAGGCTCTGCAGTGGGGAAAAGCAAAATAAACCCAAAACAAGTGGGCAGCAGCACAATTCCCGTTCAGTCGGGCTCTAACAGCAGCCATGGAGGAGACCCTGACCTTGTCCCCACCCCTGATCCCACTCCTCTCCTGCCCCATCTCAACCACTGGGACCTGAAGCAGGGCAGCAGGGAGAGCGCTCAGGCTTGTGAGGCTCATTTTCTAAAACTGCTTGGCCACTTTCCCCAGCAAATATTTCTAATATTAAAATAGTAACTTTGCTGTGTTTTCCCCCTTTTTCACATGGCTTAGTGAAAAAAAAACCTTGGAAAATACTGCTTATCTGCTTGCTGTCTGGCAGGGGGATGTGCCAAGAGGATGCTGAGCTCCTGTTCCTTGGGATGGGATGGGATGGGATGGGATGANTGGGATGGGATGGGATGGGACAGTGTGTGAGGGTGAGCCCATTCTCAGTACTAAGGAAGCCTGGCTTTAGGTGACAGAAATCATCCTATTTACCCGATCTCGTTCCTTGGTGAAGACTAAAATCAAATGGCTTTGAGGAAAGCTCATCAACGAACCAGAGTCAAAACATTTGCAACATCAGTGCAGCAATTCCAGGAGCCAGAGCAGGGAAAGCAGCTCCAGCGAGGGGATGCTGCGTGCGGCCGGAGCCGGCAGGAAGATGTCCCTCCCTGGGGAGCTCCTGTGGATCAAAGCTGCTGCCACAAACACCTGCAGCTCCCACGGGGAGGCCACTGCGAGGCTGAGCTTCCACGGGGGATGCTGCCAGCTCCATCTGTGCGGGGTGCTGGGAGCTGCTTCCAGGGGATGCAGACACGCCAGCACCCCGCGGGCATCCGTCTCCCCTCTGGAACTGAGCCCCTGGATCTGCACCTCATCTGTCCCGGCTCCTCAGGAGGGTCTGAGCCCTGCAAGGTGCCCAGGAAAGGGGCTGCATGTCCAAGGAAGCGAGAGGGAAGGGACCTCTCATGTCCCTGTGCCCACCTTGGGGCTGAGCAGCAGCCTCCAGCCAAGCACCACCAAAGTGAAGCTGCCTCCTCTGCCTGCGGCCCATCCAGGGATTCGCACTCATCCCTTAAGCCCGGATTCTGGAAGGGCAGGAGAAGGATTTTACTTAGTTCTGGGCACTGTGTTTCTAATGGGGAAATAAAAGAACATCAAGCCCCCAAACTGCTTTTCCCATTCTGACAGCGCTGTGTGGGACAAGGCTGGCAGAGGAGAGAGGGGCACTTCAGGCAGTGGGGAGAAAAGTCCTTCTTTCCTTCCTTTCACAGATATTCCTAAATAACATCTCCGAAAAATATTTAGTTGATGTTCTGCCTTCCTCCAAATGTCACATGTTCATCACTTTTTAGAAAATCTTATTCTAAGAAGCCAGGACAGAAGACTAACTCCCAAAGTGACCAGCTCGCCCTCACTGGGCCAGAAGGGCTGGTGCTTCCCTTGCCATGGATGACCACCCCTGTTGGATGACCCACGGCCAGTGAGCTCAGCCATCACCTTGGGATGGATGTCACCACCACAGGGCTCATGCAACCACCAGGCTCCTCGCTGGCAGCCTCAGCCAAAACGTGAAGGGCTGAGCTGACCCTGGTGGATGATGCAGCCTCTCACCTACAGATGAGAGCTGGGGAGCGACGGCACGGGAGGAACTGCCCATGCCACACCTGGACACCAGCACCAAGCCCACCACGTGGGCAAAAACCAACAAATGAAACCCCCAAAGACAAAAGCCTGGTGAACAACCCAAAACCGCCCACGGCGGCCGGACGAGGACCACACAACCACCGAGGAGGAGCAGAAAACCCAAGGAGAGAGACATCCATTACCAGAGTAGCCTCCCGAGGACTTGATGTACATCTGCCCGTACTGCTCCTCCACCATGGTGTCGTAGGCCTCGTCGTCCTCCTCGTCCTCCTCGTTGTGGTAGGAGGTGGGGCTGTCGGTGGTGGGGATGCTGCTGGCGCCGGGGCTGGTGCGCTCCCCCTGCGAGTACTGCACCTGCTGCACGTTGGGGATCAGGGTGGCCAGGTTGGGCACCCCGTAGTAGGAGACGCGCGACAGCTTCAGGGGCCCCGCGTTGGTGCCGCCGGCGCCGCNTGCCGGGCAGGCCGGGCAGGGCCTGCAGCTCCAGGTTCTCGTGTTTGACGCGCGTGAGGAGCGGGATGGGCATGGAGGGGGACATGACGTAGGGCGCCGAGGCAGACTGCAGCTGGTTGCAGGGGCTCTGCGGCTCCGAGCTGGGGTCTTCGATCATGGTGGTCTGAGAGTCACAGTGGGGAGAGCTGACCTTGAACATCAAGTCCGTCCCTTTCTCCACGATGTGCTGGATCTGCAGGAAGCCCGCCGTGTACATCACCACCAGCTGCTCGCTCGCAGCCATGGTCAGCTTGCCGGTGTAGCAGAAGGACAGGATCTGCTGGAAGCAAGCGGGGGGGACGGTCCCCGGCAGCTCAAAGGCGTTTTTGCTGTTCCCACTGAACAAGTCTCGGAAGTAGAGGCTGCTGGCGGCCAGGACCGCCCGGTGAGCCTTGAAGGCTTGGCCCTTCACCACGATGGAGACATCGCAGTACAGCCCCAGCAGCCGCTGCTCGTTCAGGCAGCCCAGAACGGTGTTCCCGAAGTTGGGAATCTCTATGTGCAACATCTGCGACATGGCTCAGGATCGGCTGGAGCTCCTCAGACATTCAATGCAGGAATATCCAAAGTAGGGCACATCTGAAAAACGGAGAAAGGCAGGGGGAGAGGAACAACGTTTTTAGACAGTTCACCAAAGCAGGCAGGAGCACAAGAACCCACCTCACCCGACATCAAAGGCTCCAAGCCGAGCTCCGAGAGCCAACGCAGAAAAGCAATCGCTTATAAAAATTACTTATCGATGGTTTCGAGCGACGTTGGGAATGCTATTGGTGCATGGCAAAGGATATTCCAAAAATGCAAGTATTTCCTTCAAGTTGTGGTCTGTTTAAATAAGCACCACTGATTTATTCCCCCGGGGGTTTTTACTTTATGCAGGAAAATCTGAACGATAATGGGAGAGAACAGTACAGCAAACGAAAGACAGTCAGACAGATCTCGGTAGCATTATATAAGAAACACAACAACCAGCAGCTATGTTGAAACTACAGAAAAGATATTTATAAAACAATGTGCCATTCTGCCCGAAATAAATACAGGATTCTGCCGGAGCCAGAGCTCCCAGGAAAAAAGCACTTTGAAAAGCAATCTTCCCATTTGCACCAGAAAGAGGGAGCATTTCAACAGTTAAACCCCTTCTCAACAGATTTATCCTCCAACAAAACGAGGTTTATCTCCAAATTAAGCCAGATATTTGAGCCCCAATAAAACAAACCAACGTGCCTGCCGCAGCGAGCCGCCTACCAAGTTGTCTTCTTATTTTCCTCCCCCAGATCCTGAGCGGGGCAGGGGGAGCCCCAGCCCAGCCCCTGGTGCAGGCAGAGCCCCCCTGGCCCCCACCCGGTGCCCCCGGGTACCGGCAGCGAGGACCCTCCGAGCGACCCCAGGCTGGAGGCGGCGGCGACTCGGGCTCCGCATCCCACCACGGCCGCTCTTCAGGGCCAGCTGTACCTTTTGGCCACGGGCAGAATTCCTGCTTCCACCTCCCAAAAAAAAGAGCCTGGCGTTGGAAGGGACCTCGTGCGCAAAGCCGGAGCAGGTAGCGCTGGTGCAGCCTGGGCACTGAAACTCCAGCGGAGCAAATCACTGCGGATTCACCGAGCCCAGACCCCCCCGTGCTCCCTCCCCAAAGAGTCCAGGAGATTTAAAATCCTGCTTGCCTTTAATACCACCGAAGAAAAACTACGGTTAACTAATACTGAAAGCTCAGAAGAACAGTATTTTTTTTTTTTAAGAAAGGGGAAAAAAAAAAAAAATAAAAGTTTATTTNTTCTTCCAAGCGAGGAAGTTCCCGGTGCCTTCGCCCGGCCGGGAGTGAACGTACCTTGAGCAGCATCCCAGGCGCGGCCGCTGCCGAGGGGCTCCCGTCCCCCGACCGCCGAGTGCTCAGGGGAGGGGGAAAATAAAATATAGTATCAAGCCCTGGGTTTGTATCTGCTGGAGCTCAAGCTTTTACCAAGTCAAATCTCCCCGGCAGCGCACAGCATCTAAATGAATAGGCCGGATGCAGATTAACATTCAGGCTGCTCTCTGCAATGAATAGAGCCCTTTGATTAGGGACCTGAAGTAAATGCCAGTTTCAAACCGAAGCTTTAAAAACAGAGAAATATCAGTGCCAGAGGAATGCTCTCAGTGTTGGTACAAGACAGACTTTTGATGAGTCACTGCAATGCAAACAAAGATGGCAGAAATACTGTACTGTATGCTGATGAAATGCTTAGTGGTGCCACGGCAACTGAGACAGGTTTTAAATTTATAGTGCAGTTTTGCATATGAATTACGCTGTAAACTGCCTCCCCTGCCATCTAGTACATCCAGAGTGTCAAAGCATTTAAACTATTCCAAACAGTCTGCAGAGCTGGCACTGCTGCTGGTTAACTCCTGCGGCCAGGGGAAGGCACGGAGCAGGGGTGGTGAGCATCCCCTGCATCTCCCCAGCATCCTCCTGTACCCCCGGCATCCCCTGTATCCCCTCTGCACACCCCCTGCATCCCGAGCATCCTCCTGCATCCCCTCACATCCCCCCAGCATCCTCCTGCATCACCTCTGCATGCTCTCAACATTCTCCTGCATTACCCCCACACGTCCCCAGCACCCTCCTGCATCCCTCCAGCATCCTTAGCATGTCCCCTGCATCCTCCTGCATCCGCCCCAACATCCCCTGCATTCCCCCCCAGCATCCTCCTGCCTGGTCCAGCATCCTCCCACCTGGCCCAGCATCCCAGCCCAAGAGCTCCCCAAAACCACCTGCCCAAAAGCACAGCTTTGGGAATGCCCAAAGCTGCCCAAAATAAAGGTGCTCCTTGGGCAGCCACAGTCCTGCTTCCTGCTCCCCCATCTGCTCCCCCCTCCCCTCCCCAATACAAGAAAGCCTTTCAAATGCAGGAAAAATGTTTACCCCTTGGGGAAAGCTTCTTTCAGTCTGTGGCTGAATCCACTAAAAGCAAATCCATTTGCTTAAGTAATGAAATCCCAGTCACATTGTCTCCTGGATTCAGATTTTAAATTACCTTCGCATTTATTGAGCATGTTTGGTGCTTTTTTCTGGGAAAGAGGGTGGGGCCTCCCTTTGCTTATTTCTCCCTTGCCCAGAGCGTTTTTCCTTGTGCCATCGGTCTGGGATCTGGTTCAATTGCTGCTCCCGGATGGTCACACACAGTTAAAATTCCGGGGATGAGAGGTGAGGCCATCCCTAGTGCAGGATAACCGCAGGGAGCACAGGGCTGGTGACGCTCCAGCCTGACCCTTCCCTCCTGATCCTGCTCGCAGCTCCACTCCCACATCCAAAGGGATGTTTGGTGCATTAAGTTCAAGTCCAGGGCAGGGAAGTGCTGCGCTCCGGGGCCGGCTGCGCTCCCAGCAAACCCCTCTGACACGGCTGCCCCGAATCCCACAGGACCTGCGGCCTCGCGGAGCCTGGAGAGCCACGCCGCTCCCACTCCAGGGCCTCCCTGCCTTGGGAATGCTCAGCACGCTCATCCAAACCCCACGGCAGGTCACTGGGATCTCTGCCTGGCGCTGGTGAGGCGGCGAAGGCGCTGAGAGGGGACCAAGGTGACATCCCGTGAGGAGGTCAGAGCTGACACCACGACAACCAAGCCTGAGAGACCAAGACCTCTCCCAACCATGGCACCACCCATCTCTGCTGGAGAATGGACAGAATCTACCCTGGCAAACACAGATCCACTCTGGATCTGGGAAAATTACTGAGAAAAACCTGAGTTACAGCAAAAACGTCACCGCTCAGGCACCTAAGGAAGCCTCATCCATGGTGATGGGAAGAACACGGGTGGGGAAGGATTTCCTCCTCTTTCCTTCCAGGAAGGGCTCCCTTAGAGCTGGAGAAGAGACCAGGAAGGCCCTGGATGGACCTTCTTGGACCCAGCAGGGCAGGATGTGTGGCACCAGCCAAGGACAGCTCGGTAGCACAGAACAAGCCAAACTTAAAATAAATATCAATTATTAATATTGCTCAGAATTTGCTCTATAAACAAACAGGCTTGTCAGGAGCAACCCTTGTCTCTCCCTAAAAACACCAAAACTGTGCTGTTTTATGGTATTTTGAAGCCAGTGAGAAGCACCAAAGTGCTTCAGCACCCCAAATCCTCGGCAGATCTCATGTACGACCTCCCAGGAGAGGTCAGAGTTTGAACCAAGATGCTGCACACAACTGGTCCCTCCCAA
This sequence comes from Rhagologus leucostigma, assembly GCA_013397725.1. NCBI lineage: Eukaryota > Metazoa > Chordata > Aves > Passeriformes > Rhagologus > Rhagologus leucostigma. The sequence goes on from VZTD01004397.1 coordinate 779,922, forward strand.
AATCCAGCTCTCAGGGAACGGTGTTTGGTCTAGAAAGAGCATCAAGGAACACAAGCAAAGCCACACAAGGAAGCTGCAAAAGCCCAAACCACCCCAATAAACCATCAGCCAGGACTGCTGGAATTTTGTTTCTCCATTCTCCCTCTGCTCCTGCCTTTTCATAACCAAAATATATTTTAAAAGCCTCCCAAAACCCAACCCCAAATCACAAAGAAATAAAACAAAACAGTCTTGAAAGCCCAAGAGAACCTGCTCCCCACTAAACCTCACATTCCCTAAAAACAGCACCAACAAAAAACTGCTGTGATTAGACAGCAAATGCAACAAAGCTCGGTAATGTCTAACCTTAAAATTCCTCCATTCAATATGGTTATTTTTCTTTTAAACAGAGCACCAAGTGACTTTTGAAGGGTTTGAAATGGCTTCAGCCCATCTGACACAGGAAGAGCTGCGCTGCAGGAGAAATGACCTTTGCAATTACAGATGTAAAACTGCATTTTTCCAATCTCATCTCCCAAGCTGAGCTGCGTCCCAAGGTGCAGGAGGAGCCCCCAGCATCACCACCACCCAAAAAAATCCAGTCCCCTTTGGGCTGCAGTGTCCTACAGGTGACACAACATCAACTGGACACCTCCAAACGGGAAAACTTGGATAAAACTGGATTAAAACCACACAAACACACCCCAACCTTGATCATTTTACATATGTGACCATTCAAGCAAAACATCGTTTTGTTTTCTGAAGGCAGCCTCTTTTTCCAGCTCGTGGATACAAGAGGATAATTTGTACATCTCTGCCTGATTTTTGTAAAGTCATGGCCTTTGTCACAAGATGTTCATAAAAAATGCAGCCGTTATTTGAGACAACTTCCAGGAGAGTTTGGGAATTCTCAGTTTCTGCATTCATCTGCTTTGGGGGAAAGAAAAAAGCAGGTTTGCTCTTTTCCAAACTAATTCCCTGCTCCGAGGCCTGAAAGGTCAGGGCGAGGCGACAGCAACAAAGGAAAAAAGCATCGACATAGAATAAGATGCTGCCATCAGAGCTCCCCCAGGAGTAATCAGAAATAATTAGATAATGCATTTAAATTGTCTTTTTTCTTAGCCGAACAACAGAGAGACTCGGTGGAGAATCATTCCCCCAAAACCCCCCAAATATCCCCCAAGTTCCCCGGGAAGGTGAGCTGGGCAGCAGCTGGGACAGGGACAAAGGGACTGGGACCCTCCGGGGGTGGGAGACAAAGCAGCCAAAGGCTTCCACCCCCCCAGCCAAAGCCCCTGGAAAGAAAAGAGCTGAAAAGTCCTGCCCTTGAAGGCCCCAAAGGGTCAAAGGAAACTTCCCTTTCTTCTGTAAATGAGGAGAGAGGGGGGGAAAATCCCACCCTTGGATTTGAGGCTGGCAGGGGGATGTCACCCAACCGGGCAGGGGGTCCCCAAAGCCACCCCAGGACAGGGGTGGCACCTGCCCCTCTCTCACCACAGGTTTGGGGGGTTATTTCTCTACTTTTTCGTGCAAAGGAAATGTATAAACCCAGGGGAAAATATGCAACAGCTCACTGCAAACTCGGTGGCCAAGTACCATCCCCTGAGCCCGGAGATGCTGTAATGCCTTAATCAAAATAAAGAGTTAAATAAAACAGAGTGAAGTAAACTAAAGAGTTAAATAAAATAAATAGTTAAATAAAGCCAAATAAAATGCACTTCAGGTCCACGCTGAGCATATTCCCCCCACCCTGCATCGCAGGCTGTGTCAGGGAGCCAAGAAGCCAAAACGCCAAGTCTTTGCACCCCCACCCCAAAAACTGAGCATCCCCTCTCCGGGGTGTGAAAATCCAGGAGGGGAAGGGAGAGGGATTGGGGCACAGCTTTGGATTCCTGCACAGTGCTTGGCAGGGGGAAGAAAACAAGGTTAAGTTCAGTAATGAAATGACAGTGAGACTCCTCTCCTGCAGCACTGCTATCTGCAGCTCCAAAGTATTTATTTTTGAAATGCTGCAAGTGGCAAGCGGCGCGGACGGACCCTATTTTTAGTGTAGCAGCCAGTGGCAATGGGTGAAAGAAGATTATTTCTGCCTTATTAAGAGCAGAAAGTGAATTTGCAAATATTACTCGGTAACACACGGGCAGCCCACACGCAGCAGACATGCGGCACGCAGCCGCCGCGGCTCCAGAATCCCCAAAGTTCGCACGGAAAGTACAGACCCGGAGGCTGGGGCAGGGAATGGAGGGGGAAAAGATGGAAAACTGGAGTGAAATCACGCTGATGGTGCAGCTCAGGAGTGCTGGGTGCTCGGCTTGGGACCCTGGCACTGCCCAGGGGTCTCTCCTCGGGGACCTGGCACGGCCCCGAGGGGTCTCCCTGAAGACCCCGGCACAGCCACAGGGATGCCAGCACAGCCCTCAGGGGTCTCCACCCGGGAATCAGAGCACTGGCACCTCTTTTTGGGGACCCTGGCACAGCCCCGAGGGGTCTCTCCTTGGGGACCCTGGAACAGTCCTGGCACCTCTTCCTGGAGACCCCAAAACTGCCCCGAGGGGTCTTCCTGGGGACCCTGGCACAGCCCCAGGGACCTCAGCACAGTCCTGAGGGGTCTCGTTGTGGGGACCCCTGCACAGCCCTGAGGGGTCTCTCCCTGATCCCCTGGCACAGTCCCCAGGATCTC
>VZTD01004397.1:783002-810187 GCA_013397725.1 Rhagologus leucostigma
ACTGTCCCAAGGGGTCTCTCCCTGATCGCCTGGCACAGCCCCGAGGGGTCTCTCCCTGGTCCCCCTGCACAGCCCCGAGGGGTCTCTTTGTGGGGACCCCGGCACAGTCCCAGGGTGCCCCCGGTGCCCAGCTCAGCCCGGGCTGTGCCCTGCTGCAAGGTGAGTCACCGGCAGCCCGGGTGCACCGCGGCTCCTCGAGGTCACCCACCCGGCAGCTCCAAAAAGTGCCGTCATTCAGCCAAGGCGAAGCGTGTTATTGCCATTATTATTTAATTAGGCTTTTTTTTTTTTTCCTTTTTCTTCCCCCCCCCCATTCCCTAACGCTGATCTTAAGAGCTCTCAAAGCAAGGAGAAGCAAAAATAGAAAATGCAACATTTAAATTTTTTTTTTTTCCAGATTGCTGCAAGGGGAAGGGAGAAGGGAGAGACATGGCTAGAAAATACAATTATTCTGCAGAACGGAGTATTTTGCCATCTCATAAAAACTCAAGACCCCGAGTAAGTTATGGCCACAGGAAAGCACAGAGCACCCCATCACCCTGCCTGCAGCATCCCATCACAAGCACTAATTCCCATCCGTAACACATCAGAAAGACAAGTGCCATGCTGAATCCTATTCTCCTCACTCCTAGTACACAACAGCAGCACTAGCAATATATAACATGCATGACTCAGTCCTAGCACCGTGCCACGACGGAACAGAAAGCTTTAAAATAAAGTAAATATCTTAAAAGGTCAATTAAAAAAAGCTTACAAAACATCAGACGCTGCTTCTCGCTAGAGCTCATTACCTAGTATGGTGGAGCTGCCTGTGTGTTTTTTTTTCTTGTGCAAGTTAGTCTGTGAGTCAGCATTAACACACATGAGAACATCAGGAATACTGCCTAGTTCTGATGCAATGGAGGTTGTAAAAAAAAAAAAAAAAAAGAAGAAGAAGAAGAAATCGCACTCGGTTTGGACAGGAGCCTGTAATTCAATTGCCTTTACTTTTCAATTACTGCATAGCCTACCCTGACCAACCTGCAGAGGGGAAGGAAACTTTGCTTACATCTCTGTCTTAAAATTAATGACTTTTACTTCTGGCTGCAGCTTATTCTCCCTGCTTTACAAAGGAAAAAAAAAAAAGACATAATACAATTAACCCTTCAAGGGCAGCTGAGCCCGTGCAGCAATCGGGACCTTCGTGTTTTTGTAGGAATTTCAGGGCTGCCAAAAAGTTCTGGTGAAGGGAGACATTTATACATTAAACTTTTAATAGTCTATAAAGCAAAGCTACAATTGCATCTGAGCTTGATCCTTAATGGAAACAGAAGCTTGCAGGGAAGGGAAGTTAAGAGACTGCAGAAATTTAACTCTGCGCTTCTGGGTTCAGATAAGCAAATGCGAGACTGCACAGGAGGTTCTTCAAAAATGAGGGGCTTGGTCATGCAGCAAAAACCCTGAGAAACCTAAAATTGGTGACATGAGGTGGCCAGCCCAGCCCGACGCCCACTTTGCCCAGGCAGATGGAGGCAAAGCTGAAAACCTGCATTTTTCATATATTGCATTTACTGCTTGTACTCCAGCAAAGAATTCCCTGTCTCCCCTCTTCCCGGGGGGAAAACCCCTCCAGACTGATCCCTGCTCCCGGGATCATCGAGTACATTACCCCAACACCGACTTTTCCTTCCTGCCTCCTCTGCTCCTGCAACAAAACCCTTCACTGGGGCAACAAACTGTGCCCAAAGCTTCAGAATGTGACTATTTCTGTATCACACCCTAAAACACCCCCAGACAACACTGCAGCCCAGAATATTGTATTATATATATGCTGCTGCTGATTCTGTGATGATGTATCTGAAATATTATAATATAGATTATATATTACCAATATATTATATATTTTTAATGCATATTATATGCTAAACTATGTCCACCAACATCTGACAAGGTCTGAGCTGCTGGGAGAGCCCTGCTGATGTCCAGCACAGAAATTCCTTAAATCTGGGGTTTTTTTTCATCTCTGCAGCAGAGAGGGGTCAGAGGTTGGAGCGAGAGAGTCTCCCCAGTGCTCAGGACATGCTGCAAACACTGAGCTGGTCCCACACCAACAAACACTGACCAACCCTCAAAAATATAAATAGGTCTATCTAATTCACATGGATTCATAATCACAAGAAATGCCAAACCCCAGTTTAGTTTGCTGGTTGTTTTCATGAGTAGACACAAACACTGCAGAACTTTTTCTTTTTTCCAAGCATAAATACTTATTAATGGTGATTAACCAACACAGAACCCCCCCAATATTAGAGATCAATCACTTCTGCAGCCCCTCCTGCAGGCAAGGGTCTGTCTCAAACCAGTATGAGCCCGGTGGGGTTATTTTTCCTTAAGCATGTGGGATACTTGAATACAGATGAATTGAGTTTTAAAGGAAAAAACCCAAGCAGCAACTTCTGGGCCAAGTTCTTGTGTGCCAAACTTTTCAACTGCCACAGCACAGCTCGACAGTGTTTCAAAAGAATTTAAGCACTGTTTTGAATACTGCTGACAATCTTCCTCATCAAAATTTGTAATTTAAATACCTCAAATCTGAAAAGCACGCTCCCTGGGGCATGCTTCATTCTCCCTCCCCACCGCCCACCCTCCCCAAGCCCCATTTGGAATAAAATCCCTTTGCTTTCTGTATCTGGATGGGTTTTCCCCCCCTCCTGCGGCCCCCCCAGCATCTGCAGCATCCCGCAGGGATCCCATCGCTGGAGCAGAGCTGGTTCTGCAGGGCAGCTGTGGATGGAACCTCTGTGAGCACCCCAAAACACAGCCACCTTCCTCTTTTGGAGCTCTTGAGGCTGGTTTAGAGATAAAACCAGTCACTGGTTTAGAGAGAAGATCAGTCACCGATTTAGAGCTAAGTCCAGTTAGTGATTTAGGGCTAAAACCAGTTAGTGATTTAGGGCTAAAACCAGTTAGTGATTTAGGGCTAAAACCAGTTAGTGATTTAGGGCTAAAACCAATCACTGATTTAGGGCTAAAACCAATCACTGATTCAGGGCTAAAACCAGTTAGTGATTTAGAGTTAAAACCAGTAACTGATTTAGAGTTAAAACCAGTTACTGATTTAAAGCTAAAACCAGTCAGTGATTCAGAGCTAAAACCAGGCTGCCCTGACTCCTCCATCGAGAAAGGGTTAATCCAAGGAGCCCCACTGCCACCCCTCTGCTCTCCAGTGGGTAAGATGTTCCTTTGAACGCCTTCAGACGTGTCAACAACCCCCCAAACAATTCCCTGCCACTGAGCACAACCCTCGAGGAGCAGCCTAAGGAATTTCTTGGGGTGCCTGCGCCGGCGGAGCAGCAGCTCCATTTTGGCAGGAGCGTGTTTAAGATTCCCTCCCAGTGCTGCAAAGCACCTTGAAAGGTCGACGAGCGCTTTCATATTCTCAGATCCATCTCCAACGCTGCCGCAGATGAAACGGATTGACCTAGACAAGAGCTGCAACAGTCTCTGTGAAATAATCCATCACCACCCCTCGCCAGCCGCAGCCGCCTTTGTCATGGGAACGCTTGGGAATCTCACCTACCTATTGCAGCCGAGCAGGGGCTGGAGAGGCTTTAAATCCCAGCCCTGCTCTCCTGGGATGTAACCAAAGCCGGAGCTGCGGAGCGCCGAGCCGGCACACAACAGCAAATACCTCCATATTCCAAAGGCTGTGCCCATTACCGAACTCATTAAAGACACTGATACTTTGTAACACACTCTAATCTTTAATATTCATAGCTTGCTTCATTTGCATATCATGCCATAAATAGTTGAAGCAGAGGTAAAACACAAAGCGCTCCACTTGCATTTCTAATTATGCCTAAAATCAAATGTAAATCACAACACATCCAAGACACAGAAAACATTAAATTTGCTGGCTCTCAGTTAAAAATCTTTAAACAACACCCTCCCTTCCCCCCCCCCAAACCATGCTCACAAACCCAATTATTTTTAAAAATAAAAATCAAAGGGGCTCACGTTGTCTGTTTTAAGAGAGGAGCTGACACATCCCAGCCCCGGTGAGGGACCCAGCAGCACTCCCAGCTGCGACCTTCTGGGAACACCAGCACCAGCTCATCTCCCCAAAACCATCCCTAAAACCCTGCCTTTCCCAAGGGGCTGGGCTGCAGCTGCCCATTTAACCTTGGTCTTTGGAGGAACAACAGGAGCCTTTCCCTCCAGGGCGGCTGGGAAAGCTGATCTCCAGCAAAGGAGGTAAATTTGAAGCATCAGCTCGAATGGGAACTTGTGCTACGGCATTGGGCTGGCTGGAGGTCAGGCCTTTCACAGCTCTTAATGGAAGGCTTTGGTGGGTGGCTGTCCCCAGGGAAAAAGGCATTTTTAAGTCACTTGAACCCGGACTAATTTTGAAGGAATCAGCTAAATACCACCAAAGGGAGCTGGGCACCCAGCGGCCACCCCGGCTGCGAGCCATCACCTCTCCCTCCTGAGATTTCTCCCATTTAACAAAAAGCTTAAAGGCTTCTGAGAAAGCAAAGTGGAAAGAAGAAAAAAACCCATATTATCACTGCCATATCCTGCTCCTACTTGTACGCTGGTTTTCCAGGGTCTCTAAATCCCATCAGTGAATGAGTCCAGAGCTCCTCTGAGTCCCCCCTGTTCTTGTCCTCCCCTGGTGCTGCAGCTCATCCTGCCCCTTTCCAGACTCGTGTCCAGCTGAGCAACAACATCGCATCAGTTCTAAGAAAGAGTTAAAAGATCTCTTCTGCAATATCAACTTCCAAAGAATTCCAGAGACGTCATTAAATTTAACCCCAAAAGGTGAGCAACCGCCCCGTGCTCCCAGCCCGTGCCCAGGGAGAAGTGAAAGCGAGCAGCTCACAGCCTGCAAAGCTTTTCTGCTCTTCGTATGTACCCTGGCATCTTGCCCGGACCTATTTTTAAGCCCATTTACTAGAAATCCCACAAATTAAAGGAAATACGGATAATGTTGTAAGAATCCTTTGGGCCAAATAAAAGCTACACATAATTTTCCTTGTGCATCAAGAGTAAGATCCTTAACCACAAAAACCAGATTTCCCCAAAGCTCTTTTGCAACAGTGAGAGAGAATCTTGTTTTGTAAAAAGTTGCTTTGATTCACTCCTGGATTACAGGGAGCGCGGCAGCTCCGCTGCCTCCCGGCCAAACCCGGCAGTGATTCCTGTTATGAAACAGAAAGGTGTTAGGAGAACACAAATAAATTAAACATCTCCAGCTCTGGAACGGGGACTGCAATGACAGCAAGGCACACAGCGCTGTGGGGAGAAGCTGGAGGATGGTTATCGGGTTTTTTTCCCCTCTGCAGAGGAGATTTGGGTGGGTTTATCTCTCAGATTCTTTCCAGCCGCGGGATCACGGTGCTCAGGAAGGGTCAGTGTGATGGAAAACTTCCAACCTGCCCTGCTCCAGGCAGGACAGTCGGCACAGACCCTCTGCTCCATCTCCAGTCCCCATCCCAGTGCCACGACCAGTGCCACCTGCACCCCCAGGACGGGGACAGGGCGGTGCCAGCGTGAGCTGTGCATCACCCCAGCCCCAGTGAAGGGTCTCCACAGCACCTCCTCGGGGATTTTCCAAGAAACAGTGATTTTATACCAAAAAAAAAATCTATTTCTGCATTGCTGTTTGAATAATTACAGTGGGGTCTCTCATGGGGTGAGCACGAGGAATAAAGAGCAGGAAATAAAGGAGCATCCACCCGCAGCGGGGCGTTGGGAAGGAGAGAAGAGCTGTGTTTGATGCAGCATCCACGATTTTAACTACACAAAGACTTTAAATAAACTCCACTAATGGCTCTCGTACTGGGCTAGGATTAAAAAGAAACCAACAACCAGATCCGTGTTCCACTAAAACTCATCAGACAAGCAGAAACAGCCCCAAAACACAGCAAGTCAAAGCAACATTTGTGGTTAGTCCTGGAGGGGAGGGAATGAGGGGAAGGTGCTTCCTTTCACCGTCCAACCTCGCTCTCCCCTCACTCTCCTTCATCCCCACCACCGGCTTCAAATGTCTTCCTCACAAACATTCCAGCTTCCTTTAAAAAAGGAAAATAATTATGCAGGGGAATAACCACTTCTCTCCTACAAACACACAGATATGAACAGTTAAACACGCAACTTCGGGAACTTTTCCAAGATTTATATGTTTTGCATGGAAAGCAAATGTTGTGGGGTTTTTTTTTTCCCCCTTGCCTGGGAAAATATTTAAGCGCTAAGTTTATGGAGCCAAGTCCATTTATTCCTGGTTTATGCTGCTGCTCAGACAGAATCTAATTAGTGATTTAAGCAGCACCGGGGGATGCGGCGCTGGCCGACGCCTGAGCCCCCGGCCCAGAGCTCTGCCGGCACGTGGCTCCAGGAATTCTGGCCCAGACAGAGCTTTTATCCCCGGCACAGGATGGCAGGAGTGGCTGAAGGATGGCCACCCTTCCCTGGACCATCCCAAGGCTCCCAGGAGAGCCCCCAGGTCCCTTCCAGCCCCACCAGTTCATCGCCGTCGCGCTTTTGGACGCAGTAGAAGTCTTTTCACGGAGCTGCTCTTAGGGAACAGCAACACCCAATTTGTGTTTTCCTGGCCCATTTTACCGAATCCCTGCCTTCAGATGGAAACTCCTCCCCGTGCTCCCAGCTCAGAGCAGCTCCCAGCTCCACCTGTGCTGGTGGGACCAGTCCCACGAGCTGAGGCAGCAGCGGGCAGAAGTCCTGTCCCATCCCTGGAAATGTTCAAGTTCAGGTTGGACGGGGCTCGGAGCAGCCTGGGACAGTGGAAGGTGTCCCTGCCCACAGCAGGGGGTGGAATGGGATGAGCTTTAAGGTCCCTTCCAACACAAACCACTCTGGAATTCTACAAAACCCCAAGATCCACTCAGTCCCAAGCCTCAACCACTTGCTCAGACCCAGAGACTCTTCACGAGGCCCTTCAGCTTTTCGCAGCAAGCCAGCCAGTGATTTGCCTCTATTTTTCCATTTATTCGTGTATTTTTGCAAATCTTTCTGGCCAGTTAAACCAGAACCATGGCGATTGCGAAACCCAGGAAATTTGCTGCAACGCTCTGTAACTCTTGCAAGGCAATTAGCCAAAACCTCACACAAATAAGCTTTTTTGCCACACCGTTCTAACCACCAAGCATTAACCCATTTTCTTAGGAAACAACATCTGCTCAGACAACTTCCTAATCTAGCAGCAGGCATGGAAAAAACCCACTGCAGTGTCTCCAGTGCATGGTAAAGAGAATTAGCAGGCAGATTTGTCCTGCTCAGAGGGGACTGACTGGACTCAGGCTCCTCTCACAGCCCCTCTCCCTGGAATATTTATTCCCTGGGGCAGGAAAAGTGACAAGGTCGAAGGTTTCCCCGCAGCACTCACATGCTTTAAAGACAGGGGTGATGGTGGAGCAGCCTGGGGGCTTTGGAGCGGGATTTGCATCCCTGAACCTGACTGTTGTGGGGTCTGAAATCCTTGGAGCTATAGGAGCTGCACCCTAGAGCTGTAGGAATAAATCAAAGCACAGTAGGATGGCAAAGGTGTCATTTGTAAGAATAAAGAAACCATTGGGCAATAAAATAAGTTTCCATTTCCTACCCTGACCTTTACATGGCTTTTTTTCCTGGGAAGACGGGAACATAGAGCCAAAATTAGGCTCCATGATTTGCCCTAGGAAAGACAGAAACCACATTGCATCCTTCTCCCTACTCCAGATTAAAACAGCAGCCACACTTCTGTGCCATTTGTTAGAACCCATTTCCTCCCTTCCTCGCTGCCCCTGCTTTCTCCACCATCCCGAAAAACCAATAAAATAAAATAAAAAGCTTCCTTTCGGGAACGCAGCGGTAATAATACTGCTCCCATCTGTTGGTAAGTCCGAGGACCTGCGCGGGGAGGAAAGAGGCTGGAAAGCTGAAAGGGAGTCAAGGGTTTGCATGGTTTTACTGAGAAATGAAATCCAGCTTTAAACACAGTAAATCGGAGACTATTCTGAATCACCTCTTGAATTTTTTAATGCTACTCCTGGGAGCACTGAAGGTAAATATGTTAATTTGACTTCAATCATGGTGCAGGGGAAAAAAAAAAAGCAGCACACTGTATTAGTTTAGGGTACCAAGTCTTAAAACTATTCATGCATTTCTGCATATTTTATACTCAGCAAATAAAGTTCCAAGGTTCTATAAGGAGGCTGCAAAATTATTCTGAGTAAGCAATAATGAGCTGTGCATTATATAAGGCTGATACTAATGGTAATCTATTATTAAAATTTAAGAGTTATAGCAGCTCCATGAGAGTCCGAGAGCAGGTTTTCCCCTGTAGGAAGGGAAAGCAGCATGTGGAGCAGGGAGGTTGGCCAGACAGGTTTTAGGGGAACCAAGCTGCACCCTGGGTCCTTGGGATAATCTGTCCCACGTCTCTCTAATTAACTCTCCCACAGGCACCACCCCGAATCACAGCAGGTTCGTCTTCCCAGCGTGTTTCATCCTCTGCCTGACGCTTCAGAGTAACAGATCTCCCAAAATGCATTAAAAAACTAACAGGGACTCAAGTTTGTGCATCTCAGCCATCCCCAGAGCCACCTCGACCCTTGATTCCCGCTGCGATGCCCCGCTTGGGCTGCACGGAGGGCAGGGATGTGTCCAGTGAAACCCAGTGAGCTTTTCCTACCTGTCCCCTCCTGCCTAATCACCTCCAGGGCCTCCAGAGAGCACCACGACATCCAGGGTGGGTACGTGGACCACGCCAGGACTCAAATACACAATGGAAGAGGACACATCCCAGCTTCCTGGCCTGTGGAAGGTTCCCTCCCCACGGAACGGGGTTGGCACAAGATGGGCTTCAAAGTCTCTTCCAACCCAAACCACTCCATGATTTTAGCATGCTCAGCAAGTTCAAGTCAAGCTTTGCTTGGTGCTGGTTTGAGCTAGGCTCGTTCTGCCCCTCTCCCAGCCCCATTCCCTCCTGGGGACGGATCCTTTCCTGGGGACCGGCGCTTCGGGATCCATCCCAGCGAGCGCTGTGGATTTTAAGGACAAATCACCATCTCCTGAAACAGCACCTCTCAGCACTGCTGCGAGAGAAACAAACAGCAAAAAGCCCGGAGTTTGGCTCATTTTCCTCCTTCCTACATCTTTTGGTGAGAATCGAAGCAGTCTCCGGAGGCTGTAAATCTGGATCTGGAGAACTCACACAGAAATAGGCACATCAGTGAGGGACCAGGACATCTCCACGTTTAACCTGTACAGCTCCATCTCACAGGGCTCACGGATCCTGAACACACCTGGGAACGTGGTGGTCTCACCTCACCACCTGCTCCTCGGAGGAAAATCCTCCCTTGGTTTTGCACGAAATGCAAAATTAAACTTTTCCTGCGTTTCAGAGCGCGTTGCAGCGCGCAGCCAGGCTCCTTTCTCCCAAATGAAATTCTGCAGTAAGTGCAGATCCCGAAGGCAACATTCTGCCCAAACCAGAGGATAATGAAGCATAATAATTCCAGGAGAAGCAAACTTAGTCTGAGACCTTCCTGCACTGAGAAGGATCCTGAACAGCGACGAGCTCTTTGCTCTCCACGCTGAACAAGGCACTGGGAAGGAAACCAAAGCAGAGCAGGTCAGATTTGCTGGGTGTTTATGGCATCCACCTGCTCTGTGTCCATTCCCTGCTGGGCTGAAGGAGTTAACAGCTCCTCTGGGATGTAACAGGAGCTGGAGTTAGTCACCCAGGCATGTCCGGATCGGTATGAACCGGGAGCTGCCTATGAATGAAGTTGCCTTGGAGATGCAGCCAAAACCAATGACCAGATATTAACTTTTCACCACGAGCTGCCAAGGCAGGCAGAACATGTGAAACCAGCAGGACACAGCTTCCAGCCAAGCTGGAACATCCGGATACAACGTGAGGGACCCCTGATTCCCCTCAGAGGAGTAAGACTTTGTGTCTTTGCTCAAGGAACAGGAGAAATTTCTCCTTGCAAAGCCAAGCAGGCCAAGGGCTGGCAACAAAACCTGCTCTGGGACCTTCTGGAATGGGCAATTAATGTCCATAAGCAAGATGATGCCTTCCCTTGGTTTAATTTTAAAGCTGATATTAAAGATAGCAGCTCATTGCTATTAAAGATACCGAGCTCTTTCATTCTTTCTGGAATCAGCTTCATAAGCAGAAAAAGCAGCATGGGCACCTTACCCGAAGCAGCTGAAATGAGACATCATGAAACAAAACCATGAACAAGGAGTTCAGAGGCTGGGCTGGTGCAGGATCACGCGTCTGCCTAAGCCAGCACTTCCTCTGCACTTCCAAGGGCAGGTTTGGAGGCGGGTGAGCAGGAAGGAGCGCCTGTCCCGGCCATCCGCTGCCTCCCAGGGCAGTCACGCAGAAGGAAACTCAGCTTCAAGCTGAGCTTTCTCAATCTCAGCTCAGAGCTTCCTACAGAGCGTCCCTGAAGGTGCTCAGCCACTTCCCAAGGAGACTGTGCGAGGAGGGCAGGGGGTGACCACGGAGGCGGCAGCACGTCGCAGCAGGAGGAAGAGCATCCACTAAAGTCCATGGGTGAAACCCACCTCACCTGGACCTCTCCTCCCTCCAACCTCACTGACCCACGGAAAAAAAACCAGCTTTCAACCCCGACGAGGCTCGCTCTGCACGAGATAAATCAGAGCAGCACACCCCACGCTCACTGCTGGGGAACACACAGCGCCGGCAGACACACCGCAAGCCCTGGTTTTCCAACCCAAAGTCCAGCCTCTGCAGGAGACAATGCTTTTCAGGCCCTGCAGTGAACTTCACCGCATCTCACACAGGGAATGACTCGCAGGGCTGTGCTGGACATGAAGCCCAGCCCCACTACGAGCACCCGGCAGCCACGGATGGGCGGTGAAACCACACTCGGGGCTGTCGGGGACATCACAGATCCCCCTCGTCAGAAGAGCGTGAAATAAAATGGACATCTTCCCATCAGAGCAAACCCTCCCTTCCCATCCGCACGCCAGCCCCTCGGTATTTTTTCCCTGAAGGAAAAACAGAAGATGCTTTCCATAAGCAGACGATTTCAGCAGCTAATTTTACCATCACTTATGGTCGACTTTATGACTAAGATTTCATGCTGACTATATTAATCCTGTCAAATTTCAGAGTGAGAGAGAAATGATACTGTATATTTTATGGCTGCAATAACTTCTAAGCCATTAGACATGCATGCTGACATGAAAGTAATCAAATTGATTTTTTCCTGTTACAATGAAGAACTTTGTATGAGCAAATAGTCTTTCTGGCACAGGAATGAAACGCCAAGAAGCCTGTGCTCACTCAGGAAATTAGGAAATTGCCACGAGCCATCGTTCAGAAATTTGAGTTTTCTGCTTACTCACATTTTATTGTCACCAAAGCTGAAAGGGACATGTTAGTCAACAAAACGATTGACAAAAGCCAAGGCGAGGGATAATCAGAGGGGTTTGAAGCCCTGTTAAATACTGCAGAAGCTGCAGTTAATTGCTTTCCCAGCACTAAAGGCTCCCCCGCGCCTTTTTTAACCTCATCAGACACATTTTGCCCCTCACAGCTCACTGGCCACTCCTCCAGGTGTTGGGTGGACAAGGCAGAATGGATCAGAATAAGTTGCTCAGAGGGTTTTTGGCAAGTCCTGGAGACCTGGAAATGTTGATGGATATCCTACAGTCAGTGAGAAAGCCCGTGGGCCAGAGGGTCAACTGAAATGGTTTTAAAATGCAAATAGGTCTTTAATTATAAATTCCACTTGCTTAGTGTTTTGTTGAGGGTTTTAACACCAACTCATCTCTACACCTCGACTCTGCCTACCTAAAATTCCAATTTAAAACCCTTTAATCCCACCCGTGCGTCAGGTTCTGGAGACAGTCAGGTCCGAACAGACCCACGGTGGGCAGACAAGTGGCAGGGCAGAGGTGCCAGCGCGGGGTGTCCTGCGTGGACAGGGGCACACCCGGGCAGGGCAGGGGCTCTGCGAGCCAGGCCTTGCAGGGATGGGCCAACAGGGCACACCTGCCAGGTGAAAAACCCTGCGAAAACCTGTTTTCTTCCCCTGCTGCGTGAGAACACGCTGGGTGTGAGAGGACAAGATCAGAGAGGCTCAGCATCTCGAAAGACTCAGCAACCAGAAGCAATTAAGTGCAGATAACACAAATAATGCAAGAGACTCACCTGACACCCTGCGGGCACAGCCACGGCTCTTCCACAGCCAATAAAGTGTAAGATTTCCTTTTAGTTTTCAGTATTTTTGTAGAATATTGGTATCAGTCATGAAATAATGTCAGACCTTCCAAACCAAGCCACCTGCACGTAAAAAACCGGCACAGGGATGTGCTAGAGCTGTCTGAAGGCTCAGGGAGATAGGAGTGCATATACATACATATATATATATATATATATGCATGTATGTATGTAGGTCTTGGGTTAGCAAAAGAATTACAGTTTTAATGTGCATTTAGTTGCAAATTAAAATGCCTCGATGGCTTCTCTATCAATAACATTTATTTTTGGTTATGTTTTCTTTCGGTTTTTTTTTATAACAAAAAGAACTTAGAAACACAAAACCATAAAACCACAACGACATGGATCGCCTCAGCCAAGACTTGCAAAACACCAATTTTAGTGAATTCTGATTTTAGTGAATTCCAATTTCAGTGAATTCCTTTGTCCTTCCACACCAGATATTTGTAAAGTCATCAGAGCTGCCGTGGGCAGGGGACCTTCCACTAGACCGGGTTGCTCCATCCAGCGTGGCCTTAAAGAAAAAAAAGTTGGCTTCGTTCGGTTGGGTATTTCGTTGTTGTTTTGGGGCTTTTTTTGTTATTATTTTGGGGGGGTTTTTAAGTTGCACACAAGCAAAGCTCTCCCGACAAAACCCAAGCCAAAGCTCATCCCAGGACACTGAGCCCCATCAACCAGCACCAACCAAAGGACCCTTCTGCTGCCCCTGAGATTTAGAAGGATCCCACCCTCCAGAACAAGCCTGCTCCACATCCTGGCTTGGGATGTGGTGCCCAGAGGAGGACGAGCAGTGAGCCACGAGCCCTTCACCACCTTCACCTGAACCCCCAGCGGGAAACAGAGAATCCTTTCAACCAAGCCCCTACACAATCGTGCTTCAAAGTTATTACCCAAACCCCCCAAATCCAGAGCTTTGCAAAGGTAGGAGAAGCCTCCCAGGAGAGGCAGTGAACAATATCCACGAGTTTCTCATGACCTTACGGAGATTGCCATGACAACACCGCTTCGATCCTCCAAACATGGATATATTCATTTGCACTGGTGTGATTGAGAATAATTAGAGTGAGATTCCCTGAGCCGGGGAGTCACAACCGTGCACGGCTCTGGCAGCAGAGCCCAAGTTTCAAGGGAAGCAGCCTCAAATTTAAATGTAAAAAAGAAAACCGACAACACTCTTCGGAGCCGCGTGACCTAATTCATTATAAAGAATGTCAGTTAGCAAACCTTTTAAATAAAACATTAAGCTAGAGGTAATTTGAAGCCTTGTGGATTTTGTTTTACTCAATTATTTTCTAATGCTTCAACTTCAAGAATAAATATGCAGAAATCAAAAAAAAAAAAAAAGAAAGGAATACTAAGGGTTTCATTTAATTCTTTTTCAAAAGAAATGAAGACATTCATACTAAACCAAAATACCCTCAACCAAGCCGGATTTTTAATTAAAACTTTTATGTCCTACAAGATTCTTCAAGGTTATAATATCTGCTCCCACATCGTGAGGCAGCATCACGCTCGCACAAGGGCGAGCCCGTCATTCACGTTAGAACAACCTGTGCTGTGCGTGGCTATAACTTATTTCCAGGACATCCACTCACAAATTAAACCAGGTTGGAATGCTATTTCTTCCCTGCCCCATAATTTCCATAACCACTTGCAATTTTCACTCTGTTGGGAAGAGTTTCCCTGCAGCAGACAGAGGCAGGAGATGAGCACGCTGGCCTCTGCTTTGGTTTTATTAACGCCTGGTGGTAAGAACACGGCTGGAGCGAGGCAGGTAGGGATGTAAAACCTGCAGAAGGGCGGCAGAGGATGAAAGCCACTGCTGATACTGGCAGCCTAAAATGAGGTTAACTGGGAAAAGGGGGGAAACAAAGGGAATCACAGAATCCCAGAATGGTTTGGGTTGGAAGGGACCTTAAAGCCCATCCCGTTCCCCCCCCTGCCACGGGCAGCGACACCTTCCACCATCCCAGGCTGCTCCAAGCCCTTTCCAACCTGGCCTTGAACATTTCCAGAGATGGGGCAGCCACAGCTTCTCTGGAAGGAGCTCGATGAACACTGCAAATCTCTTTTAAGAAATACTATAAAACCCAAAGAAATGCAGCCAAAAAGGAGGCATCCTTTGAAGCAAAACAAAAAAGAAAGTTTAGAGCTAAATATTTGATTTTGGCAGCATCACCCTTTTCCAGAGGATACCAGAAAGAGATCTGCAGGAATGTGCTTAACACCGCTCTGCTACAAGTCTGTGCTACGAAACATTCCGGAAACAAAGAAACCCAGAAGATAAAAAGATTCCTTCCCGCCACACCGTTTAGAATAAAACGCCTCCCTCCTTTGATTCAGCCTTCCTTGCAATCTTTAAAATATAAAAAGTCATGCTCTCCCTGTAATTCACCCAGTGGGTTCCAGCACGGATCTCCAGGCTCAACCAGCAGCTCCCACCGGGAGCCAGCGTGACCCCAGGAGATGCCAGGGAAGCAGAGGGCAGAGCCAACTCATGCAACCCCTCACTGCTTGGATTTTCAGGTCACAACCACGCCCTGGGGCCGCTTTCGGGGTGTTAAAAGTTCTCCGTGCCACCCGAAATAAAGGATTTGGTGTTGGTGGAAGGTGTGAAGGGTGGAATGCGCCGCGCACATCGCACCCGCCCCAGGGCGCTCCAGCCCCGCTCGCACCCAGGGCTCCTTTTCAAGGCAGAAAACTCTGGATCAATCCATTTCTCTGCAGCAGAGAACAAACAAGGATTAGTATTCACCCGTTCATAACAGGGAAACCCTGCAGCTAGAGGTGGAGTCAGGCAGTGCCAGAACATCCAGCCTAAGTTGCTTGACGAATGCTAACTACGACTTCCAGCTTATTTATCTAATTTGGGTTGATTTTTAAATATTGAGTTATCTAACCAGACACAAAAAGAGAGCCTGAAAATTTCCCTCATTAGTGAAAACTCTCCCTGCCGCTGTAATTCAATCTACATGTCTGAATATTACTGACTTTTCTCAATCACATTTGTATTGAGAAATGCCTAAAAAAATTCAGGACCTGGTTTTCTCAAAATGGTGTTAAGTGCCTGAAAAACGGGGTTCTCTAGCAAATGAGCCCCTCCAAAGCTGACTGTGATGCCTGCAAGTATTTTAGTCATTTACAATACTTATCAGGGTCTATTTTTGTCAATCAATCCATAACAAGAGCAGAACAGCCAACAGCTATAAAACAGTTACCCGCTCGATTTCAGTACAGCCTGGGTTCTGTGTGAGGAAGGGGCAGCTCTGAACCGATACAACCAGTTTGTAACGCACACAAAAAATACATGGGGGAGGGATGAAGTCAGTGGCAAAATCCTCAATGGCTTCACCCGGGCCAGGATTACCTCCAGGAACGTGCTGATGCTTGGAGAAACACCAGGAAGATGCCAAGGCTGGAGGAAAGGAGGCTCAGGGAAGATCTCATTGCTCTCCACAACCACTTGACAGGAGGGAGCAGCCAGGGGGGGTCGGGCTCTGCTCCCAGGGAACAAGGGACAGGATAAGAAGAAACAGCCTTAAGCTGTGCCAGGGGAGGTTCAGGCTGGACATCAGCAGGAATTTCTCCACAGAAAGGGTGGTCAGGCCTCGGAAAGCGCTGCCCCGGGAGTCTCCGTCCCTGGAGGTGTCCAAGGAAGGCCTGGACGTGCTCTGGGCTGGGGACAAGGCGGGGATGGGCCACAGGTTGGACCTGATGATCCCAGAGGTCTTTTCCAACCTCAGAGATCCCTTGACTCTGTGAAGGCTGGGTGGTGCAGCCCCACCCGTCCCACCGCCGGTGCCTGGGGTCCAACCTCCCACCGCTCCCGCAGTGCCCCCCATTCAGGGTGGTCTCACTGGTCCCAGTGATGCAGAGGCTGAAACTGGTGATACCGGACACGTGGGAAGTCTGTCCCTGTGAAATCTGTCCCAGTCCTGTTCCCTGGAACTGCCGCTCGCACTGAGGGTGATGCTGAGCATCCCCACCCCACGGAACACCAGGCACCGCCACGTAATTTCAGAGAGCACCGAACAGCTGAGAATATCAGAGCCTGTAATCGCCATCAGGATGGATTTGAAACAACCATCTAAGCACGAAAACCCTCCCTGACCATCCCTGAACCCACGAGGTACAACACACTCCCCCCAGCCCCAGCCCTGGTTTTAAAATTCAGCCTTTATCAGCTTGAGTTGAGCAAATCCAGTCAAAAGGCAGAAACGGATTGTGCTAGTAAGCAGAAAAACTGTTACATCTTCTGAATGTAATTTTGCCAAAAGCCTCTGCATGATTTTTTTTGTCACGCTTTGCATTATGAAGGAAATTTCTTTTTAGAAGAACAGGAGAATGATTTGCATAATATTCTTTGCAAGTTAATATCAGCCTCTGATAATGATCTCTGCATAATGCAAAAACGTTTGAGAAGACTGTTACAACACTAAGTAATCATATTTTAAATTATGTTTCCCTTTATAGAAAGGTGTTGCAAAAACACACAGACATGAAATCTGTCTGTTGAAGTCCCAAGAACCACCTGACCATCTTCCCACTATTCTACTGTTACAGATTGCAACACTGCCTTTCAAAATCTTACAAAACAAATTACTCTGCAACAGTCTGGCTTCACAGAAGGCAGAGCTTTTTCCTGTGCTGCTGCTCCAGCACATTACATTTCACAAGAGCCTCTGATGTACTGCACGAGTTAAGCAAGGGCCCAGAAACGAAGCCGTAACACAATCAGACGGACCCGCGGCGATGTAGGCGGATTCTCCCATCTCACACTGCCACCAGGCAGAGGTGGCAGCACCAGGGCATGCCCTGCCTGCCACCAGGTGCAGGGGACGCTGCTTTAGCTGGGCGATTCCTGCTTTGGCCCAGCTGCCTCACGGATGGAGCGCTGGGAACTAAGACTGTGACGCCGCTGCCACGTCCCCACGGGGCCAGGTGTCCCCTGGGGCAGCCGGGGATCTTCCCGAAATCTCTGCGAGGGGCGAGGTGCTGGATGCAGCCACGAGATCTCCCCTCACGCCATCGCTCATGGCTAATTAGGTCAGGAACTAAGCATAAAAGCAGAGGTCCAGGAGGAAGCCATTTATACAACTCTGCTGGGCAGCATCCTCTCAGATGCGGGCGCCGGCGATTTCCCTCAGCCCATCTCCAACGGGGGATGTGGGTGGGAAGCTAATGCACTTGGATATTAAATACTTAATATGTCACTAAGACTTAACAGCCACAGCCGAGTGGTTTAAACCTGAGCTAACCTTCCCTGAACTGCAAGGAGCAGAGAGAGGTTCCCGGGACAGCCCTTGCACGAGGAGGTGAAATCAGGAGAAGCAGGGAAAGAGACTTTGGGACCAATCACACAAATGATGGAACTCAGATCTGGGGAAAGCACGGAGCAGGACGCACGGCGTGGGCTGTGCTCCCAAGGGCATTGCCACGCCGTGCCAACACCGGCGTGTGTCCCACAGAGCCACTGTCCCCAGCCTCTGCCCGTGGCACGCTCAGGACCACAGCGGGCAGCCCAGGGCAGCCAGTGCCACCCCCGCCCGTGACAGGCACAGCAGGGCATCGTTCAGCCTGCGGGGTGGGTGGTTCTTGTCCCACCTACAAAACGAAGGCTAAAATTCAAATACCAGCTCTGAGCAGCCAAGGCAAGGAGAAAAGAGCCTCTTGGGGTGTCAGCCTGAGCTCGCCGAGGCAGCTCAACTGCTGCCCTGGGCATGAAACCATCCCAGACACACGAGATCATTCCTCCCCTCAACAAGGTTTGGTAACTTGGAGAGTTTCTCCAGCCACATCCAGTGACGGGCAGGAGAACAATCCTCCACCCCATCCCATCTGTCCTTTTCATACCTTTTGAAACAAGTTCCAAGCAGCTCCTTGCTACAGCTCCTCCCAGGCTTCCTCAAACGGGTTTGCAAGCATTGGGGAATTGGGTTTTTTCCCAAAAATTGCCAGCAAATCTCTCCCTCCCTTCCCCAGTCTGACATATCCATCCATACTGGTGGGTGGTACCACCAGACTGAATTCCTAAGCTCCCAAGCCACCTCCTGTCACCTGGACACCAAGAGGGAGAACTTCTCCAAGGTCCCAGCAAACACCGCGGCACCGGCACGTGCGCCAGGGTGTGGGAACCGCCCCGGGAACCGCCTGAACCAAATATTTCCCTTGCTAATGCTGCACCTTGGGCTTTATACAACATTCCTGAGGCACGCAGGAGAGGTCAGGGGCAGGCTGCAGGCTGGGGAGTGGACACCACACCACCCAAACGGCACAAATCCCTGAGGCACAGCCAGGGGAGGCTGCAGGAGCACGGCTCTGGTGGGGCGGGCACCTGGCGTGACTTGTGATGCTTCATAAACACATTGCAACTGAACTGCATCTACAGTGCTTCAAGGATTTTGGGGGGGGGGGGAAATACCAGCTGGGAGGTGTGAAAAAGAACCAATAAATCAGGACTTTCACTTTATGAAACCTTCTGAGAGAGTAGTAAAGGCCATTGGGATATTTTTGTTTAAAATCACTTGCACTGTGGACATCACCAATGTACCACTGGAGCTCTCTGTGTTTTGATGATGGTCAAGCAAAAAAATTAAGCTCCATGCTCTGCCAAGCTGTGCTGGGGCTGACAGCCTGGACCAGACACACACAGGTTGCAGGTTCCCTTGGTTTCTCCACCCCCTCCAAGCTGTGCTGCCCTCCTGTCCCCCTGCAGAAAGTTAAGTCCTCCCTCCTGCATCGTTTCTCCTGCCAAATCCAGATTAGTCAGCAACTACTGCAGGATACACCTCTCCTAAGGCACTCGCAGACAAAGCAACAGCCAGTTTGGGATCTTAAAGGGAAGGTAAATGAGGAAACTTCCTAAACTTGATTGCAAAAATATTCATGAAGGCACCACGTGGCTCGGGTACCTCCAGCTGCTCTGCTGAAGCTCCCACTGACTCCCAAGGGAACGCAGAGGTGTGATGGACACTAAATCAGTGCTGCAAGCTGGAAGTAGAACCCACCAGTGGATCTGAAAACCACCCAGAGCCAAACCCCCGAGCTGGTGACACAGCCCCAGCCCTCAGTGCCCGACCCCAGAGCAAACCTCGGGATGGAGGCCCCCACTGCCAAACCAAAGCACTGCAAGTGCCCTGGGCTCAATCTACACTTTTACAGTTGCACAAAGAAACCAAACACCCAGCAGTCATCTGAAAGGCCAGTTATTAGATCACCTGAAATGAGCTGAAATGAAATTCCCACAGGTTTTATTGGACTTCTGAGATATTGATTCTGGTGTGCTTCTCGCTCAGCCTGCAGCACAGAAATTCGCCCTGCTAGAAATCCCACCTGTGTGCCGGGCCAGAAACATTCACTGGGAATGCCCAGGGTTGCTCCTCCTTGCTCCCTCTTCCTGGGCCTGCAACTTTCCCTTCCCCTAAGGACATTTAATGTGACTGGCACAAACACTGCTGGTTTCACCCAAAGGCACAAACCACCCCTCTGGGGTACCCCTGTGCCAGAACCCACCCCCAGTTCATCTGACCAGCTGAGCTGGGACGAGGATGGGACACACTCCGGCAAGGCCTCCCCCATTCCTGCCATTATTTGATGGCTTTGGATCCTCATCCCAAATTCTCTCAGGTTATAAATTCATGCAATGCCTCGACACAAAACAACACCACTATAAATTATAATTTTTTTTCTACCCACATAAAAAGAGAGTAAAACAATTAAACCCCAGGCTCTGCAGAGGCACTCCAGTGCTCCAAGGAAGCACTTCCACGGCCCGGGCTGCCCAACGCCCGCGTGCGTGTGATGCGGTGCCAGCAGCACGCTCTGTGCTTCACGGCTCACTTCCCACAGCATGAACCCAGCCCCGGGAAACTGCCAGCGTGTTCTCCCGAGCCCTGCAGATGTTTCAGCTCCAGTGGGCTCCCCGGCCAGCCCCCCAGCACCTATCCCTCCTCTCCTGCCTGCCTGGTAACGCGCGGAGCGACGGCGGGGAGAGCAGAGCGTTGGGAGAAGGCAGCTCTGCGGCTTCCACGGATCTATTCGGCTTTTTTCGTTTAAAAAAATAAATAAATAAAAATTCATGCTTGCAGCATAAACACAAGCTGGGCTGGTACTCCACTCCTCCCTCAGCGGGATGCGCTCATCCCTCGACTTCCAGCTCAGCCAGCCCCGAGGTGCATCACTGCCTGGCCAGCAGCACAGCCACCCTCCCAAAAACCCCAAACCCCATCCCCATGCTGGCAAGGACAGCTGTGTTCTTCCCTGAAGGATCTGCCCTTCCCAATTTATCTACATCCCACAGGAGGCGCGAAGTTCTCGGACAGCACAGGCAAAGCTCTGGAGAAGGTGTCCAGGAGCGAGGGTAAGGCTCAGACTGACCAGCACAGAGTGTTCTGGATGGGCTGGAGCCCTGGCGAGGCTGAGCACAGCCCTGACGGAGCCATGGCACGGATCCTGGGAGCTGTGTGGTGAGTCAAGAAGCCCTGATGCTGGGTTCACTACACAGCCTGTGAATTAGTCAATCCTCCTCTTTCGCCTGGGGAGGGGGGCTGGTCCCAATTCAAATATTGCGTAAGCTGAAAAAGAGCCATTTAAAAAAACAAACAAACCCAAACAGATAAAACGCAGAAATACCATTGTGGAGGAACCGGGGAAAGCTGAAGCAATAATGACAAACGATTCCTTGCCGCTCTCCCATTCCCTTCCTCCCAGAGCCTTAAAAAGGCTTCGCGCCATCCCGCTCCGGCCCTGCTCACGTTACACCGGGATCAACCAAAGCCCAGCCCGGTGCCCGTGTCCTGCCCAAGGTCACGGTGACAGCCAGTGCCCAGGAGGAGCCAGCCTGGAGCTTCCCAGGGCTCTGCCCCAGCCTCTGACCCCGGCATTCCCACCTTCCCAGGCAAGACCTGCCCTGCGGGGGGAACGCAGAACTCGGGAGTGATGGAGCAACAGGGCTGGGTTTGTCGGGTTCACTGCCATGGACACCACGCAGAAAGTGAACGCAACCTTCCCAACTTCCACTTTTTTTCAAGGCTTTTCTCCCTCCCTCCTTTTCTTCCCCCCAGTTCTTAAAATCCAATTATAGCACGACTCTCTCAGCAGGGGTCAGTGTGGAATAAGAATCGCCCGAGTTAATGGACATGAGACCAAGAAAGATTAATGCCTAAATGGTTTCAAAAGTTGTATGATGCCGATTTCATTAACATTTTAATTGTAATGTATCTTTTTAATCTTCTTTCACACTAATGGTTTTTATATGCTTCAAAAAAGAAAAAAACTGCTGACAACAAAAATATCAACACACCAAAATTAACAGACGGAACTGAGTGCTGTAATGGGAGCCGAATGAAATGCAGAGAACCATGTTAATGATGCATTAAGAGCAGAAACTGTGCTCAGACGAGAGTCAAAAATTCAGCCCTACACTTGCATGCCCTGACATTGAACAGGGGCACCTTTCCCCAGGTGTTCAGCACGGCCCCAGGTTGTGTCTTTCAGCGGGGATGTGCTGAAGCAACAACCCCAGCAGCTTTCCCAAATGCAGAGATTTATCCAAAAAAAAAAAGGGTGCTGGCAATTAATCTAATTTAACCAGGGTGACAGAGAGGAGCAGCAGGTTCAGGGGAGGAGGCTGCTCCATGGAATGGCACTGCTGTGGCTGTCACCACTCCCTGGGCTCAGGTACCTCGACCACAGCAGAATTCCCAGACAGAAAAGATGCTGTTGCAACCGCCGTGCAAAATTTTATTTTACTTAATTAGGAGACAATTAAACCTAAGCAATAATGTTTCATTAAGCATGGGCATGTATTGATGATGGTAGCATGGATAAACGGAGGCACAGAAGGAGCAGATAATTGGGGAGCAGACAGATGAAGTTTCAAACAACTTTGGTTTGTAGGAACGAGTGAGAGATACGGTTCTGTCACCCGCCCCGAGGCCGGGCTGCAGCTACAGGGGTGATGCAAAAAACCCAGAGTTTTCCCTCACAGTCCATCAGAACTTCTTAGAAGGGAGAAGATCCAGTCAGAGGGATACAAAACCTCCTTATGCCCGTAAGGAAATCATAATCCCTATCTCTGCCATGAGGATGTGATTCCAGCCACAAGAGAACAACCAAAATGCACATTATCCTACTCAGATTTAGTCCTTTAAGGTCGCTGCAGGCGGTGCAGTGCTGAGGGAGGTTTCCAGAGAAGGGGCACCTATGGAGAGAAGTTACTCCTGCTTGCAGGAATTCCATCCCACAGGATCTCAGGCACGGAGCAGTGCCTCTGCCAGGAGGGGTCTGTACTCCCACAGGGCAGCCAGGCTCATGCATCCCCCTGGAAGTCTCCCAGCAAGCCCCATCCGCCTCTTCCCTTGGAAATCAAGCCCTTTTATCCACCTTCAAACCTATAAACTCTCACTCCCCACCTCCTTTGGGCACCTGGCCACTGCCTTCTGCACAGCACACCTTGAAACACCAACCCTTTATTTATGTCCCGTGTTACACCTGTGTGCAGCATGATCCCCCCAGAGCTCAGGAGGGCCAGAACATTATCACCCCTCTGCCCTGCCATCACTGCCCAGCGTCCCCTACAGCCTCCCTGCAAGCATTGGCGTTCTCTCCAAACCCAATCCCCGTTTCCCCAACGCTTCACATAACCGGAGAGTAAATGTTTGTCCTATGACAGGGAGAACTGGCATGTAAAACATGTCCCCCCACACAAAATGTATATATATCCCAGGCTGCCATATGCTTCCCAGTGGATACCACGGCAGGAGCGCGCGCGTGGAGCGGCGCCAGCGCTGGCACCCGCATGCAGGACCCTTCTCCACCACAGGCCCCACTCAACTCCCGGCTCCTCGCACAGGCTGTGCTGCTGAAACCCAGCCCCCAGGGATGAAAAACACCCGGCTGCCCTGCCCCAATCGATCCGTCCGGAGGAGCCCTGATCGCTCCCAACGAGACGCTGCGGGGGGGAAAAGGGGAATTTTCTCCCGCTCTTCGAATGACCGATGAACAGACCCCGATACTGGCTTTACGGCCGTGGGGATGACACCGGGGAGGTGAAGGGTTTAATCTCGTCCCAGTGACTATATATGGTCACTCTGATGGAGCCACCTCCCTCTGCTCACGCTCTGCTGCCCTTGGCTCCTGGCACTGGGCTCCGCAGCAAACTGGCAGGGCCTGGGCACGGCGCCGGCGCGCCAGAAGTCAGCAGACTCCCCACGTTCCTGTGCTCTCTCTCTCTCTCCCTTTCCCAATTTTTTTTTGGCTTGTAAAAAAACCTTTCATCAGTTTTAAAAAACCGAGAGAATGCGCAAATACTCCGGGAAAAAAAAAAACAACCAACCCTAAAACATTTTAGGAGTGCTTTATAGAGAATTGTTGCATCGGGGGGAAAAAAAAAAACAACCTGTCAAGTTACTTATGCTTAAATGTACATTTCATAATCACTTAGGAGTTTTATGGGAAAAAAAATAAAATCAATCTTTTGGTGAAAAGCGTATCAATTTATTCAGCCCACACAGGCTGGTTTGTTAGTGCAGGGTAGTTTGTGGCTGCCATTCCTGCTCCCCCCCCATCCACCTACCTAGGGGAAAAAAAAAATGCACTGAAATATTTGTCTTCATAGGAAACGCAACACCAAAAAATGTACTCGACACGCAAAATTCTGTAAAAAGTCTGACGTGAGGACCTCTGAAAAGCCTGAGGCCAAACTGCGCCGGCTGCGAGCAGCCCCGGGAACACACACAGCACAAAACCTGTGCCAAGGGCTATTTATCTTCATTTTATCCCATTCAGCCGGGAGCTTTCGGGGGGTCTTGGTCACCGTACCAAAGAGCTGCTCTCGTCACCACTGTCCCAACAGCGCACGGGCTGCCAGCACCAGCATCCCCCATCCCTCCCGTCCAGCCCAGCCCGGAGGAGCGGGATCCTTCACCCGGCTGAACCCCCCAGCAGGGAGAAGGAGGAAGCTCCACATGCTGCTTCCATCCCCTCCATGGCAGGCTCTGTCCCAGCAGTCCGATTTTTATTACCTCCGTCCCCATTTAGGAGTAACCACATGACAAACCCGAGCGCAATCCTGCCCGGGGAGCTCGCCTGGGATTGCCTCTCCCTCCCCGGGAACACGGCGTTTTAGCAAGTTTTCCCTTCACAGCAGAATTTGTGGCTACAAAGAATTGGTAAGATTTAATTTTTTTTTTCCCAGATTCCTGTTCTGCCTCCAAACATTTGCTTAAAAACAAGTTGAACTTAAAAAAAAAACCCCCAAAACCCCAACAAAAAATAAACCGCTAATGAATCACAGTTCCTAGCAAATGAGCAATTGCAGTTGACACAATGAATTATGCCTGAAGCAAGCTGGGAAACATATTTTGCAAATGATCTCATCCACAGGCAAACCTGGCATGACACTTGATTTGCTAAAAAAGACACAAAGCCTGTCAAAATTCCTGTCACTTCGCAAATAAAGTCAGGTAGAGAAAACCAACAGCCTCACCCTCTTTTAAGCACGCTTCACCTATTTCTCAATTGCTCTACAGGCTTGATTTAATAAAATAAAAAAACCCCACACGCCCTCCTGTAGGTGTGCCCATCCCAGTGGGTGCTGAGGGCTATCGGATCCGCTGCCACTTCCCTGGATGAGGAATAAATGGGCTGGGAAGCTGCTCTTTGGATGCCAAACACAGGCTCAGCTCGATTTGAAGCCTAATTGCAGCAAGATCCGATGCTCGCTCTGGCCATTAGGTATGGCAGGGAACTCACAATTCCCTTTAATTTCCTCCAGCTGAATGCCTGGGTTGTATTTCTTTCATTACAGTCAAGTAAACCCAAAGACAGGTTAGAAAAGGGGGGGAAAAGACATTCAAGTGCAGCCCCCCTGCTCCTCAGCATCCCTGGAGCTGTCTCAGAGCAGTTCCCTTTGGCCCAGCACATCCCACCCTATTTCCCCACCTGAAAAGCTGCTGGCTCAGAAAACCTGGAAAAATTCAAAGCCATGGCTGAACCCTCCTTCTAACCCCATTTTGTCAGCCTCGAGTATTTTTAAACACAGAGCAAAGCAGGAGCCGAGTCCCAGCACTCTTTCCCAGGTTGCTCCATGATGTTTGTCCCCAATCCATGTCACCCCGGTGCTGCTGCGCCAGCAGAGCCAGCTCTGATCCCATCCCTGCCGATCCCACAGCCCGGCACGAGCCCTCCAGGAGGCCGGGCAGGGACCACGGGCTGTGCAACAAGACAGCCTGAAACAAATATTCCCATTCCAAAGTGAGCTGGGTTGTGCCCCCAGCCGGGAAAGCACAGTCTGGAGGTTTCTCCCAAGCCAGCCCAGAGCTCCCCGGGTGGATCAGGCTCTGGCAGGAGCTTTGTTGGTGTTTCTTCCCCGGCCGGCGATGCCGCAAAGCGGCCTCGCTGCTCCTGACACCTCCAGCTGGGATCTGAGCCAAAGCCCAGCCCAGAGGGACTCACCTGGATGCTCCAGCCAGGCTCAAGCTCAAGGAGAAGGGATTTTTCTTTTCTGCACTTACTAGCAGTGAGGATGCTCCGTGTCCCCCCGAGCGTGGGGATGCTGCCCTGTCACCGGCAGCGGCCGAGAGGAGCCAAAATCTGCCTCCAATTCCAGCAGGCTCCCTCAGGAAAGCACAGTCATGGCTGGGGGAGCTAAAAGGCTTTTATATGGCCAGAGGGCTCCAAAAATATCACGTCCAAAGTGATCCAGCATCAACGCACGCATCCTGGCTAATGGCATCCATCTCTCAGAACAAAGCGGGGCTCTGGGAGAAGCTTGGGGAGCCCTGGACAATGTTTTGGAAACACTGCCCTGCACAGCCACAGCCCAACCAACACACAAACCACATCTCTGGCCCCAGTGGGACCCCCTGCTCCTGCCCTGATGCCTGGCTTTACCCCACTCTCTGTAATTCCAGCCGCCTGGGGAGGTTTTTTTGCCAAATTTTAAGTTTCAGAAATCCATCCCCATCCTCCAGTGTCCCAATACGACAGCTTTTCCCCTGTGAAGCCTTAATTAAAAGGCCTCTGCAGGAGGAAAAACCCCAAAACACAGCAGTTACAGCCACAGAAGGACATTCACTCTCAAGAGGGAGAGGATGAGACGCCTAATTTTTTTATATCTGCCACTTACTTCAAATCCAAGCATTATCACCTCCATCATCCACACCTTGGGGTCAGAGCCTCACTGTCCTCAGCTGGGCAAACCACAGCAATTCAGCTCATAAGGAACAGCTCAGCTTTGCTCTTTTTAGCTAAAAGCTTTCAGAATTTCAGAGCGGGCTGTGAATCTGGCAGGAAATTTGGGGTGAGCCGTGCTGGGATGCTGCACTTTGGAGCAGCACCGGTTCTCCCGAGGACCCCACCGCCAGTGTCCCCACGGAGCAGCAGCGATCATCCCGGTTTGTTTACCGATCCCAGCTTCTCCTGCTGTTTAATATTTCAGCTGGAGAAGGTGAGCCAGGCACGCCAGCCCCTCAATTACGCAGGGCGAGAGGCAAACACTTGGCAGGCAGCGAGCACATCAAGCTGCCCACAAGCTTCGCAAATGCCTCCGGAAAGGAGGAGGGGGGAGAAGGAGGAAAAAAAAAAAAAAAGGAAAAAAAAAAAAAGGGAATATTCAAATTAATGAGCCGGCGGGTAATGGAGACTTGGCTGCAAGTGATCCTGCACTTCGCCGTCGGCCGGGCCGGCGGAGCAGCACGCGATGTACCGCTGGCGCTGGATTTTCCTACGGCAGGGAAGATGTTTGGAGAAGTCCTTGAGCGCTGTAACTACAGCAGGCTGCGGCGGGCAGGGGAGCGCCGGCGCTCCCCCAGCCAAACCCAACTCCCGTCCCGAATTTCTGCACCCCTCAGGCTGCTCGAGCCCCCCGCGACAGAGGGGTCCCCGCTGGGATGGGGGCGCAGGAGACCCCCGTGAGCCCCCGCCACCCCACGGCTCGGGG
>VZTD01004397.1:810994-832481 GCA_013397725.1 Rhagologus leucostigma
TATTTTATCTTATTTTATCTTATTTTATTCTATTTTATTCTATTCTTATTTTATCTTATTTTATTCTATTTTATTCTATTCTATCTTATTTTATCTTATTTTATCTTACTTTATCTTATTTTATTTTATTTTTTCAATTCTTATTTTATTTTAGTCTACTTTATTTTATTTCATTCTCTTTCATTCTATTTTGCTCTATTTCAGTCTATTTTATTTTAATTTATTTGTCTTTTTATTTCATTTTATTATCGCTTTGTATTTTATCTCATTCTAGTCTCTCTTTTTTATTTTTTTTTCTGTTTATATTTTATTTCCTTTTATTTTTCTTTTTTATTTCATTTGTTATTTCCTTCTTAATTTCCTTTTCATTTCTTTTTTACCTGATAATTTATTTTTTCTTTTATTTTTCACTTCATTTAATGTTTTTTTTTTTCCCATTTAATCTCATTCCTCTTATTTATTTTTATTTACCTTTATTACCTTAATTATTTCATTATATAATGAGCTCCCACCCCCAGGAAAACCCACTGGAGTCTTGGTCTTTGATGGTTTCCCAGCCCGGATTTGATGTCCCAGGGAGATGCCCTGTGCTGACCCACAGCTCCAGGGCTGCCCCTCTTCCGTCCCCTTCTCCTGCAGAAAAAGCCTTCAAAGCATCACAAAAAGCAGAGTTCTCTGAGCTGGGACTGCTCGAGCCTTGTGGGCACATTTCCATTCCAAATTTCATCCTATAGCCTAGAAAAATAAAAAAGTCCTTCTGCTTTGTTGCCTCTCTAAGCCCAAAATATTAAAATCAGCAAATTTGCATGATGAAAGTGTGCGGCGTTGGCCCTACGTCTGCTAAAGGAATTTCAAAGGAGTAACAAAAAACCTCTTTAAAGCAGGAGCCTCTTGCTGTCTGCTTTGCATGCGAGATTATGTCAGAACTTCTTTGAATCTGGAAGTTTCTTTCCTCTCACGCTCGCGAACATTCATCATTTCGAGGCTGCCTTAAAATCTGCAGCAAAATATCCCCATATTTTAAAAATCAGCATTGAATGCCTAGAGCTGCTCAAGGCTGAGGAATTTCATTAGCACTTGACACTTTAAAAAACAGTGTCAGGTCAGGACAAACACATTTGCTTTTCTGCTCAAGATAAATTCGGGGATTTTTTTTTAAGAAATGATGCATGAGAAATGTGTCCCCAAACTGCGTTCTGAGGCAGAGCAGCCGTACAACCCTCCCAGCCTGACGATCCCAGCTCCCCTTCCTTGGTTTTCATTGAAGCATCTCAACATCAGTTCAGCAGGAAGCAGTGACAGGAAAAGGGGGAATGGCTTCCAGCTGAGAGAGGGCAGGGTTAGAAGGAGTTTTGGGAAAGAATTCTTCCCTGTGAGGGTGGCGAGGCCCTGGCACAGGGTGCCCAGAGCAGCTGTGGCTGCCCCATCCCTGGAAGTGCCCAAGGCCAGGTTGGACGGAACTTGGAGCAACCTCGGATAGGGAAAGGTGAAATACGAGAAATATCTCCTGCAAGAGCTTCCCTGGCACAGGAGACGCCCCAAGCGTGCCCAAACCGCTGCTGGGGCTGCAGCACTGCTCCTCAGGGGCAAACATCCCTGTGGGGTGACCAGCACTGTCCCTCTGTCCCTCCCTGAGCACCACAGCCCACTCCAGGGCACCCCTGTGTGTCACAGAGGACGTGGGGACACCACTGGGGGAACTCGTGTTGTCCCAAGGCGCTTGGCTGAGCGGCTCCGTGCTCTGGCTCAGCACAGGGATGGGGGGGGCTTGGAAGCCCCCAGCGCCTCTCCAAGGGTCTCGGGAAATCCAGCCGCATGCACGGGGAGCTGCGAGAGGCTGCAGAGCTGGAAAACTCCTGTTCCTCCTCCAGCGCTCCGACGGGAGAGAAAATCCGAGCTCTGGGCCTCGCCCAGGGCCTCCCCAGCCTTGAGAGACAGCAGAGCCTGGTAACGCTCCAGTCCAGGAGCATCTCCCCTCCCTTCAGCCATGGACATTTTAAAAATGTTCCGTGATGGAGAAAGAAACATTTCTTAAGTACCATTTGATGTCTCGGAATGGCTCCGGGGCTAGAGAAAACATGTTTATTTACTACTCTGCTGATTTTAATGCGAAAGATTGGTTCAGTGAGTAGAGGAAACAAACCAGGCAACATTTTCCATAATGTCTGCAAAGTGTTCTTGGGCTGCGGAAATATTTTCTTTCTTTCTCTCTCTCTCTCTCTCTCTCTTGCCTGCGTTTTTTTCAATCTAGCATTTCAAATTGAAGAATGGCTTGAGGGCTGAAGAAATCACTTGATAAAATACCCAACATTTACATTCTTGCAGGAGAAAAGCTAACTTTTTTATTTTTTTTTTCCATCTGAACAGTGGTTTAGTGAAGCAGAAGAAACAATCCTGCAGCATCCCACGTCCCTTTAACCCTTTCTGGCTGCAGCTCTTCAGCCGAACTTTCGCTGCTCGCTGCAAAGCTTCAGGGATTTTGTTCCTTCTCCAAATTCTGGGCTCCAAGGCCACCGAAGGTGGCTAAAATACACTTTGCAGCTTGATTTCCAGGTGTATTTCTGGATGCCTGGGTGAGGGAGCCCGCCTGGCTGGGGACCAGCCCATGGCAAAGCATCAATCTCTGCACCAATCTCTGATTTATTTTGTGCAGGGATGTGACTTTCCAGCAAACTTGGTAACGAATGAGACCTCCAAGGTCTTTCTAATCTTCCTGCCTCCAGAGATGCTGCTGTGGGGATGCCCCTGGATGTGGCTGAGGTGTGCCAGGGACCGATTCCCAGCGTTTTGTGGTGGTGGGGATCACCCTGAACACCCACCGGGGCAGCTCCGGGCTGGAAGGGAGGCTGGAAGACACACAAAAATTCAGGAGTCTGCCGGGAGACTCCTTTTCCTGCAGCAATCCTTCAGAGGGCTTTGCAAAGCACACCAATTGTCGTATTAGGAAGAATTTTTGTCGTTTGCTTTGTAGGTAGAATAATTTCTATCTCCCCAGCCCAACGTGTGACCAGTACTTGTGCTGAGCTGTGAACTGCGAGGCCACGTGGTGGGTGGAGAAAATCTCCAGAAGCCTTCCCTTTGACGGCCCATTCAGCCACCCCTTCAGCACAATTGCTACTCGCGGAGGGAGGAGAGGACACGGCAGCTGTGGTACAGCCGAGCAAAGTTCACTGGGATTAGCACAACACCGTGAACGGCGGCCGACAACAAAACAAAGTGTATCCGAACCCCTCGTTTGTGTGCTTTCCTTCTTTGTGCCACAGGGATCTGCCTTTTCCTCTCCCGTTCACAGCAGCCGAGTGAACTTGGCCAGGTGATGAGTCCTGCTTGTCCTGCTCCCCCCTGCAGGGATAGAGACAATCTTTAATGTCCTTGCACAAAATGACCACACTGTGAGCGAGGGGAGAGCCGGATGAGCGAGGGGAGAGCCGATTCTGTGGGGGATTTGTGGCCATCAGCAGGGCAGAGGCTGCGGCCAGAGAGAGCAGTGACCCTCCAGGTACACCCCTCTCAGCCACAAAGCTCAAATCGGGGCTGGAGGCAGCCCTCACACCGCTTTTCCCCTTGGAAAATGGAGATAAAGAGGTTTGATGACAACGTGTGGCCATCCCGGGACTTCACCTGCTGGCCGTGCCGCCCGTGTTGTGGTGTCTCCATCTCCCTTCCCTCTCTGGGATTTCTCTCTTCTCCCGTCAGGGAGCCTCGCTGGCCTGGGTTTCACTGGGAAAGCTCTAACCCTGCTGCAGTAAATCTCTCCTGGGTCACCGGGGGTCTCATTCCAGCCCAGCAATGTTTTCCTGTCAGCCCCCAGAGCTCCCCTGGGAGGCCCGGGGCTCAGAATTGGCATTTTGATGGTGTCTGAGCTCTCTGAAGCCGGCCATGACCCCACGAGGTCTCTGCCACGCAGCCCTCTCGTGACAAGAGCAATTGCCACCGCAGTTGGGGCGCTGAACACCCCCCACAGCCTCCAGGGCTGTACACGGGAGGAGGGACGGGGCGTCAACGCCGCATTTTGGGACAAGAGCCTGAAGTCTTTGCTCAGCCAAAGCCACAGCACCCGGGGAGATGATTCCTCACCCAAGAAAGCCTTTGTTTGTTGTCTTTGGTGGCTGTTCAGCTCTGTCATTTTTTCCTCCGTGGGGTTTTCTCCTTCCCAGCTTTGACAGGGGTGTGACGGCTCCAGCTCTCCCAACCCTCCATCCTCTCCAGCCCCCGTGATGTCGGCCAGGAAAGGGAAGCACTGCTGGCAGCCTCTGCCACCTCACTGCTCTGGGCAGGGCTTTCCCACACCAACAAGATGAAGTCACTCATGGGATAAGACAAGGGAGCCCATGGGATGGAATCAGATGTTCACGGAATTCCAGAATGGTTTGGAAGGGGCCTTAAAGACCATTTTGATCCAAGATCCTGCCACGGACAAGGACACCTTCCACTAGACCAGGCTGCTCCAAGCCCTCTCTAACCCGGCCTTGGACACTTCCAGGGATGGGGTGAAGTTAAAGTTGTTATTTTTTATGAATAATGTACATAAAGCTGTGAGTTCTTCACATGAAGCCCCCACACAAGGCTCGAGCATCGCCCTGTGCCACGCAGCTGACACGGTGCAGATGTGGATTATTTTGACTCCAACCAGGCTTATTCGATTTACATTAAAACGATTAGGAATAAGTTAAAACAAACAGAAATGAGATGTCTCCAAGGCGGCCGCATTGTCCTGACTAAACTGGCACAAGGCTGTGTGTGAAAAGGCTTTGCTTGTTAGTAAAGAGAGAAATCCTTCAGATCCTGCCGGGAGAATTGCTCCAGAAGCGCAAGGCACCGCTTGTTTCCAGCTGGGTCCCCCGAGGTGAGAGCAGGACAACAAAAGAAAATCATGTATCACTGGCCTGTTTTAGTAATTATTTGTTATGTAATGGTGTGGTGCCTGTGCGAGCGGGAGAAGAGAAAGCCCAGCCCTGGGAGGCATTTTCTGGCTGTGTTAATTCGTGGCAGGTACTCCTGGCCTGGCTCAGCTGAGGCTGCCAGCCTGGGAGCCTCTGACCTCCCTGGACACAGCCTGCAGACTGTTTTCCCAGGAGCAGCATTAAAATAAATTTCCATAAAAGTATCTGCTTTCATCTTAAAGACTCAGTGTGCTGGTGGATAGAACCTCGTCTGGTAAATGATCTTGATATTTAATTGCCTCTAAAGCTCAGAAATGGTATTTAGCTCGAGCTGGCACAATTCACAGGACACCACAAGCCTTGCTCTGGCTGCCTGCTCTCTCCCTGAGCTCTGCCCGTGATTTCTGCTCCCCAGATGAACCATCTGACACCTGGCTGTGGGAGCAGACGTCCCATTAGTGCCGGGTCCGAGAGCCCCGGGTGACTGCAGCACTCTCCAAGGGACTCGCTCCTGCTGCAGCTCTTGCACTGGAGCCAGCGTTCGCTCTAAAGAGTTTTAAAATTGGAAAGGAGCTTCTCTTTTGGGTCTGGCAGAGGAGGTGAAGCTGCACCCTGTGCACCCCTGTAATGCGGAGGGGTGTCTGTGGCCAGCCCGGGGGGTTTGGGGACACCGAGCAACCCCACACGATGTAACTCAACCCAAACCTCCCTGCAGACACCCTCAGGCCTCTCACAGAGCGTGGCTCATTTCTTCGATACAACCATCGCCTTTTCAAAGCCTTTCTTGGTTCATAATTTTAATTCATTTAAAGCTGAGCCAATAAATGGTGCTCAGGCTCTCCCTACAGATCCTCTCACACCCCTCATTATTTCTGATGTAGGTGCTCAGAAACACAAGCAAGATGCCTTTAAACCGAGATGTTCAGGTCACCCTTTGGAGGGCAAATAACTCTGGCCAGGTGGAAAGGGGAGGACGTGGCCACGTGCCTGCTCTGCAGGAGATGACGATACCCTCGATGAGAGCGTGAAACTGCCAGAGACGGAGTCAGGCATTTGATTTTTCTAAGCTAAGCATGTAAATGAGACTGGCATAATCGGTCTGTGTTTCCCCTTCCTTTCCGTAGAGGAATATTTTGGGTTGAAGTGTCTGTGATGTGACTGATGCAGCAAGTCAGCGCTGTCAGAGCCTGATTCACGAGTCGGTGCTGCAGTGCTGGGGGTGGGAGCGGGTAACCTTGGCTCCTGCTCCTCCTCCTCCTCCTCCTCCCCAGGAGCCCGGGATCCGGTGTCACCGGCAGGTGCTGCCGGGAGCGGCTCTGTCCCCGCTGGAAATGGGCTGACACCCCCAGGGAGGGTTTTCCCTGGTCGTGGCAGCACGTGGACAGCTAAACCAGCAAACCTGGGCTCCTGCCTTGGTCACTGACAGTGGACCGGGCAGGGCCATGGAGCAGGCCAGATGTCTCCTGAGATATTGCTGCTGGACACGAGATGGTCTGGATTTTTATCGTGAGGCATCCAGTGACTCTCGGTGCTGAAGTTAAGCCAAATCTCTTCGAATTTCCCACAGAACTCGAGTGTGATCTTATCACAGGTGCTGCAGTAGGGCCCGTGCATTGGCACAGCTCCTTTGCTATTGTTGAGAAAGTCTTGGTCTGAGAAAATTTAGAGTAATAATGATCCCTCCTGAAGTGTATTGTTACTCTTTATTCCGTGTTTGCCCTGGTAGCTGCACCGTTAAAGCAGAGAGGGCACCCCAAGAAAAGCCACCACGTCAGCCCAGCCAGGACAACGCCCCAAGAGAGGGGAGAGAGCTTTGCCAGCCAGAGATCTATCAAAAGAAGCCTTCAGCTGATTAATTTCCCAGGTTTCCCACAAGAGTTTTGAGAGCTTTTGTCTCCCATTGTTATAGGACAAATTTCTAATCCACTCTTCACGAGGAGCTCGGCAGGGATGCGATGTCCTGCCCGGCCCCCACACCCATCCATCCCTCTGGGATGTCTCCCACCTGTTCCGAGGGGCTCCCGCTCCTGCTGGGGCTGGGCTGGGCTCCTGGCACCAGGCAGGAGGAGGAACTGGAGCACCAGTGAATGCACACAAAAGCATGGGAAAAAACCTGCTGTGATTTACCCACACGGAGCTCAATAAACATTAGATCTGATGGCATTCATCGTTTTTTCATAGCATGCTCGATTACTGCTTCAGTTATTGCTCAAATGACATCATTCCTGGCAAAGGAATTGATTGATTTTTTAATGAATATTCATATGGCATTTCAGCCAGGAGTAGGCATTAATATTCTAAGAAAGAAGAATGAAACGTACATCCTAATTTAATGAATGATTGTAAATATGTATCTGATGGATAATGTGGCGATGAGCATTTAAAAAGGCATCCATAGTCACCTTGGGGGCTTTTCTTGGGAACAAAGGGGCAACCAGCACGCAGGCAGGGCAAACGGGGTGAGGGATGGACTGGGCCACCCGGTCAGATCTCACCACAGATCTCCTGTCACTCGGGTTGGGACTCTGTAATGCTCCGAGATAAATCATAGATTGATACCACTCGCTGACCCCAGGTGATACCGGGGCTGTGACGCAGAAAAAAGCCATGAGAGCAAGATGTGAAGCTGGACAAAGAGACAGGAGGGACACGAGAGAGCCCCCATTTCCTCCTCTGCCCCTCTGTCCCACCCCAGAGATCCCAGGGGCTGGTTGGAGACAGGTAAAGCATCATCTCCATCCCCCCGTGGAGCTCTGTCATGTTCAATTCCCTTCATCCTATTACGGCTGCGAGGCTCGTGGTCCCCGAATGTACATATATTTGTCAGACATTCTTAAGATGTCTCCCTGTTCTGAGCACTGATCTTTTGTGAAGGCAACAGTTGTAGCGCTTAAACAGCGACAACAGGCTCGCTTCTCCCCCCTCGTGCCATCCCAGCTCTGGAAAACGCTAAAACCCCGGGCTTAGAGTGCCAGTGCTCAGAGCCTCTTGAACAGGCCTTCGATTTAAATGCTCCTTCAGTCCCGGGGAGGGGAGAGCACACACCTGAAGCATCCTCTGGAAGCAGGGATAAATCAGGGCATCGCCGTTAAAGTCACCGAGGTGACAGGCACGAAAGGCTATTTATACCCGGCGGCGATCTATTGTGCAAGGCAGAGAACAGGCTCTTCTGCTGACAAAGCACAAACCGCCTCGGCCCCACGTGAAATGCAGGAAGCAATCCCCGAAATTCCCTGCGAGCTTGCGGAGCCGCAGCCAGGACTTCTCTAGAACCTGCCCTGAGACCGAGGAACGGGGGCCCGAATGGGAACAGAGCTGCTTTTTCTCCCCCTCTCCAATCAAAACCACTCGCTGTTCCTCCTAGAGCTGGCAGGGAAGAGGGATAACCTTTGGAGGGCATCTCGTGGATGCAGGCGGGGCTGGGCTCTGCTCCGCGGTGCCCCGGCAGCGCAGCCCTGCAGCCAGGGCTCCCGTTCGCACATCCTCGTGCGTGGGACCGAGTTTGCCGATAAAAATACAGCCAGAGTTATGCTTGGTATGGAACAAGCAGGCAGTAGCTGCCGAAGACTTCACAACATCCCGCTTTTGGCTCGCCTCCAAAGCACCAAAACAAAACAAAATTCAGTTGGCATCTCTGCAGATTGAAGCAAGTTTTTCTTTCTTGCAGCAATTGCTGAACAAACGTTTCGATACTTGTGCCGCCGCCCCCGTCCCCGCTTTCTCCCCCGAATCATGTGCTGGAAGGATGGAAAAGATGTTCAAGGTCATGGGCGTGCTGTGAAAAGAATGACAGAATCCCAGAACCACTGAGGCTGGAAAAGCCCTCCCAGACCATCGAGTCCAACCTGTGACCGATCCCCACCTTGCCAGCCAGCCCAGAGCACTGAGTGCCGCTTCCAGGCGTTTCTTGGACACCCCCAGGGGTGGGGACACCACCACCTCCCTGGGCAGCCCCTTCCAGTGTTTCACCACCTTTTCTGTGAAGAAATTCTTCCTGAGCAAACCTGCTCATTGCCCACCTCTGTCCTCAGTGGTCTCACAGCACTCTGTCACCAGTGTGGAGCTCAAGCCATGAGCGATGGGTTCCTTGGGCCTGCAGGGCCTGCAGGAGTGAGGTGGTTTCGCCAAACCACTCTCTTATCATGCTGGGGGCTCTTGGACCCCCAGGGAGGTGCAGCTTCTACACCTGGGCTGAATTCAACCCCCTGTGCCTGCCCTTCACACTGGAAAAGCAAACTCATCTTCCTCCCATCCATGGGCTGCTCCCTTGCACCAGCCAGAAAGGAGCAGCAACCCAGGAATCACAGCAGAGTCAGCCTGGGAAAAAATCCCACAGCAGCGGCCTGAAATGAGGGAATTCAGGGTTTGGCCTCATATTTCTCGTGTGACACAGGACACAAACAATGTACATCTTCTGTAGGTTTGAGTGTTGCAACTTGACCTCCTGGGCTTTGCTTTCAACTGGTTTATTTATTTCCCCAAGAAGAGGCAGGTTTGTTGGAGAGGAAACAAGGTGAAACCCTGACCTTGCTGAAAGCGCTGAGAGTTTGCCATTGATTGCAGCAGAATTAGACATTTACACAGAGTTATAACCAGGGCTTCAGGTCTTGCTTCTCGCTTCTTTGGTGCTTGATGCTTTAAAGGCAGAGACCAAAAATCCTCTATCCCTTGCCGGCATGCCCACCATTCCCAGCGGCATCAGCCCCCTCCTGCCCTCTCTGGAAGCAGCTACAGCCCTTGAAGCACGAAATTTTCTTGTCCTTATTGTAGCACATTGCTATCATGTCGTTACTGATCAGAAAAATTGTCCTGCGTTTTCTCTGCATCCAGCCCTTTCCGAAGGCGTTCACAGTGAGCGAGCACGGGCACAACTCGAACAATCAATCTCTGTGGAAACCAACCCCCCCCTCCCCTCTTGCAAAGAGCAGTCAGTGCAACCCCTGGCTCTGGGCAGCCAGAGTGCAGAATTACATCAATTTTGGTGATTTTTGACCTGCAAAACCCCGACAGCAGCCCCCCCCCAAACGCTGCAATAGCGACTTTGCAACCCAGACTCCCCAAGCACCCAGAGGAGCTCTTTGTACAGTGTCTTAATCAGTACATAAAATGCTTTCAGTGAAATGCTGCCTTCTTCTGTCTATTTGTCACAACTGATGCTCTGGTGAACAGTAAATAGGAAATTTGTTGGCAAATCAGCACTACCAGCTCGGTTTGCAAGGAAAGGCTGGAGCACAGAACTCTGGGCAAGTCCCTGTCGTGCCTCGTGCTGGACCCTCAGTCCTTGAGGCTCAGCAAGTCCTGAAGGCACATAAATCTCCCCTCAACAACCCAGCAAAACCCAGACGGCGCGTGGTTATGTAATTCCTAGCACTTCTGATGTTATTAAAAAGGCTGATTAAAGCAATGTATGCACAAGAATTCCCCATCAGTTTTGGCAGGAAAGCTCCACATTGAAAATTCCGGCCCTTTTAGCCGCCTGTGCCGCTCCCCCCTCCTCTCATCCCCATCCCCGTTGCACAACGCTGGTTTCATGTTTGCCACCAGACAGTTTGCAGTCAGCCTCACATGGAAAAGAAGGAAGTAACAGTGCCTACATTGCACAGAACTGCAAGCAAATGCCTTTCCAAGAAACTATTAAGCAGTGCTCATTTGAAGTTAAAATGGAAAAAAAAAAAAAAAAAGAAAAAAGAAAAAAGAAAAAGAAAAAAAAGACAAACTTGTTCGAGTTTTTCTTGGCTCGGAGCTTTTTATGAAATTCGGATTTGAAGCGAAACGTGGCCAGCCAACACCAGCGGTGCGGCACAGGCAGAGTGCAGGCAGGGATGCGCCGCCTTGGGCTCCGACAGATCCGAGTTCTCCTCGGTGTCAGCCTGGACGTTATCCCCTTCCCTGGACATTATCCCCTTCCCTGGACATCATCCCCTTCCCTGGACATCATCCCCTCCCAGAGGGGCTGCACGAAGGAGCGGTGACTCGCGGCCCCTGGGGCACAGCCTGGCACCCCACACGCTCCCCTCCGCAGAGCCTGCCTGGCACCGCTGCCCGGCTGCCTCCCTGCTCCATCACCCCAAAGCTCCCCAACCCCCTTCGCGCTGTCTGGGCTTGGTTTTGGCCCCAGAGCCCGGAGCCAGCGGGGCTGGCCGGGGGCCCGGGGCTGCGTGGGTCCCTGCGCCCAGGGATGCTGGCAGGGCAGCCAGCGGGACGCGGCGCTGTGTGAAACGGCCCCTTTGTGCCGCACACAGCAGCAATTGTTCCTTGCGAGCTCTGCATGGACGAGGCCGCTGTCCCCCGGCGGCTTCAGACACCCTCGATGGCAGAATAAACGAACAGGCAGCGTTAAAGTAACCGCGCTGGGCTTTTCAAGTATCGCTGTGATTTATTTCTTAAACCGTCGCTCGTTTTTCGAGGAAGGGAGATAAGACTCCTCTTTAAAAAAGACAAGGAAAAAAAAAAAGATCTTCGCCCATCTAAATTCTCCCCATTACCGAGCAAATGGTTTGCAACAGCAAATTTATTCCGCAGCGTCTCCTGTGCTCTTTTCTGTTTGAAAAAGCCACAAACAGATTGTGATTTTCTCTAACAGATTCACCATCTGGGAAATTTTTCATGCAACTCCTTTCCTCACTGGGAGCAAGTTACTCAGAGGGGAATTCCCAGCAGAGAGCAGACTCTGAAGGGATGGGTCGTTCATTTAATTAGCATGCATAATCTGGATGTCCTTACTCAGGCAAAACTCTCACCAGGGCCAACGGGAGATTTATTTTTTTTTTTTTTTCGAGAACCAGCTAAGGACTTTGGTATTCGTCTCTTGGTGTTACATACAGTGTTTTCCTTGCAGGGAAAAGCTGGCTTTTGGCTGCATTAGAGGCTCTGATTTACTACAGTCTTGTGCATCCAAGGCCAGGATGTGGCCCTTGCAGGCCCCGTCACAAGGCTGAGCCCTGGCAGGAGCAGCTCCCTTTCACACACTTCCCCAGCCCAGGGAACATCCCACGTTTTCGGAGCACGCTCCCGCAGCCGGGGCAGAGTGGGGTGGAGGTCAGCGGGGGAAGAGGCTCTGCAGAGCCCAGCACGCATCAGCACGGAGAAGTGTCCTGTTCCTACAGCCCTTTGTGCAAGGGATGGGGTTTTTCTTCCCCTCAGCAGATGAATTTATCACTTGGGCAGATGCAGGGAGCGCAGGGATGCTCCTTTCATCTGTTACCTTAAAGCTGCTCCTGGGGAACATCAGCCTTGATCGCAGCCTCCCGAGCAGAGAGCTCGGAGCAGACCCCACCGCCCGGCTCTGCTCCCACCTCAGCACAGCTCTGAGAGCTGCACGAGGAGATCTTACACGGAACAATTTTCACTGGCTCATTACTGGACAAAACTTCGCTTTGAACTGACGTTTTCTGGGCACGACGAGAGCTTTGAAGCAGGGAGACAAAATTAGTGCAGAGAGTTGGCAGGTGAAGAAATGACAGGGTGTTTTTTTTTTTCTTTCCCCCAGCAGCAGAGCTGTCCAGGAGCTATGGAAACCTTGTTTGGCTAAATAAAAACGCAGAAAGATAACAAGGCTTCATATTTTCCAGCAACGTGTTCGCTGGAACAGTGTTCTATCTGTGCGTGCTGGAGGCTCCAGAATAGCCAAAGCTGTTCCTGAAGGGAAATGTGCCGTGCTGTTCTCAACAACTGCAAGTAAAGAATTTACTTTAAAGTAAAGAATTTACTTCCTCCAGGAGGGAGGGAAATCAAGTCAGTGATACAAGAGAACCCTGGGAAGAATTGCAGGGAGCCTTCAGGCAGGTGAGGGGCTGGTTTCTTCTCCAGTCTGCTCCCAGTGACTTTTTGAGAGTTACAACTATGAACTGGGACAAAACTTGGCCCCAAATTTCCCTCCAGGAACTGGGCAAACAAATTCTTCCCCAGGAGATGGCAAAGGCTCGATACCCACATATTACTGAAAAGTGAAAACACATCC
Source organism: Rhagologus leucostigma (assembly GCA_013397725.1). NCBI lineage: Eukaryota > Metazoa > Chordata > Aves > Passeriformes > Rhagologus > Rhagologus leucostigma. The sequence continues at coordinate 823,838 of VZTD01004397.1, forward strand.
ACCCTTGCCCAAGTCCTTCTCTCTCTTAGAAACCTCCTCCCCCGTCAAGTTCTCCACTGTGACTCCTCAGCTCTCGGGATAACAGAAAGGAGAATCTCCCACACACGTGAGGTTTGTGGGCTGCTCTATCCACACAAATATGTCTCCAGTTCAGTCTGCAATGGTCCTGTCCATACTGGTTTTCCAAAACCTGTGCTCCATGGACTCCAGCTTTGCCAGTCACTGGAGAACAAGTCCTGCCCAACATCTGTTTTAGGGTTTCGTGCTGCTGCACATCACTGGACTACTTTCCACACAAAAATAATAGGAATGACAAAGGCCACCGTAGCAGGAATGTTCCCCTATTCCCATTGGAAGCATCACAACTGTGTCCTCAAACTACAGCTCTGCACAGCAAGCTCAGCTCCACCAGGGAAAGGAGGAAAGACGGGACGTTCTAGGAATTAATTGCTGTGCCCCTCAGCGGGAAATGACAGCTCCTTCCACCTCCTCTGCCCTGCATTGCCCTGTTTCAGAGAATCACAAAGTCATTAATTTTGGAAAAGACCTCCAAGATCAAGTCCAACCTTCAACCTAAAGTGTGCCCCCACCCTGCCATCCCACCACCAGGACATCCCCACATCACAACAATACCACCAGGAGAAGAGGAAATTCTTCCTTTTTCTTCCCAGCCCATCCACCAACATGTTAAACGCCCAAGTTTAATGTAGGTGGCATGTTTCATACAGAATTTTACAGGCACCCAAAACACCAGCTGGTGCCATGTTCTGAAGAGTTAACGAGGTGAAACTCCAACACTTCAGTCTCATTCAAACACTCCCAGGCTGAACAACAGGCCCAAGGCGGCTTCGCCACCGCAGGGCTCCTCAGCCGGGATCCCCCTGTCACCCAAACACCTGGAAAGATCTGGAGCGAGCAGGACTCCTCCTCCAGAGGGTTTGGAGCAGGTCTGCAACGGACACACTCTCCCAAATCAGTATTTGTAATATTTTTCCTAATTAGTCTGAAGGACGTTTTTAACCCACTATGTGGGATAGCAACGTTTAAAGACCAAACATGGAAAGAAAGGAAAAATCCAAACGAACCATCTGCTCTCTCTGTTCAGGATGGGATCGGCATGAAGGAGTGCTGAAATGAAAGTTGCAATAATTTTAGAGTTAAAGCCATCTATACAGCTTTAATAGATTTAATACATTTTGGAGCCTCATCCATCCCTCCCAACACTGAATTTGAAAATAGTGGCATACCCAAAAGAACATGAATTTCCCCAACGAGGCACAGTCTGCAAGAACCTGCTCAACATGAAATATTTCTGGCAAATATCATTATAAACCACTCCTGAAAAGCAGAAAGTGCAACTTCCCCTATTTCCTTACTCGTATTCTACAATGTTTTGCGTGTCCCTTTACTAAAAATGCCAGGTTTTTCAATTAAACTAAATGGGGGAAAAGACCTCAACTTATGCTTTGCATAAACTTAATACAACATTTAGTCTGCCTCTTTCTCCCTCCCTCACTTGTGGCTTGGCTCTCTTTCAACTTCCAAGAAAGTTTTAGAATCTCAATTCTGCAAGAAAGAGATACTTTGGCAAAATAAGCCTAAAAGCTTTTAAAAAAAAATTAAAACCAATGAATTTACATTCTGAACCATTCCCAAGATCTTACTTATTCTGCGACCTCCTGGGGATGTTGTGAGGTTTAATTAGCTCCAGTTGGAAAATGCTTTGAAGAGGAAAAGTGCCAAATACTGCTCCACTCAGGTAGAGCTAAAATGTCTGAATTATTACATCATAAAACAAATAATTGAAAATTAATTCCTCTTCCTTGCCAGCACGGCTTCACAGGGACCTCACTTCCCCCACTGTGCTGGTAGGGTCACACCACCAAGGTGTCCAAGTGCTGGTAATGACCAAAAATCAGAGATTTTTGAACATCGTGGTGCCTTTGAGGCCACCTCAATTACTTAATTTTGGGATTGTCCGATTCCACGTGCCACAGGAGACCTGAGCTCCAGGGCACTCTGAGTGCAGGTACTTGGCCACCTTTGTAAAAGACGCTGGGGAGTCACTGAACTAAAGCAGCTCAGCCCCAGGATCTCTCTTGAGGCACATCTGGACGTTTGGCAAAGGTTATTTTTTTGTGATTTAACAAGGACACGTCCTTCTTCCTCGGGACACAGGGCCGATGGAAGCCTGAGCTGCCAAAGTGGGTTTATGGAAGGAAGGTGTAAAAGTGAGGCTCAATCTCCCGCTCCCCGCACCAAGGACGCGACAACGACCCAAGGCTCCCAAGACGAAATTTGAAGGCTCTGTGATAACGAGGTTATGCTCAGCATCAGTCACTTGCCCACATCTGCGGCTGGCGAGGGGTCTCTCAGCCTCCAGCAGCGACCTTGTGAGGCTCCAGCTCCAGGGCAGATCCCCCCATCCCGGCAGCTGCTCAGCAGGGACAGCTCAAAAAAGGCTCACTCAGGCCGTCGTATTTATGGAATAAAGCAGTTGGCTCGCAGTCAAATTACAAGTGATGAAAAAGGTTGTGAGACTCCTTGTACCCACAAGCTCTTTTGTTCCTTGACCAAATTAGCGCTGGAAGAACCACCTGCTATTCATGTGTTAATCGCATGATCGCGGCTCTGCTTTACAGGCTCACACACATCAAAGCCGGCCGTGTCACCCTGTTCCTGTGGGGGTTTTCAAAGAACACCGTGAAACCAGAGAAGTTCACGACCTGGGCACAGCCCAGACCTTTATTTCCTTCGGAGCCGGAACCAAACCACCGCAGGTTTGGCCAAGCACTTGAGTGTGTCCATCACAGAGCACCAGGCAGGCATGGGACCACGAATCACCTTTTCACCCAAGGAGTGCTGAAGTTCAGCCACTCCCAGGTGAAACAAGGTCCCACCACCCAAGGAGGATCCCAGCTGCTCTCCCAGGGCTGTTTGCTGGCTGTTTGTGACAGGTTTTCTGCAGGAATTCTGGAGCACAGCCACCCTGAGAGCCCCCTCAGTCTGCCACGCTCCGGGCTGGCGGCTGTACCGGGCAGGAAAGCACCGGGCTGGGGCTTACTGGGAGCTCTCTCTGCACACAGAGCAAGCTGGAGCTCAGACCTACAGGACACTCAGGATCTGGGGTCTGGAAGAACAACCCCAGAAAAGGCTCTGGGGAGATCTCTGCTGGGAGGAAAGTTCCAGGCACCAGTTTGTGACAGATGCTGATGCTACATCTTCGCCGCAGAAAGAGCCTTTGGCTCTCTCGGGGCTAATCTAAAGTTCACACCACCGTGGCCATTATTTATTCAGCTCTGCTGTTCAGCTGCATTATCTGTAACACTCCATAATGTCAGAATTTCGGGGGGTGCTTCAGCTTTAGGCTCCACACAGAAGCTTCTCTATTTTCTATCCACAAGCCTCCAAACCAAAGTATGCCAGCAAAAGGCTGCACCACTCGCAAGCTGAAATGTGAAGGATCTTTCCCTGTGTGCAACCGGCTTGTTCTAAACCACACTGACCAGCTCTGACCAAGGAGATGATAAAAAACCAGTCACGTAATTCCACTCTTGCTTATTTCCCTATGATTGACCCCAAAGATTTTGTGGAGGGAGGGAAAAAGGTTCTCCAACATTTTTACCAACTTGTTTTCAAACATTTTTTTAAAGAATGCAGCGAAAAAGGCAATATTCCATTATGAGGCGAAACAAACAAACAAAAGCAGAACAAAAATAAACTTTAGGCCAGCTTCTGGGCTCCATAAATAGAGTTTACTTAACTGACTGCACAGTGACATCTTAGATCAAGACCAGTAGAACTGAGCTTAAAATTCAACTGCCTTTTTGAGCCGTTGGTAATGCTCTGCAGTGACCCCCCCTCTCCGTGCTGCAGAGGTAGAACAATTTGTGTCATTTCAGGGAACAATTATTGCCAGTTCAGGCTGCACTCTGCTTCCAATCTCTCCTAGGTAAGACAGTCTCACCTCATTGTACTCCGTGAGACACAAGAATCTCAGTGAGAAAGCTGGAACTAATCAATTCAGGGAAAAGTAGAACCAAATGCCAGGATCTGAACACTGAGGATCATTGCAACGGGTCCCCCTTAATCACTGCAAAATGAGAACATATTCGCCGTGACTGGGAATTTCAGGAGCACACGATAGCGAGCCCTGCTCCCATCCCTCCCGTGGATTTGTGCTATTAGGGAAAGACTCAATTACTCAGCACTAAATGCCTGAAAAGGACAAAGCCACTCAAAGCTATATAATCACCTTAAAGTGGATGAAACAGTAGAGCGGGGCAAATGTATGTCTTGCACAAATCTAAAAACCAAAGAGGGAAAAAAACCCAAACCCCTCCAGTCTGCTAAATTTTGCCCCCAGATTCTTATTGGGAATATGCAAAATGTAAACCTACAAGAAAGACACTCATTACATGCCTGAGACATTAAGGAACATTTTTAGGAAAATGGTGAAGATGGTTTAAGAGTGTGGGGTGCAAAATTATCTGGCTTCTGTCCTCCAGATAAATCACTGCATTTTTCATGCCCACAGGAATACAGGAACAGCAGCAAAATAGGCTCTTATGGATTAAAAGGAACTTATATTAACCTGCACTGTGCAAAGAATAAAACACCCAGTCAAGTGTTGCACTTTGATAATCAAAATGGCACCTCGACCCTCAAAGAGATACAAATTCCAGAGACAAGCATGTTAATTTATCCACAAAAATTAGCACTGAGAAATAAATTAATTTATATTAGAAAAAAAAAAAAAAAAAAAAAAAAAAAGAGGGTATTGACACATTTTGGGGGTAGAAGAAAAGTCACCTCCTGATCCCACATGCGCTTGGTTTTATTTACATATCCACAAAGACCATGAAACACCACCCCAGCCCCCCCACCAGCAGCATGGTCACATGAATTCCATAGATGAGCAGTTCATTCATGAGGCTGAAGTCCACCCGCCTCCGCCCCAGCAAGAGCAGGATGATGGAGAGTTTGTACTGGAAGCGCAGGAAGATGCGGATGCCGAGGTACTGAAGGCAAAACAAGATCGAGAGAGCCACCCAGAGGATGGAGGTAAAGAGGCTGCAGCTGAAGTACAGCAGGAAGCGGATGAATCCGTACATCCATCGCGACTTGAGATAGATGTCGAAGTTGTTGTACTTGGTGCGCACCAGGTGCGTGGTGCGCACGGGGCCGCAGGCCGAGTGCAGGCAGGTGGTGTGGGGGCCGTGGAACGAGCGCACCCGCCGGGGAATGGGGATCACCGGCATCGGGCCCCGCCCCGCGCAGCCGGCCCCAGGCCACGAGCCGCAGGGCACATATCAGATGGCAGCGGGACAGAGCCGGCAGCCGGGCACAGCTAACCCTGCGCCGGACGTCCGCGAAGGGAGACACCTGCGGGAAGGCAAGAGGAGGGAAGCACAGTGAGCAGACTCTGGCTTGGTGCTGACGGTAACACAGAGAGTAGAAATTTTCTCTTAAGTAACACGCACGATAGGAAGTTTCAGTTCTCCAGGAGCTGCTGAATGGAGCAATTTATCCCGCCTGATTTCAGTTTATCCCGCCTGATTTCAGTATCAGCACTCGCTTACTGCTGCTTTCCAAACCTCAGCTTCTTCCCTTAAAACGTCTTTGTTTTTCCTCTTTGCTTCTTATTTCCATGCCAGATTCCAAATAAATTCCCCGGCCAGCACCTCTTATAAACTTTATCCAGTGTTAACACAGCAAAGAGGTTTGGTCTGACATTATCCTGGCTAACTCACAGATCTTTCCTAACCTAAGAGCCACCCTGCAACAGGCCACTCATGTGAGCAGGAATATTAATGTGAGAGCAGTAATATTAATGCATGTGTTTGCATCGGGTCGTATCTCCTTTAAAAGTAAAAAAACCAAGAGTTCTCTGAGTACTTTTGCAAGTGGATTCTAGATTTGTGCTCATTTCCAAACTTGGCAAAGCTTCACCAAATAAACAAACAGAAAATAATGGAAGGTCTTGGAAGAACAATGAGGCAATCATGTTTTTCACACTCCACAGGATGTACCTCCCCCGGCTCAGGCCAGCCTTGTGCTCTCACTGTCACTGCAAGGCCAGGCCAGGAAGCCTTTCAAAGGCATCCACCAGTTTATTTCTCCCCTTGGGACCTGCAGAGATAAGTGAAATTATCTTGATCTTCTGCAGTGTTTAGGATTTATAATCTTAACATCCTTCCACACACCCATTGTTGTCGTGTGAGTGATGAGCAGGAGCCTCTTAGCTGCTCTCTGCTTCACCCCAGGCTCCTGGTGTGCCAAATTCCGGGAATTATGAAATGACAATGCACTCATCAGATAATGCTGGAAAACAACAGGGACTTCCCCAGACTCCTCGCACACCCAAGTGTTCAGATCCAGGCAGATCTTTCCTTTGTTGAACCCAAAATCTGACTACTCTTAAAATTAAAACTAATTCAAAAGTTACTTCGAGAATTCTTTAGTTTCATTTTTAACAGAACTAACCACAGAGCAAATGATAAAGCTGCAGGAAATTGTACAACAATCCTTCTCTGATACAACGTGCATCAGTGGGGAAGTCTCTGCCCTGCTTCCTGCCTCAGATTCCATGGAAATGGGAATTGCAGTTCTGATCTCTCCCGCTCAGCCCCAGCTTCCAATTCCTTTTTTGCTGTTAGAGAAATGTGAGGCACTATTGGTTCTACATGGATCAGGGACTACCACAAAGGAGTAGAGGCTAAATTATGATTTAAGGAGTTCAGGAAACCAAGGGTTCCCCTCAATTATCACAGACACCCTCACGATTTTAGGTGCCTCTTGCCCTATTTCCTGTCTGTAGCCAGGAAATGCCAAGCAGCTGGGAAATGTGGCTTTTGCAAGGCACAGAAATTGCTCAGACACTGAACCAACGCTGCCTAAAACCAACCCAGCTCTGTGCCTGGAGCATGTGACCCAATACACTTCCCACATGATGGCTAGGAACTGCTCGGCGTTCGCCCTCAGAGATATTTTTGGAGGACTAAAGCAAGACAGGTCAAAAATCACACGCTCTGGATTCAGAGCATTCAATTCCCTACGATGGAGCCTCTCCTTGCAGCTTCCTTCACCAGGACATGAAGTTTTCCAGCAAACTCTCGCACAGTTACTGTGCCCACCACGGGAACAAACACCCTTTGGTGGGTTCATGCGCTTTGGATGAACTCAAATATCAACACCGGAACAGGCACGAGCAGGGGGACATCGGGAGGACAAAATAAACTCTGAATTATTACATTTTAGGGGTGCTGCCATCCACTCAACAGGTCGGGGCTCCGCTGCCCTTCCGGGATGCCACTGAATTCTTGGAACAAAAGAGTGAAGTTTTCCTGTGACACCTTCTAGGAGGAGTGACAGAAACTGCTGAGGTGCTTCATCAACTCACAACTCTCTGCACAGGAGTTGATCTGAAAGACAAAATGACAGAATAATTTTCAGTTTGCTCATTTTGTGCATTAAAATGTTCACAGTTACTAAGCCCCTCCTCAAGCATGAATTTTTAATCCCACAAAGGTTCTAAAAAGAATCCCCCACTCAGCAATATATGGATTCCAGCTTACTGAGCCATGCTGGGAAGAATCAGTGAGCTGCTATTCAATGCCAGGACAGAAAATCACAACGAACTCGTGCCGGTCACCTTCTCCTGTCACAAACTGTTCTGGGGCACATCAAACACGATGCAGGGAGCACAGACTTTCCAAAATGAATACGGAACAGCAGATCCTCCCCTGTGAGGGTGGGGAGGCCCTGGCACAGGGTACCCAGAGAAGCTGTGGCTGCTCCATCCCTGGAAGTGTCCTAGGTCAGGTTGGACGGGGCTCGGAGCACCCTGGGACAGTGGAAGGTGTCCCTGCCCACGGCAGGGGTGAAATGGGATGAGCTTTAAGGTCCCTTCCAACCCAAATCCTTCCGTGACTCTGTGCTTATCCCCCAGTCTGTATTTCGCACTTGATGCCCACAAACAGTTCTGGACACCCATTCCATAATTTTGGGGGCCAACTCGGTCTTTCCTGGGCATCATCCCACAGCTCAAAGGACTGCAACTCAAGGCACCTCCGCGTCCTCCACGCCGCTGTCACCCCCAGCACCACGTTCGTGGTGGCCTCACCAGGACGTTAAAAACGCGAATAACTCTTCGTTTTGGCGAGTTTCCACCCCCTCTCCTTTAAAAAGGGAGCGTGAGGTGAGAAAGGTACGGAAACGCTGCGCTGCCCCTCCGCATCCACCGGACATTCCAGGCAGGATCTGCCCAGGCTCGGGGCACTCCCCATTCCGGGAGGGGGGATGGCAGCTCCGGCCCGCCCGGAGCAGACGGGACCCCCCGGCGGGACCCGAGTGCTCCAGGAGGAGCCGCACAAGGTTAGGGACAATGACAAATAAAGGTTAGTGCCGAGGGACGAGCGCCGGGAGCGCCGGAAGGAGGGGAAACGCCAACTCCTCCTCCATCCCACCGATCCCGAACGGAACCGCGGCCGCTCGGGGAAGGAGCCGCGGGAGGGAGCGCGGCCTGGCCTTCTCCGGGAACCGCGCACGGCCGCGACTCACCCCGGGGACAGGGACCCCCGGGCTCGGCGGGCGGTGACCGAGCGCTGCCGCACCGCCGGGCCCCGGGGCGGAGCTCCCGCCG
>VZTD01004397.1:833100-883470 GCA_013397725.1 Rhagologus leucostigma
GCCGCGGTTCACACCGCGGGTCACACCGCGGGTCACACCGCGGGGTCACACCAGGGCTGAGGGCGCCGTGTCCAGCGTAACCGGAGCGGCAGCCAAGGGTTGTCCAGAGAATCCCAGAAAGACCCAAAAAGTTCCTAAAAAAACAAACAGGTGGAGAAAAATTCAAAACAGTGTAAAGAGAAGGAAACCAAATAACTTCCTCCCTGCTGTTTTGCCTTCGATTTAATCAGGAATTCCTCTCCGCAATGGAAAGAATACACAGTTTTGGCATTGGCTCCCTGCCCCACTTGCTGTCTGGGCAGTGCCACGATGGAAAAACATTAAATAATAATAGCTCGGGCCATCTGTCACCTCTCGGAGCTGCTGCTCTGCACAGGCCAAACCTCTCCCGGCGCCCCGGTGCCTCCCGGAGCTCCTGCCGGGTCTGCTTCCTGCCCTTCCCCTGCCCCGCAGAGCAGTTTGATCCTGAAACACAGGACGGAATTCTGGATAAGGCAACAACTGGGGAGTTCTCCTGGGAAATTGGCATCTCCAGGTCCCCCACACACCTCCTGGTGGGAGGGAGAAGGGGATGTGCGGAGCTGATAAACTTCCCCGGTAGCATGGAACTGGGAACATCTGTTTGGGGACTTGGATAAGTGGGAGAGCCAGTTACATTCCATTTATTTCCCTCTGCCATTCTTTGGGACTCAAGCCATAACCCAGAGACGGGAATTTCAGCCCGAGCAACAAAATTATGAAGGCACTTTGTCTTTCCAGCTTTGCCTTGGGCAATCACGGGGATGCTGCTGAATGCAAGTGTGGCAAAGGGGGCTCCTGGCGTCCTGCAGGAAGCCCTTGGGTGGGAAGGGTCTTTCCTACCCTCCAGAAAACCCCAGGGAGCTCCAGTGAGTGACCCCACAACCCAAACGTGTGTGTGCACCAGTGCCAAGACTGACCTTTTTTAGTTTCTTGGGTCAGGGTGACCTTCAGCTCAAGGCCAGGTTGGCCTGGTCTAGTGGAAGACCCTGGCAGGGGGTGGAATGAGATGAGTTTTCAGGTCCCTTCCAACCCAAACCATTCCATGATTCTGTGACAAAAAGCAGGACGGCCCTGTTCAATTTGCTGCCTGGCACATTTTGACCTCTCTGCTGCTGAAACGCACGTGGGGCTCCATAAACAATAAACTGCCCTGAGGTCAGGCATGAATCGAAGCTTTGACATTCAAAGAGATCAGATCCTGAAGGAGGGCTCCGAGTGGAGCCCGCAGGGAACCCGCCCACAGCCCTCGGGGCTGTATTTCTTCCCTGTGCTAATTTTACTAAAGACACAACTCATATTCCTGTTGATTGAACAGTTTTGTGTTGACAGCGTTGAAGATTTGTGATGAAACTCATCATCAGCCCCGAGAGCGGGCCATTAGTCCCCGTCAGCGCGGCCGGCGAGGGCTCGGATATTTTATGGCCCGCTCTGAAGACAAACATACACATTTATATGTCACTTGTTGCAATATAAATGCTAACTTGTACTTCTTTCAAAACTTTTAATGAATTGTACACATTTCGCAAGATTTATAGCGAGAAGCGCACGGCTCAAAATATTGCTTTAAACATATTTGTCACTTTGGCAACGAAACAAAAAAAATCTGGAAGATATTGCCTTTAGAAATAAATCATAAATATATGCGTCTTAAAAGAGTTTATTTTGGTCATTAATGGTTGATGCTCCCTCCCCCACCCAGCGCAGGATTTAAAGTTAAATTATGCAAAATCAAAAACAAACCTTATAATACTTAATCAAACATGCATAAAACTGTCAGGGCCAAATAAATTCTCTCAATTAACTTGCTTCAGATTGTGATTGCATTTACTAATTTAATCAACACTAGAATAATTTGGAGACTGGGTAATGATGAATTGCTGTGGTGCTGCACGTGAAGGGCCGCTGAGGTGGTGTGCTGAGGCAGGAATGCAAGAAGTGCCTTCGAGGCTGAGGGCAAAAAACTCACAGCTGAGTCGTCACAATCATTTTATAATGGAAACATCTTTTTCTGCCCATTTGGAGGGGAATTTTTGCCAGCAAATGCCCGTCATGGACAGACCTTGTCTGGATGAATGGCTCCAGTGTTAGCCCATGGAGTCAATCTCATTTCAGCCCGAGATGAGCGAAGGAGCCAAACCTACGGAGACATTCCCTCCCCATTTTTGAGTCATTTTGTGAATGTGATCTTTCCCTGGGAACGGCGACCTCCAGCCCTCTGCCTGACACCGAGTTATGCTTCAGCCTCGCTCAGGTCATTTAGGCTGGAGCTGGAGTAACAGCCCTGTAATATCGAGATGTCCTTTAGCTCAGTCCTTTCGCACTTTGAATGGATCTGCACTTACAATAAAATGGGCCTGACCCCTGCCTAGGAAAGCTTTCAAAACTATTACTTGTGGAGAGCTAAACATCACCGTTTTGCAGGCGTAAGCAAGGTTTTATGGAGAGGTTCTCATTTACAGGTTCGTGTGAAGGAGGCTGTAAGGTGTATTCAACCCTATAAAATACCTGAACCTCAGAAAAATCACACCCGTATTTGGTCTTTAACCTTTCCCCACCTATTTTACAAAAAATAACGATGTCCACGTAGCTGCTGTGGGAACGAACTCATTGCAAGACTCTCCTCCTCTCTCTTTCTCTCTATCTCTGCAAAATATACTTTCCACAGCCTAACTGACCCTTTTGGTCACTTTTTATTTGAAATGGGGATTGTGCTTTATAAATGTCTGGCACCCAGCGCTATTTGGTCCCCAGCAGAAGTCAGTAAATAAAAATCCATGCGCTGAAAAGTATACCCAGAAAAACAGCTAACAAGTTTCCTTGGGTGACCCAGAAACAATTACTTCCCCAGCAATTCCATAGCCATACAGACATCCGTAATTCTTCAGGGCTTAAAGATAATAAAGTGTTAACATGGTGTTTTTCAAGCATTCACTGCTGCCTTCAAGTCGTATCCAAAAGCACCATTCAAAACCAGCGGCATCTTAACTCCCATGGGTGTTGCTGAGCAAGAAATACAACAAATTAAGGAATTTATTCTTTCCTTTTTCCTTAAAGGAGATTTAGGATTGAGTCTGGCCCTTAAATTTTAAATGTAATCGATCCTCCCGGCAAATCAAAAGTGCGAAAGCTTGTGAAATAATTTTTCCTTGTTACTCCTTCCCAAATCTCATCTCGTGGCTGGAAATGTCAGCTTTAATCAGTTTGAGGAGATTTGCATGTGGTAAATAATAATGCAGTCTATTAGACTAATCAAATAAAAAGATATGTAGCAGAAAGTGGAACTAATTCCCAGCTCTGCAGCCCTGCAACCCCCGGGTGCAGCCCCGGAGCAGCGCTCCGAGCCCCCAGCTCTCCCACCTCCCCAGGGCTGCAGAGCAGCAGCCTTGTTTTGGGGAGTTGTTTGAGATTTGGGCAGCTTTGCATCCCGAGGGAGTGAGTGATGTACCGACCACCAAACCCTGCGCCGAACGCCCTGCGAGCCTGGGGAGCAGCAGTGCCAGCTCCACGCCGAGTGCCAGTGCAGATGGTCGGGTTGCGGAGCTCAGCGAGGCCAGGCTGCCGTATCCCTGCAGGAATCCTCCTCCTGGAAGAGCTTTATGGATATATATTTTACAGGTGACTTGCGAAATATAAAACTAGAGCAGTCTGCAGTTTCTAAAGAAATAAATGATTGGTGTGAGGCTCGGTGAGACAGTAATGTTTGATGTATTCCATCTACGTGACACCTCAGGCTGCTTTTGGGCATAATAATCTGCTGCCGCCAGCCTCTGCTGCTCTAAAAACAAACCAGGGGGTGCTCGGGGGGGCTGGGGGCTGCCTGCCTTCCCTCTGCCCTGGAAAACTGCTCCGTTCCTGCTGAAGGAATCAGGACAGAGAGAGAAAGTCCAGTGCCAGTGTGGGTGGGTTCCCAGTGAACCCACAAAAGGTTGGTGCACATAAAAAATGTGTGTTGTCCTATAGCGGGGACACTTAACTACCCCAAAAGACAGACCCTCACTAGCCTGGCTGTTCCCTCCACCTCTGGAAAATGGGAAGGTAGCTATTTTAAAGATGCTGGAGTCATGGAAAGATTCCTGCTGACCTGCGGGAGCTGGAGCAGGAGCCAGCTGCACACATATGGTGAGTGAGTAACTGTCTCTAAAACAAATGAAAATAGAATCGGATGCTTTGCCAGGGACAGAATTCCTGCCAAAGCTTGTTGCTGCATCATGTTGGTGAGTCCCGATCTGGCTGATGTCAGAAACTGCCTATTATGCAGAAAACTCTCGAGGAGAAGTGTCATTATTGCCTTCTGTTCCTTTGTAGGCTGGGTCTAATTGAAGCAGGAGGCAGTAAAACCCAACCCATCCCTGCCTCGTGGAGCTGAGCTTTGGCGAGGAGGACCGGGAAGCCTCCCAAATCCTCTGGCTCTGCAAAATGCCTTTCTAAGGGTGATATTTCAGGTCAAAGTAGCACCTTTTCTGTGGGAACCTCAGCTCCCTGTTTTTGCATTCACTAATACTGTATCTCGATCATATCATGTGCAGATGGGATCCATCAGGATCCTCCAGTGTGGATGAGATCCGTGTGCTCTGGGGTCACTTTAGCCACAGCAGCCTGCTCTCGTGTCACCCACAGTGCTGGGCCATGTCATGCTTGAGTGACAGGAGAGAGCAGAGACAGACCTTCGCTCGGCAAAGGGGTTTGTGCCTGAGTTCTGAATCGATGAAGTCACCTACCCTGGGCATCGGCTGTGTGTCACATTTAGGGGCAGCATTCGGTTCAGCGGGATCAATGGAAAGCTGAGTTTGCCCGTGTTCCTCAGGCATCATTCCAGAGCATCAGTCAGTGTCAGGTCCTCACTGGCCAGGATTAGCCGTGACAGCATCTCTGTCAGCACGAGAGGGTCCGCTGGGCCACGAATCCAAACCACCAGGTGCTTTTTGATGGGGTCCTCTAAATAAGTCTATAATAATGTAATTTTCATGTACATTACTGGAAGAGCTCTTTTTTTATTTTTCATTTTTAAAGCCAATCGGGAGGAGCAGGTGAGCGACCCCGCACCCCACAAACTCCCCAGGGCAGCACCTCCCATCTGGGGCGAGGGTCAGCCCCGAGCGGCCGGGGCTTGGGCAGCCCCCGAGGGTCCCCGCGGCGGGGGCGAGCGCGGGGCTGTGCCTGCGGCCGCACCCCGCGTGGCGGTGCTCCTGCCCCAGGGATGCTGCGGCTGCCGCGCCGCAGCCGACAGGGAGCGGGCGGGGAGGTGGAAAATCAACTCCGAAACGTTAGAAGCTTGGAATTCGAGGCGAAACCTCCTCCCCGAGGCTCTCTCGGTGTGAAGCAGGCGTGTCCCCCTCGTGTCGTGCCTTGTCCCGTCCTTCCTGATACAGCAAAGCGGCGGGGTGGGAGCGATGCCCGCGGGAAGGACCATCAGCTGGAACTCCGTGCATCCTCCGTGACCCTGCCGGCCCCTGAGCCTTCTCCGCCTCTGTTTTTGGGGGATAAACCGAACTCTCACGTTTCTGAGGGACAAACTGCACCCTTTGTCTCTTTCGCTAAGGGGAATTTTGTCCCTGTGTCCCCAGGGTGATCGGCACTGGCCATCCAAGAGGTCTGAGGAAGGGTTTGGCTGCCATTTGGAAAAATGCTTTGCCGACAGTTTGAAAGAAACTTCTGGTGCTCAAAAGCTTTTCGGAATCTTTTTGACACTGATTATGCTTAGACTGTGTAGGGCAAAGGAGAAAATGACTTTCCAGCATCAAACAGTAGCAAAATCCATATCAATGAAAATTATCAGGAAAAAGGAATAAAGTGTTTATAAGACAAAACTGTCCTCAAATATATCAACATTTATCAGCAACGATTTTCAAACTGGGGGAAATCATTGCAAGGAAATAAAGCTGATTTTGGTGTAGATCACAGCACTGCCCGTCTCCTTATGCGGGGAAATGTGAATCTCCATGGCGAAGTTGCCCCTCCATCAATAATGTACTATGTATTTTATCACCACAGGAAGCACAGGAATAAGAGCTGAGAACATTGCCTCCAAAAATGCCACAATGAGGGTCGCCAAATGGACATATTTTGCTGGAGTGTCTCTGCCAGGATGAATCCTGCTCCTTGCTCCCTAACTTTCCCTAATTCGCTTCCAGCCTGTAACTTACCGGTGCACCATTTTGCTCAGAAGAACACGAAGGAGACAAAAAACCCAAAGCCCTCATCAATCACCGCCTGGCTCCTGGTACAATTAGCAAGTTCTATTATCTTAAGAATGACACTTGTAGCACAGAGCAAAGCCAGGCGCACCCAATATTCTAATTCTGCATGGAAAAAAGGGAAGGCTTGAATTGCATTAGCATTGCATTAGATTCCCATGA
The DNA here is from genome assembly GCA_013397725.1 of Rhagologus leucostigma. Classification (NCBI taxonomy): domain Eukaryota; kingdom Metazoa; phylum Chordata; class Aves; order Passeriformes; genus Rhagologus; species Rhagologus leucostigma. The sequence goes on from VZTD01004397.1 coordinate 839,478, forward strand.
CTTTTTATATCAGCACTTGTGAGTTATTTATGAATTCATTTATTTACAAGGACAGCCCTTTCTGCATTCAGTTGCCATGGTTGCTTTAACTCCTGTATCCTATTAATTCTGGATGTTATGAAATAGATATAGATCAGACAATCATTGTGTGGTGGCAAGGGTTTTTTTTTATTATTCTTATTTTACTGTTTGATTCCCCGTGTCCTGACCAGAAAGGCTTTAACACCCATCATCTCTCCAGAGTCTCTGCTGCCAGCTGGCTGGGGAGGTGGTGCTGGGGCAATTCCCAGAGCTCTGCCCCCTGCCAATCCTTCCTGGCACAGAGATGCAGCCTGGGCTGGGGGAAATGCGGCGGCTGATTCCTAGCACGGAGCCACTCGCTTTGGTTTGAGGCAGCAAGTGAAGAGCAGAGCTGGGAGCAAAATGGAATTCAGGAAGGCCAAGTGCCAGCCTGTCTGGGTGGCACAGCGAGGCGTGGGGCACCCTCACCTTTGGGAATTGCTGCAAAACCTGTCGTGATGGGGATCAGGTCTTCTGCCTCCCCCCTGCACACGGTCTGGTTGCAAAAACCACGGTGAATCCCAGAGTGCCAAAGCAGGCTCAGCCCTAAGGAGAAGCCAGAGGGTTTTGTGTAACCTCAGAGAGATCAGAGCATGTTTGAGAGCACAAATCTCCCATGCAGCTACTCCCCAGCTCCTTCTGGAAGGAGGAGATCAGTTTGGCTGCCCTGCCAGCTGAGGGACAGGGAGAGACTTCTCTGACGAGGGAGAGCTTTGAGGTGCTGCCTGTTCCAGCCAGGAATTCAGCCCCACACTGAGCGGGAATGTCCTGTGAGGCTCTGGGATCTGCCAGGCCGAGGAGGTTGGGATTTGTCTCTTGGAGAGGACAGAGGTGCTGCTCAGGGAGGAGGATGGTGCTGGAGCCAGGATCCCAAAGCCAACGTGTTGGAAGTGTTTTGTAATAGAATTCCACAAGAAAATTAAATCAATTACTGAGTCTAATAAAGCTCTCAAGGTTTTTAATTAAACGAACTTTTAATTAAGGCAGCACGAGCCCATGCTCTTTTGATATTCTGCTTCAGACCCTAGAGGACTGTGACTCCTTTTTGTAATTTACACGGGCTGGATCAATCACTGGAGTCACAAAAATGTGAGAACCGTGTCAATTTTACGGGATGAAATACTGTACATGAGCCTGGAAACTCCAGCAGCTCTGGGCTGGGAGAAGTGTTTAGTTTGGGATCACCTTTCCTGCCATGGGCAGAGCATCAGCCTGAGCCGGTGTCCTGGGAAAAGTCCTCTCCCAAGCAAAACTCCTGCCATCTAATCCAGGAGGCTGCTGGTAGTGGGAAGCTACATGAGCTCAATAATTCCCTGTTCCACACCGGAGCTGGCACTTTTGCCTCCCACAGAAACGTCTCCCTCTTCCCTCAGCAGAGCCTATCCCAGGCTGTGGCTCTGGTTCAGGAGCCAGGCAGGAAAACTGCAGGCGAACCAGACCCACATCTTCCAACCTGGACATCTGGTAAGTGGCCCCAGAATGTTCCGTCTCTATTTTAGTCTTGTTTTGTACACAATATGCCCAAAACATGCTTTATTTCTTAAGGAGATAAGGATCTTTATGTAACCCATTTTTCCTTAACGCTAAGTCCTTTGTCAGGATTAAAGAATCCTAAAACATCTGTACAGGCTTGGGTGGCAGATGTATAGAACAAACAGCCTAAAATAACACGGAATATTAACCTACTAAATGAGGTATTAAAAAAATAAAATAAAAAGACCCTCTTGTATTCTTGGTTGCAGCCAATTCCTGACCCCGGCTACCACGGTGCAGGTGGATAACAAGTGTGAGATGGGGGTTTTCATCTGAGGAAGAGAGGGGAGAGGGGGGACCTTTGCTCACTGCGTGTCTGCGGAGGGGGCAAAGGGAAACCTGCCTCCAGCTCTGCCCTGCCTGGGGCTGCCCCTGCAATTCTGGGGTGGTGGGAACCAGGATGCTGGTGCTGTTCCTGGACAAGTGTGCACAGCTGGACTCAGAGCCTGGTGCTGAAGGGCTGGCAGGGAGCCCCTCTGCGGTGCTGCTGGTCCTTGAGTCACAGGGGCAGTGTCTGAGAAAGGCTGGGAGCTGCGGAGAGCACACGAACTGCCCTCTGCCAGCTCCATGGGTGCTCCTTAGCTTTGACAGCTCGGCATAGACAGGGGTGTGGATGGATGGATGGCTCAGAGCACTGGGTGACCGCTCTGTCAATAGCCAAGATCAAACCTGATGCAGTTCAAAGTCTCCAGAGCTGCTCAGAAATCCCCTGCAGTGCCTTGGCCAGTTAGAGCCCAGTGTTAGCAGCGTGTGCCGTCCTCATCCCCCGGCCCGTTTCCAGCGATCCATACAGGTCCCATCAGTCCTGGCCACAGCCAGCTCCCTCCCAGCCAGCCAGCTAAGGCCATTAGTGTGATTACTGGAGGTCGTGAAGTTCAAACCAAAATGTCAATTTTCATTTGGAAGAATGGTCCCATTTTAGGAGCAAAGGGAATTTTTTTTCTCTCTCAAAGAGACCCCGACTGTGAAATCATTGCTCCCCAAAGACTTGCAAATTTCTGGCCAGCGAAAGGTGCCAATAGTTGCTGGAGCCAGTGAAAAGATTAACAAGGGTCACCAGTGCTTTCCTCTTTCCCTGCACTCAAAGGCTCTGGGGCCTATTTGGAAGATATTAACCACTGCCTTTACCTTCTGCACGTTCATCACTGGGTTTGGGGTCTTTATGGATTTATTGACAAGACAGTGCCATTAATCTTACCAGCAGAATGCCAGCCTGGGAGTCACTCAGGTTACATCACCCTGCAGACAGGAGCCTTTAGCCAGAGTTTTAACAGGAAGATGGAAATGAGATGAAGTAGGTGGTGGGTGAAGCCAAGTGCTGCTCTGTGGGCCCTGGAGCAGGGAGAGAACCGCCCAGCAGCCTCTGCCAGCGTGTGAAGGCAAAGACCTGACCTTGGGGAGGCTGCTGGGCTCTGCTCATTGATTCAGCGGGGTCAGGATGACCCCCCTGTGGTCTGGGGTTAATGATCCACATCTGGGGACAATTCAGGAAAGCAGAGAGACAGTGAGAAGATGGGTGCTGACCCCGCTCGGAGTGTCCCAGGCAGGGCTGGTGATGTCATTGGAAATTTTAGATGTCTCCTTTCTGGAGAAACTCAAAACAGCTCTAAAAGGCCTTTCTCACACCAGGCTGCTGCTGGGAGCACTGGCCGGGCCGTTGGCACTGTGGGGTGGCACATGGCAGGGCAGGGTGGCACACGGCAGGGCGGGTGGGCTCCTGCCCACCTAGGAGATGTCACGCTTTTAAAGTGGGTTTTTTTCTTCTATGTCATTGTGTTAAATAATTAAGTCTGTTCCATCTTTACCTACTGACAATGTGGCACTTAATTAAGTAGTTTAATTAGAAGCTGGCAGCTTTAATTAAGTTTAGGACTGTAGAGGTGATTGGGAGCCTCCAGCCGAGTCGCAGAACTTTCCCCTGGGGATGCAGTGTGGTGGGGGAAAAACTTTTGCTCTCTTGTCCATCGTCCTTAGACACACCAGGGAGGGAACCAACATCCTGCTGCAGCCCCCCAGCATCTCCCAGCCGCTGAGGGAGGGGTGGTTTGAGCACCCTTTGGGAGAGCTGAGGTCACTGGGCCCATGGAGCAGGAGGGGTTGGCCCAGAGGATGGGTGGGATAGCAGAAGGGTGTTCGGAGCCACAGGCTCTGCCCAGAGGGTGCCCAAGTCTCCTCACCCTGGTTAAACCTGCTGAACACCTGGGAGAGGTGGCTCTGAGCAGGACAGGTACCACGGGGTGAAGGCTGTGGTGGGCTCAGAACAGCATCTGCAATTTTACACCATGCCCCGGGGCTGCCTAAAAGATGTATTGCTTTTTAATAACGTAAATATGTAAATATTACCGAGGTGCCATTAATCCTCATTGCCTCAACACGATACCACTCTCAAGAACAAATGTAATAAGAGATTATTAATATGCAAAGTAATAGTACATTAACCTGACTAACACCAATAAATTCCGATCTTAGCACAAAGCCAGAGGTTGCTCACGGAGCAGCCTGAACCCCACTTGCCTTGAGCCACCTCCAGCAGCACCCCGGGCTCTGCACCACAGAGGAATCCCAGTTATCCCTGTAGGATCTCTTGCCTGGGGATCCCAAACAACTGGGAAGGAGCAAGGAGGCCCTGGGAGAGGAGGTGGGTAGGAGCAGGTGGGCGAGGCAGACCCTGCTCCTTGTTTTGGAGCCCTAACTGCTGAGGGTCCTTTTCCAAAGCCTCACATGTTTTCCCAAGGGATTTCTTGACCCCTTCTCGCAGCAGATTCATTTTAAATTCTAAATTAGGAAGGAGAGTCTTGTTGGTCGCAGAAGCATGGGAGCGAACCCAGGCTTTGTGCCAGAATTCCTGGCTGGACTTGCTAAGAGGTGGCCAAGGCTCCATCTCCTTGGTGGCTGGAATTTTCTCCCAAGAAGCTGCACCTCTGTTCACAGCCCTAAACCCCAGCTGTGTTCAAGGTTTTGAGCCCCACAGCCGGGTCCAGTGCAGCCCCTTTCTCACTGCCTGCCTTTGCTGGTGTACAAGCACATCCAGGGATTACAAACTGGAACAAGTGTCCCGGTGTACATTTGCAGGTTGCTGTCACCTCTCCTTGGCCCCAGCAGGGCAGCCTCTGCTTTGAGGTGTGTGAACGACAAGTGGGATCAGAGGGAGGACACGCAGCAGACCAAAAGGAGCAGGGGAAGCCATAAAGTCTGAATTTAGGGCTTGAAAAGGAAATGATTCTGTGCAAATGGCTGCTTCAGTTCAAATCAGCCCTGCGTTGTAAATCCTGCTCATCCTTCTCAGGAGGGAAACCCGGTGAAACAGCCAATATTTCAGCAGCACAGACTCCCAGAGACCTTCACCTCTCGGTGTCCCCGAGCCCCACACCCAGGCACGGGCCTGGAGAGCAATTCAGGCACGAACACGGTCATGGTTTATGCAAAAATTAACCTGTTGCCCTTACTTGGGTCAAAGTAATTCCGTTTAATTTGGTAATCTGGGCCCTTTATCATTAATGAGTCCTTGGGGGGTGGGGGTCAGAGCGTCTCTTTTTTGGCTGAAGAGAGCAGCAGAGATTACTGTTAATATTGAGGCTGTTCAATAGAGCAGAAAGACCTTTTGCTATTGACAGTACTGCTGGTTTTCACCTCACTGGTGAATGGAAATCGCCAAATTAATCTCTCATTGGATCTGAAATTAATCCTCTATTTTGTGGTTAATGAACCTCAGAACCACAGATTTACCTGGAGAGAGTATACTGAGAAATTGTACACAGCAGTTATCTGCAAATAATCGAGATAACATCCAAGGAAAAGAATAAAACATAGTTTTGCTCAGTTCCTTTCTGTGGAAGAATTAAGTGGAACACAGTAAAATCATCAGGCTGATTATTTTTTCCTCCAGAGCATTACAGGCCGATGGAACTCACTGCTGGAGGATCTGTATAAGTTATCCCTGTGAAAGACCTAAAACAGGCTATGCAAATTCATGCATTATATGTTCATCTACTGCTTTTATCCCAGGAGTCTCTCATCAGCGGGTTGCTGAAGGTTGCAGTATCAGTTAAACCACTCCAAGCTCACATAGATAAGGGTTTAGGCCAACCAGAAGAGCTCCAGTTTATCTGCTCAAGCTGTTTCTGTCTCTGCCTCTCACCAATGCCCTCCTTGCTTGCTCTGCCAGAGCCCCTGGAGCTCCTTTCTCCTCTTCCTCAGCTCAGTGGAGCAGCTGGTTGGAGTTCACTGTGCTCAACTGTGCTTCCCTTTCCAGAACGTGAACCTTCCCTTTCCTACCAGGGTTTCTTTTATGCATCATCATTTTAGCAGGCCCTATTGTACTGGAAATCTGTTTGCCACATGTTAGCTGGAGCTCAGCTGCTAAGATCCTCAGTTAAATATTCATGGACAGGGAACTATTGAACTCAGGTTACACAGCAGAGATGAGAAAGGTGCTCTGGCAGAGGAGATCGACTTCGTATCAAGTTAAAAACCCTCGTGCAAATGGCTTATCCCACATAAGGCCTGGGCATGGAGAGGTAGGAAAACATCCCATCACACTGTGCTGCTGAAATGTCACCCATAAAGTGGCACGCTGGGCAGGCTGGAGCCCCAAAGCGCAGCTCTGGTGGCAGGGGAAACCCTGCATGAGCTTGTGGCCATTAGAGAAGCCAGAAGGAATTTCCAAACAGGTTGAGCGTTTGATGGGAAAAGGAAGATGAACTGTCTTTGCGTGGCATTTGCCCATGCCCAAACACACAGGGAAAGGAGACGGGTTGGATAGAGAATAGCATCAAACCTGCTGTGCCAGTCTGAAAGAGTGACTCACAAAGAGGTGGTGATGAGCAGGGCAAGGGGGGAGCAGTACTGGCTGTGACAGGGCCCTGCGCCTTTGGAGAAGTCAGGGGACAGCACAGTGGCCTTTGCCTTGGGAGGAGTGGCCGGGGACAGGACAGGGCCCTGTGCCTTTGGAGGAGGAGGCTGAGGACAGACCACCCAGCCAGCTCCTCTCCGCTGGCTCTTAACTCCCAGAGCCTGGGGACAGGAACAATAAGGGCAAAAGGACAAGAGAGCAGAAGTCAGTCTGGGGTGTCGGGTAACCGGTTACCTGAGCTCTGCCTGAAGGTGACTTCCTTATGAATAGCCCAGGAGCGCTCATCCCAACGCTCATCCCAACAGTGACATGCGAGGCTGGTGAATTATGCAGGGCGGGGTGCTGAGCAGATGGCATCGCTGCTGTAACCCGAGCAGCCACACGACACAACACGCAAAGCCCAGCAATTAACCTTTTCCAAGGTTTCCTCTTGTCTCGGGGATTAAGCCTCCTTCAACCCCCTGCGCTCCACTCCTGCCCGAGAGAAAAGAGTAATCCCCCAAATAAATAAGGGAAATAGATTTCGATACCTCCGGCAGCCCTGTGAGATTGTCACACGGGCTCCCAGCTCTCCACGTGAATACCTGCAGGTCTGGAGAGGGTGCGGGAGGAGGGAGAGCTCTGCTGCCTGTGGCACTTGCTCTTCCCCAGCTCCGGAAGAGTCCCACCCGGTGGGCTAAAGACAGGAAAAAAGTGGATTCCGTTCCCTGTCACTCCACCTTAGCAGCACAGCTTGGTGACCACACAGTGTGGCGAGGAAGGGAAACGTGAACATGGGCAATGATTTACTACTCAGACAGAAAAAATATTTGCCAAATGCAAGGCGTTCACCTTGGTGCGTGACAAAAGCTATTATTTTAACTATGATACTTGATCCTCTTTGTAATTAAACTGATTAATTCACAACAATAGAGCCTATATCGCCTAATACTTTTAATTAACAAAGTGTTGTACATATACTGGCAGAGCATTACTGGCGTGCTTCCTAGGCAATACACTTAATTCTGTAATAAATTATTAGGACAAATGACTAAGATACATTGCACCCTGGAAGAGACTGTCAAGAGAGAAGGACTTCAGATTCTTGGGCACTGGTTGGACCACCATGGAGCAGAACAGAGCCTGGGGAAGGTAAGCTGTGTGCAAGTACAACGCTGACAGCTACAGCACCTCCAGGAAGAGCTGACTGCAGAGCCAGTCCTGCTCCTGCCAGCCCCAGCGACTCAAGACTGGGGTCACCAGCCAATGTAGGGACACCCTAGGAAGGAAAAGAGTGGAGTTATCAGGGGAAGAAAGCACCAAAATGGAACCAACCAGCAGAACTTGGCCCTTGGCACGTGCTGGACTTCAGAGGTTAGAGGTGACCAATGCTTTTATGATTGGTCATTAGGTCTGGGAAGGAAACTATGTCTTGTAAAGTAAGAATATGAAGACTGGGGGAAGGATTCTATGTTTTCCAAGGTTTGTTACGAGTCAGTTAAGAGACGAATACCCTGGGGCCACATGCAAAGCGAAATTCATTCCTGCAACTTTTATTGGATCACAGTTGAAGAACCTCACGGTCAGAGGTCATCTGAGTTACTTTAGGACACAATCACTGGGGTCAAGCTAATTAGCACCAGGGATCACATCACAGGCTTTTCCCTTTCCTCTTTGTTTCCTAGTCCTCTCTGACCTCTGGTCAGAGCCTCCCAGTCACCACTTGCCTCCGGTTGTGTGGCTGACAGATCTGTGGCTTGGCTCAGACACTCAGCTGAAGAAACATCCAGGTTTCTTCCTCTTTCAGTTCAGTTTGGAACCAGACAAGAGACAATCCATGGCAAACACAGCTGTATCCCTCTCTCCGAAGGGTGGGAGCTGTTTGCTGGAGAGACATACCCATAACTGATGCTGGTTCTAAGAGCCCCACAGCAATCACGGCCGAAGGGTTTTCAGCAGCGTCCAGCTGGGGCTGAGCACATTCCCTCCTGTCCCTGGGCAATGTGGGCCAGCATCACTTCTCCTCTGACTGGCAGATCCCAGCCTGCTGTGCTCAGTCAGCACATCACAAAGATGAGTTTCACGCAAAAGCGGAGCCTAGCCCCAGTCTCATAAATTTGTTATGCATTACATCCAATTAATGTAAATTATTACAGTGACTAAATAATGGCCCTGCATCAGATAAGGGAATAATCCTAAGTGAGCCTTGAAAGTCCCAAGGTCCAACTGAATTAACCCTTTCCCCTGACTCCACTGGACCTGGTGTGAGAATTGGGCATCAGCCTGACTCCTTTGCCTTTGGAAAAGGAGACATGGAAGTGTAGTCCTGTCTCTGAGACAGATTTAGTGTGGGCTTTGGGAGGGGTCTGTGGCTGGAGTGCCCCAGGCAGGGAGCTTATGCTCATCAGAAATGCCTCCAAGTGTCTGTGCTGCTGAGACTCGGAGGGACCCTGGTGTGTTTTTCAAGGCAGAAGTGATCATCAATGTTTGCAATAATTCCTGGGCTCAGATTAAATGGAATAAAGGCATGAGTTCTGAGCAATAAATAAATAATCCTCTCCCTGCCTCAACGTGCTTCTCATGGATTCATTCGCAAGCTTTCCTGCCTCTTCCTCCTTGCCTTGCTTGTGCCCAGCTCCTCGTGGTACCTGTTTTACCTTGGCAGAGCAGCCCACAAATCATAGTGACACACCAATCAAGAGATCTGGAAATTTTTACACCACTCTGCCTCTTGAAAGATGAGTCACCTTCTGCACCACGTTCCTGGGCATCCAGATAAATCTGTCACAAACTTCTCCTTCCCTCAAGGTGCAAAATTCTCTCCCTCTTTCAGCAGAGCTCTATTTCCTCCTTTTAAGCTCCGCTTCCTTGCCGCAACACACATTCCCACCTCTCAGCCATCTCAGTATATTTCTCCCTTTGTTCCTGTTTCACTGACAACTTCATCCTAATAGTCTCCTCAAAGGAATGATGAATGCATAAGCTGCATATTGATCACTGCAGTGATTGATTACTGGATCTCTTTGACAGATGAGCCTACTAAGGTAGTTGCCAATATGGAGGTATGGATGGCAGGGCCCCCTTGTACAACAGTCTAATGGTATCTGACCTGATAGGGCAGAAAAGCAACTCCCTCATTTCAGCAGGAAAAAAGGCCTCTTTATACTCTTTATAAAATAATTCATAGGAAACTTAAAACACTCAGACACAGAGAGATTGCAAATGGGGAAATATGATGGATTATGGGTTGAAAGGAGCCGACTTCTGGAAGCTAAATTGATCCCCAGGAAAATGTTTTTGTCTGCTGTGAAAAATGGGCAATATCTCAGCAGCTCTGGAGGGCTATAATCTGGAAAATAATTTGCTTTTGATTTCCTTTAGTTTCATGCAGCTTTTTTTTTTTTTTTTTAAGTTGGTTCCTTGCAGGCTTTGTTGCTCAGCTGGGAGAATCAGTGATGAAACAGGCGAGGGATTAGCCACGGACAAATACGAGCTGATCCTTACTTATGGTTATAAAGCCCTCACCCCACCCAGTGTCACTTATTCCACGGGAGATGTTACATCCCCTGCAAACAGCACTCTGCCTACCAAAAAAAAGCAAAGCCAAGCACAGAGTTGGGCATGAGTGTATCTGAAATAAGTTAGAGAATATGTCCATGATCCTGCAGAGTCTTGCAATTAAATGTGATAGACACACTCCTTTCCTAAATGTCTCCAGATTGCCCGTGTACCTCACTAACAATTAGGAACAGAATACACAAGGCTTGCTCAGCCTCCTTACTCAGTCCTTGCTCAGTGAGAAAACCTCTGCGTGTGATCCTGAGAAATGGGAAGCACATTTTTGGGAGCACCAGGCAGGCAGGGAGAGAATTCCATGAGTTTATTTACTGTGTCTGCCCCTCACCAGAGCGTCCTGCCTCTCTAATTTAGGGGCTGGGAAGGAAGAACGTAGGGGCAGTCAGTAAAGCACGTTTAGAAGCTTCCCTTCGGCAGAGGAGTTCCTTTTGCTCCCATTTTTCATTCAGCTTCCCGCTTCTACTGCTAATAACGAGAAATGTTTTGGCAACAGCTATAAGAGTTTTGTCCGAGTTCAAAGTGCTAAGAATAAAATTTATAGGAATAGTTACAGCCTCTCGGTGCCTGGAAATTCCTTGGCAGTAGGCTTTTGCTCCAGAGAAATATTGAATCAATGGTGTGCTAACAGCTCAGGAGCCTATTACAATAACACGCATACCTTGAGTCCAGACAATCAATAACTCAGCAGGATGCAGCTACCAGAAAACAACAACAAATTAGTTAGATTTCCATAGACTATACATTTGGTGAGTAATAATCTGTAAGTGGAAATGAACCCAGTCTGGAGAGACCACTGAGTCAGATGGAGATCTTTTATTCATGGCTTCAACTATTCACTGAGCAGGATGTTTGGGGAGGGCTTCAACCTTCTAAATATACATGTGCGTGTTTGACTTCACACATATTCCTACTGAGCCCAGCCACTTTATTGCTACACAGGAGTTCTGCTTGCAGAGGTTTTCCATATAAGCCAGGATAAAGGCTCAGTACTGAAAGACTGACAGGTTTAAATTTAATGTATCTTATTATTTGCACGTTCCTACTTTGAGGTACGGCCGAAGATCCCTAAGTACAGTCCAGAGGTCAAATCTTTCTCCGGTTACATATTATTGCTGCTGACTTATAGTCTTCTAAGTCAGCCAGGATTGACCTCTGGCTGTATAAAGCACTTGGAGCATAAGAGCTCTCAGAACAGCAGAACCACAAATCACCAGGTCTAAGTACTACAAACAGTTTTGAGGCTATTTCCATGGTTTCTCTACAGGCAAACTCCTGTTTCCTCAGATTTAAGTTCTTTTTTTCTCCCTCTGGAATAATGAACATTTGAATTAATTTTTAATCAGAGGTGACTATCAAAAGTTGTTCAGCCCTTTATTGCTAGAGCTTCTGTTAAGTAAAGCTAAATGATAAAGAAAAGTGTGAAAAATGACAGGTGACATCCACACCTGCCCTACTGATTCATTCAGGCCACAGTTGTGCCTGTCCTGTCCCTCACGGAGCTGGATCCCAGCTTTTGCCCGACACCTGTACAGAAGAGAAGGGGCCACAAACCACCATTTAAATTACTTGGCTAAATTCAAAGCAGCTCAGCTTGCTCGTCTGAGCGTAAAATTAGATCAGAAAGTAGCCATGGAGCATCAAAACATTAAATGTTTCTCACGCTCACCTGGTGGGCAGTTTCTGAGGAAGCAGATTTCACAAGCGGGGAGCTGATTTTATCTGCTCAGGTATTAAAGTCTCCTATTCTTGAGAGATTTTAAGGAGCCTTTTTCTGAATACCAGGTTTTATTTTGCCAGCTGAAACACAAATACCAAAGAGGACGTGTTACAGAGATATATTTGCTTATTGCTTTTAGTGAAGTCTAAATGTCTGCTGCAAGCTCTCTGGGGAAAGCACATCTGCATTAAAAGTGGCCTTTCCAACAGGAGAGACCCTTCATAGCTGCTGTCATTAGTCATAACAGCTTTTAATTACGTAGTTGTGACTGGACCTAGTGAGTGGCTACATCTGCAGATAACACTAGCCACTTGCCCATGTGTTTCTTTTTATTGTATGTAATTATTTTTCATTTATAAGAAACACAAGTTTTCAAAGGAAGTACGAAACCCTATTAATTATCCCAAACTTCTGGTTATTTCCCATCCACTCTCCAATCCAAGCTGAGAGGAGGCAGGAAGAATTCTCTTAAATGAAGATATAAAGATAAGGCTGTGCCTATCTCAAGAACATACATTAAGTTGCTGCAGGAACATACGTACCTGTGGGGGTGTTGGGGAGGGTCCCAAATTGTGAATTCCATTTCAGAGAGACATTTTCATATGGATGTGGGGAAGCATTCAGCAGTGTCATGGAGTGATCTATGGCTATTGCCGACACAGGCCAGGCACAAGCACTGCAGTGAACTTCCACACTCGTGCACGTGGAACTATTTTTCATGGATCTGATGAATTCTGCAGCGACGTTCATCGCAGTAGGACACATTATTGCTGCAATATATGACTATCAGTAACACCTACAAGCCTTTAATATTCTGCAGCTGAACTGTGGAAACAGAAGAAAGTCACTTGTAAATGCCTAATTCACAGTGTAAGTGGGTTGTCTGTCAAAATAATGCTCAGATGTGAAACTTCGAGTAGGAAGCCTAAAAATCAGAAAAATGCAAGGAACATCTTGATGAATGTTAAAAGCAGTTTAGAGAAGGAGAAAACGACCAGAATGCTTTTCTGCTTTCGTCCTCATCACAGAGTTGCAATTAGCTCTGTACAAGTATCTAATCACAGGAATTTCTGCAGTCTTAGCAGCCATTATCTGAAGAGTAAAGAGAGTTGTTTTAAGTGACAGGGCTTTGTGGGCAGAATATGGCAAAATGGATCCTGCCCTTCATTTTCCCACAGTAGGAAATGTCTCCCACTTATTTCTATCTCCCAGTTCATTTGTTTCAATAGAAATGCTGCTTAAGCGTGCTGTGCTCCAGGATTCACAGCTGCACTCCCTGTTCCTCTACAGATGAAGCTGGTCTCCATCAGAGCACCCAGTCACTCATGGGAACAGCTCCTCAAATCTACCCCTCCAAGAGCATGCAGGTTAGGTGGCGGCAGGAGAATCCAGACTTGGAGCAGGAATGGTTGTAACACAAAAAACACATTTGAAAATGGGCGTTTTGTCCACTTCCGCCTCCCTCCAATGGGAAACCTGCTGCACAACCAAGGGGATTTGCAGCCTGTGAGTTCATCAGACTTTACCTGTTTGTACTGCACTCACACCGTGCTGGCACAGGGCGAACAACGAGCAGTAGCTGTGGAAGCTGCAGCACAAAGCTGAGGGGAGCTCCCCTCTCCTGAACCAGCAGGACACATCCTAGTTGGCATTCCCGTCATTTGAACAGCCCGATAGCTCTTTGCATGAAACATTGCCCAAGGCTTTGGCAGGAAGTTGTGCTTAACGACAGACTCTCATAGGAGGCACTTGATTATATTAGACAGATAATTATTGATCCAGCTATAGTTTATCCTTGCTGCCTAATTTCAATAAACAGCAGCTTGGGGGAATTAGCAAGGGATTCTGTTCCCCCTCCCCCTGCTTCTTCAGGATTTGTCAGAAACAAGATGATTTATGTGTATTCCAGTAAGATTCTCGTTTGTTGGCAGGCTGCAGGGATTGTTTGGGGTTGGAAGTACTAAGCTTTTATATTTAAATGCTTCCATGCGAGTATTCATGGGTCTCACTGCCTTGCATTGTAATATCTGAATAATAACTGTGACTTATGCAAACCAGTTTTCAGCTGTTCATCGGGATCAATTTTTCATTTTAAGCAACTCCCTGCCATCCCAGGGAAAAAAAAAATAATAGTCTGATAGGCAAGAAGAGTGAGGCCCAAGGAAGACAGCAATACTCTTCCCTTTTTAAATAATGCACAACTCATTCCTGGAGCACTTTCAAATGTGTTGCTTTCTATTAAGCACAGATAATATTCTGAGGATGTTCCCCCCTCCTTTCAGGTGAGGCTTTTGGAATAGCAAAGGTCCACAAAGCACAGGCAGGACGGTCAAATAACTTCAGTTCCTTCAGGGAACACCTCGGTGTCATTTCTCTTTCTTAATAAAAATCTCCCACTTGAACAGTGAAAGAAAATTCTTACTGCTAATAGTTAGATCTCTGCTGGTAAGTTTAGAAAAAAACATCCTGGTTTTATTTTTACTTCCTGGCTCATCTGGGAGTCCCAGTTGCTGGAAGACCGCTCGGGATTTAGTTGTCTTTTACTGGCACAATTTGGAAGCTTGCTGTATAATAAACACTTCATTAAGCACCAGACTGATGAGTTACAACACGATTTACAGATGAGCACTTGGGAATGGTCTGCTCACTTCCAGGCCTGGGCTTCCCAGTGGGAGCAACATCCCAAGGCCGGTTAGATTGATGCTCTGGTATTTCAGCTCTGTCCAAGAGTCAGACTAGCCAAAATTCTTTCGTTAGCTACCAGATACAAAGGTCACATAAGAAATGGCTTGCGTGGATATCTGTGAAAAATCCCTTATTTGGCAATATCCATGTGCTCGCAGTCTGTGCAGTTAGGAGGAGCCTGGACTTCTTGCAGGCATCAGCAAGGAATCCTTTTGTCCAGGGAAATAGAAGGTAAATAGATTCTATACAGGGCACACAGTATTTCATACTGTCACTTGATTATTTACTTTACTTTCAAGAAAGGTTTCAGGATAACCTTTAAAAACTGAAAACTAAGAAAAAAACCTAAAAGAAACTCAAAAAACCCAACCCGACCCTCTTCCCATCTTACTTCTAAGACCTCCTTACTCCTGAGTCACAGTCCCTATTATAAATTTTAAATTTTGCCCAGAACAAGGTGAGATAAGGACCTGCTGTAGCTGGGAATCCCAAAATAAACTGTAAATCTGGGATGGCACAGCCTGCCCATTTCCTTTGGCCTCCCACAAAAGGAATAAAACCCTTTTCCAGATGCTTTTGCAGCGGTGGGGCAAGAGAACAACCTTCCGACAGACACCTGGCCTGGTTTTAAAGACTTAGTGGGGAACATCCCCACAGCCCATGGGAAGTGAGCCCAGCAGTGAATCACCAGCACAGCACCTCCTCTGAGAAAATTTAACAGGTTCAGTCAAGAATTGTTGGAGTGAGACAGTTTCCACAAAATATTGAGGCTCTTTTGGAAAAGACACTGTGTTATTTTTCACTCTCTTGCAGCACAAGCATCCAGGATCTCCTTTGCTGCGTATTTAGTGAACAGCATCTGCAGCATCTTAATTACAGTAGCTGTTCTCATCTTAATCTCTTGCTTCAGAATAAGGTTAAGTGTAATCTGTCCTAGATTCTTATACAGATGGTTCGTTTCTTAAATACTTGAGAAGAGTTTAGTCGATCTTTAATTCCTTAATCTGGGAACTAAGACCAACCAACCTGATTCTGACTGATATTTTACCAGATTTTACAAGAAAAATGTAACACACACATACTAACAGGGGTTGATTCCTTTTCAATATTATTTTTTTTGTTCTAACGAAAGTTGCTGGGGGTAAGAAGACCCACATGACTCTGCCTTCCTCCCGTTAGCCCAAGTAACTACACAGCATTATGGATAAAGAGCACCTGAATGTCAGAAGCAGCCAGAAAATATCTCTTTCTTTAGCTGAAATAAAAGAGTTTCTAAACAGTTCAATAATATAATCAGTAGAATTTTTTAAAAATCTATAACCAGATTGCTGGCATTGCCAAAAAGTACAAATCCCCATCGGACATAGATTTCCTTTCTGCAAGAAAAACTCTGCCTACCCAATTATGATCCTGGCAAGGAACAAACTGAGACACATAACGGCAGTTTTCAGTTTGGTTCATACTGAAACACAGCTGTGAAAGCTGATGTAAAATTTTAAACCAGAGTTTTGGTTTTTAGTTATTTATCTGAGTCTTGAACCAAACTTCTTGACCTTCACACAGCCACGAAGAAAATAAGAGGGTTGATTTTTCACTCAGACTAAAAGAATGAAAACCTCAAGGGTTCACTACACTTTTTCTTGTCTGCTTCAATTTCCCTTTACGAGCCAAGTTGCTCTTTTATTCCCAGTATTGCACCGAGGGAACCCAGGTGATGAGAGCACAGTTTCATCGCTCCAGACTCCCAGTGAGAAGCGATGACAGCCCCCAAAAGCAGTCAGAGGAAGTTTTTTCAGCCTCAGTTATGAAATGAGAAATAACCACCCCAAAATCCTGTGGCAGAGTCAGCCCAGGATGCTGCATCCCCAGAGTTAAAGGCTGTTGTCCAGCACAGCCCTTCTTTTCCAGAGGAAATAACTGTTCACCTCTTTAAGCTAATAATCACTTCACCATTTTAATTCCCCAGCTCTTGGCTTGTGCTTATGGTTTCAAGCTTTCAGCACATTCAGTAAGACCCTAAAGAAAGCTCAAGAAATGAGCTCCCCAATAGTCACTTCCCTTGGTGGGCTCTTCCAGAACAGGCTGTGCCCGCACTGACCTTTGGCAAACCTCCAGGGAAGTCGTTTTGACACCCTTTCCAGCAATCCTGTGAGCTCCACATAAGAATAATTGAGATGTTTTATTTCCCCTCAAATACGGAGTGAGGTATTTTCTGGGAGCATTTTTAAAAATAAGTGTGATGGGCATAGAATCGTGGAATCGTTAAGATCATGAAAGATCCCTAAAATCATCAAGCCTAAATGTACACGAAGAAAGCCTACAAGGAAGATGGAGAGGGACCTTTTATAAGAGCGTGTTGTGGCAGAACGAGGGGGAATGGCTTCTAACTGAAAAAGAGCAGGTTTAGATGAGATATTAGGAAGAAATTCTTCCCCATGAGGGTGGTGAGGCACAGGCTGCCCAGAGAAGCTGTGGCTGCCCCTGGAGCCCTGGAAGTGTCCAAGGCCAGGTTGGTGCCACTTCCAGGGATGGTGACTCCAATTCTTCTCTGGGCACCCTGTGCCAATGCTTGACAACCCTTTCCATGGAAATCTTTTTCCTAATATCCAGCCTAAACCTCCCCTGGCACAACCTGAGGCCGTTTCCTCTGGTCCTGTCACTTGTAACTTGAGAGAAGAGTTTTTGTTGCTCCCCTTTGGGATTCCCAGGAGTGGAGCCAAATGCTGCAGGATATCTGCACCCACCCTGAAGGGTGAATGAGCCATTCCCCCGAAGCCTCAACCCCGCAGATATTGAGGCATTGATCCGAGTTAACAATAATCTTTATTTATGTCCTTGATAAGTCAGCAGCTCCTCAGGCCCAAGTCTCCCGGCAGGACCCCTTGGGAGACGGGTCTCCCTACACAGCCTCTTTGTCACAGCCCCTTCCCCCTGCACACACTCAACTTCCCCAACTTCCTAATGTGCCTCTTGGCAAGCCGCAATTTTTCTCCGGGATTATAAATTTCCGCGGTTGCCCTGATCCGGCAGCTGCCGGGCTGCCAGCGCGCCGCGATTGCTCCCCGGTGACACGAGCAGATCGATTTCTCGCCTCGCAGCCCGCGGGCGGATTAACACAGTGATAAATGGCCGGGGATTGATTTGCACTTAATTGACAATTTGGTGAACCTGCTCTAAAACCCCGAGGTTTGGCCCCGGGTAATGGAGCGGGATCGATCCGTGAGGGGAGCGCGGCGCGGGCCGACAGGGGGCGCCAGAGGCTGCGGGACCGTTGGCGCGCGGCCCTGAGGGCTGAGGGAAGCGGGGGGGGGCGGCGGCGCCTTCCCGCCACTCGCTGCTCCCGCCTCTGGAGTCACCGTCGCTGCAATGTTAAAAAAAAATATGGATATGGCACCTGGGGACACGAGATAGTGGTGATCATGGTGGCGGTGCTGGGATGGTCGTGGAGTCACGGAACGGTTTGGGTTGGAAGGACCTTAAAGCTCATCCAGTTCCATTCTCTGCCACTGGAAGGGGCACCTTCCGACCTGGTCTTGGACGCTTCCACGGATGGTGCAGCCACAAATTCTCCGGGAAACCTGTGCCAGGGCCTCACCACCCTCACAGAGAATTTTTTCTTCCTAATACGCACTCTAAGCCTACTCTCAGTTTGAAGCCATTGCCCCTTGTCCCATCACTCCAGAAAAAAATAAAATAATCTCTCTCCATCTTTCTTGTAGGCTCCTTTCATGTACTGGAAAGCCACAATTAGCTCACTCCAAGCCTTCTCTTCTCCAGGCTAACAACCCCAGTTCTCTCAGTCTTCTCTTACCCAGCTGCTCTGGGAGTGGTTCCAAACTCATTACCTCTGGCTTTACCTGCGGCATTATGTTTATCTTAAATGTAACATAAACTCCCCCCAGGATCAGTCACCTGTGACTATGGGGCTTTATGGACAAAGCAGGAATGGGATTGCTGGCAAGAGTGAAAGTAAAGGCCTGGGGAGGAAGTTAATTAACAAAAACTGTAACCTTCATTTGCCTTTTCTGTCATCTTTTGTTCTTTCCTTCTGTTGTGCCAAATCCCACAGCTTTTACCCAACAGCCCCACAACACAGTCTGCATTATATGATAAAAGCTCTGTGCAATTTACGACAGCGGAGCAACATTATCCTCCGGTATTTATCTATTATTTATCACAAAGAACTTTAGAGTTGACAAGAGAAGCACTGTAGAGTCAACCGGTTGAACAGCTCGATTCAGCCCCACCTTGGGTTTGAGGCCTGTGTGAACCCCACCTTGTGTTCTGAAGGGCTGTGTAACTGCGTGGCTGTGTCCCCACAGCCAGCACAACCCAGGCATGCCCTAATGATGTCTGAATTGGAAGTTTTTCCAACAGCTTTTAAATTCCAACTAAGCTGAGCTTCAGTTCCAGCAATAGCATCCACAACCGCCTCTGGATTTCAGACTCTAGGTTATGGTTGCTACGTCTGGTAAAATGAACTGCAAACAAAGCTAAATCCTTTATACTGAAGAATTATTTTAGGCTTTACACCTCCTCTTCCCGCTCGCCCCCATGCCTTTTCCCGGGAAGTTGGAACAAACTGATAATGAGTTCCAGTTTCTGAAACAAATGCAGGATTCCAGAAAGGATGAGTCGGTAGTTTGACAGAGCAGAGCAAATCCTGCATTCCCACAGCCATGTGCGCACACACGTGGAACCCCTCTCCCTGGAACTGCAGAGCTCCTCCGAGTAATGGAAGCTCTGAAAGTCATCACAGGAACTGCAGCACACACTAATGGGCTCTGACACTGCAAGACAGCCCATCCTTGAGGGCAATCAGAGTTTTTCCCAACTCTAGGACTTGTCTCCAGCTCTGCTTCAAGCAAGGATGATCAGTACTACCCAAAAAACCCAGTCCACCTTGCCTGCAAGGCAGCCTTCTAGACTATTTTGTTACACTGGTTACGTATTGGAAAGGAGATAGAGAAGCAAATTAATCATATGGGATAAAGAAAAGATCTTTTTAATGCCACTGTAGCTCTGTGGCATCTTCATACTGATTACAGCAAAGGGAAAATAGATTAAAAGCCAAGTCAGAATGCACTGTCAATACATTTCACTGGAAATGAAAAGGCAGGTTTACTAGTTAATTAAGAACCATATCAAAAGGCAGCTAAAATTACATGGAAAGAAAAACTTGAAATTTCTCTGGCTCCAGGATGACCTCCACTCCTGCCTGCAGCTCCCTTTGTACTCGGTTTAGCCAAACCTCTGTGTGTTCCTTGCCTGGAGAATCAGGAATGTAGCTGAGAGTGCCAGGAAGCAAAATAACAGTGGTTGGCATAATAAATGAGTGCAGAGTTCTAACTCCTAGCATGGAGAGAGTTTAAATAATTGTACATTCAATGATTTTTATCTCCTTGTGCAAGAATCAGGAGGTAAAATAAAACCTGCTACTGCTAGAATGAAATAGCATCTTCTGACAATTCCAGCGTGGTAAAAGCTGGTGAGTGCTGTGCATTCGTGTTTTAATTATTGGACACACATAAATCATTTATTACACATTGATTTGTTTTTTAAGAATGTTTTGGTAGTGTGAAAATTGCCGGTAATTATCTCGTGATTAGATAGATTTACCCTCTTAGCAAAGTAGGGGGAACATCCGACAGCTCGTGTTTATCAACTATTTCACTTCTAATTCTAAAAAGAAGTCCAAAGCTCATAGGTTCTTGCTGAAGACACGGAAATACTCATGTGGAAAGTCATTAAAAAACTGGCAGAATTCTCCCTGTCCAGAAGAACCGGAAGTAAAGATTTCATATTCATAAGAATTCGGATTGTGCGTGTGATTTTTATTCTGTTCCTAAGCTGTATCCAGAGGAACAGCTAATTGGATACTAGGAGTTCATTAGTTGTTCAGAAAAGCAATGTTGGTAGAAATAGCTGAATCCTGGGCACAGCAGAAGCTGTTGGTTTGATAGTTTTGCAAAATACACCACAAGACCAAATCCAAATTCTCCAGCAGTCCTGAGCCCAGCAGCTGCTGATCCCCAACACTGCTGTGGAAAATGCAATTTATCAACTGCGTGAACTCAGCAAGAAAAAAGACATAAGGAAATGTCAACAGTGTTTTTATTCATCCAAAAATGGAATGTTTTTTCCATTAGATGGCTACTACTGGTACCTGTTTCAGCTACAGTTTGCCCTGCAGTAAAGTTCACTGTTCTCTTAGAGTGCGTTTGGTTGATCTGAATGGGAATATTTGGGGAAAATCTGACATCAGCACCTTTTGTGAGTTCAACTTTCTGAAGCTGGAGGTGTGAGGTGGCAGCCTCTAAATTTCTGCATCCTGGAAGAATTGTTATTTCTACTTCTGTAACAACTTTCAGCCAAGGGTTTCAAATGCCCTACTAGCCACAGATGGATTAAACCTCCACCTGGCAGGTACAGAAATATTATTATCCATTGTTTTAAGAAAGGAAGGTTTTTGAGGAAACAGAACCCACATTTTCCAGCTCCTTATCTTCTGCTTTATTCCAAGACCATCCTTCTGGGAGCAGGTTCAAAATTAAGCACTTTGGGTAAAATCCCAGGTTCACTGAGGACAAGGGCCAGACTTCTACTGGCTTGTCTCGGTCAGGGTTTCACCCAAAGACTTGAAAGCTTGTCAGGTGAGAAGTTGTTTTATTTACTGCACTTTTACAATGAAACTCTTAATAAAGAGACTTTCCTCTAAAAAGAAGCAAGGAGGAACGGAAATGAGCTACTTTGTAATCAGCCAAGTCAACGCAGCAAATGAACCTGGCTGGCTTGGGTTTCTCATTCGGATGCTATTCAATGCTACTGTTATTTCTGAGCACGATGGTACAGCCAAGTCTGGAAATGGAGGGATTTGGAAAACAACAGGAAGAAATTCCATATCCCCTACCTGTCCTGTGAAATGTTACGGGAGACCCGTGGATAATTATTACAGGGCTGTGCTCATGGCAATCTGGGTCTGCACCAGGGGACAGGGGGTTAAGCCCAAGTTATTTTAAAAAAATAGATTTCGCTTTATTTTCCTGTTTCCTACTTTACAGACTTACATTCTGAGGCTTTACTACTTAATCCCCGCTGTAGTAATAAAAATTTTTAATCCTGTGTTTAAAATATGAGATTTACTTGTCAAAATCTGGATATACAGCAGGAATTATAATCGCTGTTCAGCAAAAGCAATTCCCCTCAAGTTCAGGCTGGTGTTTGGGAGAGCCCGTCAGGTGCTTTGTGTCAGCACTGGCGGAATGCGCAGACTGCAGAGGTCACAGCGGCTTTCCCTGCACGCTGGGGACACAAGTTCACATGCGTTTCATAGGTACCAGCTCAGATTTCCCATTTTTCTCTGCTTTTGTGTTTTAATCCCGCTATTCTTGCTGGGGTGTTAATAGCAAGTTTTGCTCCCTCAGCCAGCTCCTGCCAGGCAATTACTACCTGGCAATTAACGGGTAAAGCGTTCGTCCAGCATGGAAATGAAGAGCAGGTTTTTCACAGACAACATCACAACCACAGCTGGGCACTGCTCAGCTTTGCACAGAGTTGAGTTGGGGAATTTTTGGCACTGATGGCACCAGGAAAGCCTTGGAAGCCTCAGCAGGGATCACTCCCCTGCCCTGGGCACCCTGAGCCAGCCCAGGATGCCCAGACCAGCCAGGCACTGCCCCAAAGGGTCAAGGCTAAACTTCTCCTGCATTAAAGTTTAGATGCTGATAAGGAGCAGGTGTGGGATCTAACACAGATTAAAATCCAATTGCCAGCAGTGCCCCTCTGGAAGAAGGAATTCCAGGCTGACCTCGCCACTTTATAATTAAGCTTGAAATATATTCCTCTCTGGAACAAAATTTATTTTCCTCACCCAGTTTTTATTCAGAGCAGATTTGGAATGTGCCACACCTACCCATCTTGTGTTACAATAATATGACAGGAAATATTAAACTCCTTATGTTTTAGTGTGGTAAAATTATTGCCAATCTCCCTGAGCTGTTTACTGGGCTCTTAAACAAGCTCTAAGCTCTCACACAGGTATACAGATATTGGAATAGTTCTGTTTCCAACAAAGACATCTCCAGGAAAAAGGTGAAGTGCCAATTTATCAATGGTTGTTCTGGATTTTCTTATGTTTGATTGATTTTGAGACAATAAGACGGGAATGTTGTATTTATCCCAGTGCCACCTTTCCCAGTGTTAGTCTTCTGCCAGCTGGAGAAAAAAAGAACTTGCTCCTTGGTTTATTTTTTTGTCCTTTAAAAACAAAACCTTCCACTTTGGGAATTGCACCATTCCCTTTGCATTTTTGCCTCTCATCTCCCTTATTAATTACAAAATTTGGTGCTAGGGAAGGAACATACAATGAGCCAACTTGTGGCAGGGAAGGGTCATTACTCTGGGGTGTTTTCAGAGTACCTGGTTATTTCAGCACTGCTTTGAGATTGTTTCTAACCAACAGCCTTTTGTTTTGTTCAGTGGCAAGAACCCTTTCCCTTCCTGGCTAAAAGGTTTAAATCTCGATGAGGAAAAGAAAACCTAGGAATAGTGATTATTTTTTCTTAATGGAAAATTATAACTATGAACTAAATCATCCTTCATGCTTGACATGACAGACTTAAGCACTTTGAAATGATTGATTTTTAAATGATATTATGATTTCATGGTTGAAGCAGTAATACTCTTTGCTTCTCCAGACCCTGTGTATCATCCTATTCCTTACCCATTGGAGACACCATTAAGTAGCAATTTGGGACATTGATTACTAAGAGATGGGGATAAAATTACATTATTTTAGTTGTATAATGCCACGTGTCTCTGCCGTACCAGCTCACGTGCACTACACCCAGGGCTGGCCTTACCCAGGACATGGCACTGCCCTGCTTTTTTCTGTTTTCCTGAGAACTCCTCCAGTGCCCTCTTTCTGACCAGGAAATGAGGACACAGCTGCTGGATGGGCCACCCAAATCCCACCTGCAGCCAGCCCTGGCTTTCAGCCTGTTGGTTAAACCACTGCTTCACTCAGGAAAATAAGCTCCAATGAACAGATCAAAAGCCTTGAAAATACAATCAGCTCTCAGCCAAATATCATCTCACTTGGTTATCCTGACTTGAAAACCTGTGCTGCACAATCAGTGCTGGGTTCCAGCTGCAGTAGCTGGATAAAATAAAGATATTCTCTCTGCCTCATTGGACCCAGCACAGACTCCCTTCCCGGCACATCTTTGTTCAAACACTGTGACCTAAACTGCAACAAATGGAGCCAACCTTTCCATCAAGAAAGCCTTAATTTATTGTGAGCAAAGAACAACAAATCACAGCCCCTCAGATTTATGGCCCCCAGGATCTGAATTGACCATACAGCACAGCAGCCTTTCCAGCACTCTAGTCATTTCTTTAATAAAGTTGAAAATATCAAATCTGCATGCATGCAGAGCCACCCCATCTGAATTTTATGTAAAGTGCACAATAAGTTTATGGATGGTAGTAACGTATTACTCCTTGTAATTTCATTATGTAAAAAGACACAGTTGGGATCTCTTAGGCCCCTATTTCAACATTTATGAATTAAATAACAGAATGTATGCAAGACTGGAATTGGAGAACAACATTTTCCAACAGGAAGAATTGATGCGGAAGGGTTCTCAGTATTTTATGAGGCTGTAACAAACTCTTTGCTGCCTAATTAGAGAGAATCTGACAGAGAATGAGGAAAAGAAAACAACAAAGGAAAGCAGAAATCTGTCAAGATGGGGAGAAAGCAAAACTTGATGCAAATTTAGGATCTTGGAACAAATCCACCCTGAACAGCAGGTAGTTCTAGGATCAGACCTGGGTGCAAACTTCAAGATTTGTGTCTGTCTGCAGGAGAGCTGGGAACCCCTGGGGGTCAATCCAGAAGCCCTAATGGTTACTCCAGCAGCTGTGTGGATAAGCCTTTGCTTTATCTCATCAAATGATAAAAATGTGTTCATGCCCTAGGTATGTTCCTCCCCTCACCCCCACCCACAGAGATCTTGTGTTTAATTTCATTAAAAGTTCAATAGTTTGCTCGCAGTGGCTGTACGACCAAGGAAGGAAAAGCCTCGAGTAGATTCTGGGTTTATCATGGTATGCGTGGGACATCTCATGCCCTGAGTTAAGTAAACTCTAACCTGTTTGGGCAATACCTTTTGGTCCATAGAAATGCCATTATTTAGACTATCACAATCAATAAATTGGATTTTGCTTTTGCAAGTGAAAGGACTGCTATTTTTCATACAGTTTGTCAATAGGCTCCAGCTTAGGAGATATATGAAAGATATTCTACACAGGCCAGAGAGTTATGAGCTCTCAGGCAGATGAATTATTTAAGTTCTTTTCACTTCTATAAAAAAATAAATACAGAGATGGCCAAAACAGATGCCATAAATTGTAGGTTTGATGTAGGATTTCCATCTTTCCTTGTCTGTTCTAAAGAGCCTGGGTTCTTTGTGCTGAAAATCCTTTTACCATTTGCATCTGTGCAGTGAAAGACATTATTATACACTGAAATAGTGTCCTGTGAACTGGACTTACAGGTGAAGACTTACTGCACTTACAGCTGCTGGGTCACCCTGGGAACTAAAGCAGCCAAGGACATTTCATTCCCTCCTGCTTGCTCTCTCCCAGCTCCCATCCCCAGGAAAAGGCAAGAGGGCACAGTACCTTGCATTTTTTCTGACATCCCTTTAATTCCTGCCTTTCTGCCAGTCTGGCAATTACCTGCCTCCATGAGCTACTGTAAAGAAACCACAAAGGAAACCATAATTCATTGCAAAAACCCCCAAATTATTTGAGAATACAACAAACCCTGTGTGATCTGGGCAGAGAGCTCCTATGTTCCCATGGTTTGAAATCTGTCTTCCAACCTGCCCCTTTCACTTTGCCCCCAGTAACTCTCCAGCCCTCCCACCCCCATTCAGCAGAATTTCTGCCCTGCCATTCCACTCTGACATGATCCATTATTTAATCTTAATGTGCTCCATACACCTCATCAGCATGTTCAATACATATATTTTCATTTACAAGTGTGCTCTCAAGAGCCAGGACAGAGAACAGGGCCTCTTTGCTGCCAGATGCTGCAGGGATGTTTAAGCAGAAGGGGAATTCTTACATCCAATCTCATGTATTAGGATATTGGTTCCTTTTCCCCACCAGCACAAGCTTGGAGCACTCTAAGCCAGCCAGCACTGCCCTTGCTGTTTCCTTACCCAATCCACTCTAGTTAAATACCTTTTTCATAAGGAGTTTTAAATTATAAGTCTAAATGAGGCCAATAAATTACACTTCATAAAATCCTGTGCACATCATTTCCTCACAGAAAAGGCTCCAAAGAAATATCTTCCATGCCACCACCTATGTTCCCATCCCTTTGCAATATAACATTTATTCTAATATTAAAATGGCAGCTGCTCTATAAATTGTGAATCATTAGCACTCTTCATTGATTTTTCCCTTGCAGCCTGCAACCCTGGGCAGCGACTGCGTGTGAATATCAGTCTATTGGATTGAGATTCATATCCTATTTGAGGGTCAAAGACCAAGACCTCGTGAGCTTGAACTTCTATCAGCCTAAAGCTGATCAATACCTGGAGATGTATTTGATCCCGGCTGCTAGCACAGATTAAGTGGCCATAAATACAATCAAAAACGTGAGGCTGCTGGGGGAGCGGGAGCCCAGCTGCAGAGATGCCAGCTCCAGTGGGATTTCTGGGAGCAGGGACAAGCCTGCAAGGCTGCGTCCTGTAATTTTGGGGACAGGGCTGAAGGCTCAGCCCAGCATGTAGCTGGTGGAGGAAGAAAGGAGGGTTTGCAGCAGAGACAGGATACAGCATTGTTTTCCATGATGTTCCTGTTGGACATGAGACCGCCTCAAGGTTCTGCACAGTCCGCAGGTATCCTGGGAGGTGAGGGGACAGCTCCTGGCGCGGATCAAAACCGGCTGCACAACCACTGCTCAGCTCGGCACAGACACCACGGGTGGAAACACCGAGAGGATTAATTGAAAAACATCAAACAGATCAAATAAGTTCCTTTTCTTCTTGTGTCTCCTCCTCTATCTCCAAGTGAAACTTTAAATATATGATTAAAATGACCTATTAAAGAGAAGAGACTCATTCCATTTGAGTACATTAATGGTGATTCTCTGCTGGCTGAGGAAGAAAAAATCCATAATCATAAGCCTTATTAAAGAACAATATCCTTCGAGGGCTTATTGTTTTCCCCTTTAGAGAGTGCGAAGCCTTGAAAAATAGACATAGAAACAGAGAGAAATAGGGACACTGTGTTGCACTGCTCCAGACACCATGGCACTCAGGGAAATTACCTCCCTATTTTTAGGCATGTTTACAACAGGCCTATTTGCAGTATTACCTTTGATCCTAAACTCTAATTTAAATTATTCTTTTAAACGCTTGGGAGATCCAGAGGGGAAATAATTAGAAGTGGCAGGAAGTGTGAAAAAAGCAAGAGACTCTTTCCTGCAGAAAGTGGCTGTGAGGTGAGGTGGGACGGGGGATGTAACTCTGGACGAGCAGCAAAGGGCTCAAACCATCCCTCGCCATGTGTGGAGGGACCGGTGGCACCATGTGGGCACCTGCAGGGTGCAGCTCCCTCCACCAGCAGCCCTTGGGGCTGATTTTAGGAGAGAAGCCACTGTCTGGCTATAATCAAATACAAGCTGGTGTTTATATTTACGTGGTTTCATGTCCTTGCAGTGTCCTTGGGGGAAGAGGCTTCATTATCATAAGGAATATGTTTTTATTCCACTACATAAGTACTACTTATTATAGTCTCATATATTTTCTGACACTACCAAGGGGTCTTTACTGTTGTACATCAAGGTCACTGACAAGTAATATATTCAATCTATTAAGTTATTAGGGAGATAAATAATTTGGATGCAAGCTGAACTCTGAACTTTTACCTTTTCCCCTGACAGCCGGGTAGTTTCTTGGCGTTCATACTAATCTCAGCTCTGCTTGAATAGTAATTCCATTAGGGTTATGGCTGCAGCTATACATATGCAATGACCTCAAACACAATTTCTTTATGGACATGGGCAATAGGAATATTAAAATTTTAAGCCAAAGAGGATGTAATGTAACTTTACATTATTTATTGTAGACGCAAATCCTTTATAATATTAAAGGATAAAGAATTAATAAAAGAAAGATCCCATAAACAATCCATAAAGTCAAATGTAGTTCTTGATTTAATGCAATTGCTTTTTAGTGTCTTCTGGTTACAGACTTACACTTCATTAAAAAAAATCTAGTCAAGAGTCAGCAGCATCCTGGTAACTCAGTGGTCCCTGGGTGGTTTGGAAAGCAGCTTTAACCTTCTGGTTCTGCTTGTGACAACCTACCCAGGGATGGTCACAAGCCGAGGCGTGGGTAAGATTAATCCAGAGTTATTACAGTTGTTTTAGTCCCTGAAACTGGGACCTTTGCACCTGCTAACCAAAGTATCACTCTCTGTGAGACCACGCAGGCCAGGTCTTCCTGCTGTCAGGATACCTCAGGATTGGCCTTAACTTGGCGGTGCCCCAGGGAGGATCTCTAGGATTTGGGAGCTGCTGTTTCTCCCCACCCAAATATTCTACCAAGTGGTTTTCACTCCTGACAGACCCAGCTGCAGGGACTGCGTGCCTCTGAAATTGCGGTACGGGAGTGGCATGTGCCAGCTTCTGGGAGTGGCACGTGCCAGCTTCTGGGAGTGGCACGTGCCAGCTTCTGGGAGCAGAAGCATTTTGGAGCATCATCCCTGAACGCTGGAGCAAGGACACTGCTTCCTCCAGGCTGATGTTGTGTGGTCCTGGTATCCAGAACTCTAACAACACCAAACTCACATCATATTTAATAGGTGTTGACAACCAAGGTGTTAAAGCTGCTTTCATGTCAATTTTTTCCATGTTTAGACTTCTGATACCAAGAGAATGTAAACCTTGCTGAAAACACCAGCAATCTAAATAATTAGCTAAACTTTGGAGGGAGCTTTTCTCTGATGAGAACAAAATGAAAGTGGAGGAGATAAACCAATGAGACTTTCCTATTACATTTTATGTTGCAAATACCTGCTGCTGTAACATGTGGCAAGAGAACAGCTATGATTATTACTTTTTTCTGTGTTGATTTGGGATTGGAGCTTAGTTTACATATAAGAGAGTGTTCTAATTACCTCCTGGGCATTCTAGAACTACCACTGTTAACTAACCTGGATTATTTTTCCAGAGAGGAATAGCTGTGTGATCCTGCCTCTAATTGTCCAGGGAGATGTTTTATTCCTGCTGCTGAAGACAGAAGTCAAACCCATCTGGGGTGCAACGCTGCCACAGTCAGAGTTCAGGGGTTTCTTTTCACATTCTCCATTCTCGCTTCTTTTTCTCCTCCTCCCTCATTCATCATCCCCTGCCCACACCCTTTCACCGCTCCTCAGTGTCTTCTTCTGACTGGGAAATCTCTCAGAGGCTCAGAGCAAGTTCTTCCCCAGGCACCTGCAGCCCCTGGGGATCTGGGCACAAAACAGCCCCCCCAGCGCCCAGCCCAGACAGAGCTGCCCAAATCTCCCCCCCCAGCCTGAGAGCAGTAGGAGATTTGCCCACAGGTGATGTTTGTGTATGATGTTTTCACACTATAATGTGCCAATAAATTAGCTTGATCCAAATATGAGGTTTTTCTCAGTTTTTCCTTTTTTTTTTTCGGTTGTTCTTGTTGAACATTTGGCCTGGTCCAGCTCTGTCCCAAGCTTTTGTATTGCAATAAGCGAAATTCACTTCACATCACCACTTTTAAACCAAATCTCTTACACGTGCTATTAATTTAGATATAGTAGAACTATTGCTAATTAAATAATTACCCATGGATGATAAGAGTGAATTCGGGGTTTCTGAACTTGAGAAAAGAGCCTTTAAGTAGTTAGATTGTGAAAGTGAAGCTGTTCTGCCCAGAAGAACCTGTGGTGACCTGTTCTTGAGTGGGCACAAAGCCAAGCAGAGTGAGGCGCTTTGGGACTCCCCCCCAGCAGCTGGTCCCCTCCCCAAGTCTGCTGCTCAATAAATCAGTGATGGATGGGTCTGTCAGGTGGGCACAGCCCTCAAGAACACCACTGAATCCTGTGGAACGGCTCTCTGGATGCTCCCAGGAACAGAGTCTGGCCTTTCCAAATGAGCATTCTGGCCTGAGGAAGGGTCCCTCCAGCCAGGGTGGGCTGGGATATTCCTGCAGCGAGCTGGGGAGCACAACCCCCCTCTGTTCAGGGAGGGACACATGAGGGTTTAGCTCTGCTGCTGCAAATCAAACGAATGACATGGATTTGTGGCCTATCATCTTGACAGCCTGCTTTAAACTGCTTATTTTAAAACAGGATAAACAGAGGATTAATAACCTTGCAGAACACAGGGAGCCTGGTTCCTCCCAGGGAAGCCTCTGTAACATCCCTCCCTGGCATCTGGGTGAGGATCTCACCCCCCTCCTGCTCTGCACCCTGGAAATTGTGTCCCCAAGGGTGACCTGTGTCCCCCTCAGCCCGCAAAAATAATTCAGGATATGACCCTGATTCAGTTATAGGAATAAGGTGATACTGAAAGATGATTTTCCTCTGCACTGCGTGATTTAGGGAGGAAGAGGTCTGTGTAGTAAATCTAAATATTTTTTTAATCATCAAAATAAGATCATTTCAAGGCCAACCCATGTTCCAACACTGAGGAACAGTCTGCTCCCCCCACCCCTCATTCAAGCTGGATAGAAATGCTCTTTCAAAACATACTTGCAAGTTAAATTCTGAAAAATTCACAGATTCCTTCCAATAAACACAAAGTCACTTGTATTTACAAGCGAGTAGCTACACCAAGCAGCACGGGGGGGATTTTATCCAAGTTCTCTTGTCACTCAGTCATTTCAGGGCAGATTTTCCATCCCGTGCTGCTGGGCAGCCCCACAGAGCCCGCGGGTGGAAGGGTGAGCAGCGAACACCAGGAAGGTCCCTTTCACACTTCTGCCAGACCTTGCCGACTTGAAAATGCCACATTTGCAGCAAAGCAGCAGCACATCTAATAAATCACATCTGTACACTGCTTTATTCACAGGCACTGACAGTTTAGGATTGACGACACCCAGGGCAACCTAATGTCAAGCACTCCTAATGAAAACTATCCCATTTTGCTCCAGTAGCAGCAGCTGCCAACAGACATAATCTACTGGCATATGGAGAAGGCCATGCTAATCCCTGCAAGGTCATTAACAAGAGGGTGAAAATTACATGCAAAGCACCAGCTGTGGCATCCCCGCTGCCTCACACTTGCTGTAGCAGGGGCAACAGAGGTGAAAAACGCGGCTGCGTCTCAGCAGGCCAAGAGTTCTGCTAGAGCAGAGCTATTTCCCCCCCATTCCTTCCCCAAAGCAGGGGTCAGTGCTGCTGGAATTCTTCCTGTGCAGAGGAGCTTGGGGCCTTTTGAGTGTCACCTGTTTTCACAGTCTGCAGTGACTCGAGGAGAGATGAACTCTGGGATGGCTGGAGCACACAGGAGAACAAGGGGGTCTTGGCTCACCTCGTCACGTGGGCAGGAGCTGTGTCCCACCTTCCCGACAGCATGGCACTGTTGCTTTCAGTGGAACAGATGCAAAAAGCATCTTTACACCCATCTTTGCAAGCAAAACCATGGAGACGTGGTGCTTGGGGAACGGTTTAGACGTGGACCTGGCAGTGCTGGGTTAATGGTTGGGCTTGAGGGTCTTAAAGGGATTTTTTTTTTTTTTCCACAGAGCACAGAGTTCCAGATGTCCTCCCAGCAGTGAGGAGCAGCACTACACAGGGACAAGGGGAAGCAAAGTCTCCAACCTGTCTTTCCTCCAACGCCTAACTGACAGATAAGGCACCTGTCACTCCAGGCTCACCTCAGGTTTGTACCTTTTAACATTTACGTGCACACGAGCTCTGCTTCCGTAATCCCAAACTCACTCTCAAAGGATATCCTACCCCCATATTTACATGGGAATTCAGGATCCCTGTTTGTCTTTCCATTAAACCACGCAAACATTTTTATAAGCCATAAATCAAAAAGTCTGTTAAAATCCCTCAGCAACGACTACCTAAAACAAATCTTTTCCAATTTAAATCCCAGCCTGCATAACGATCAATCCCATAAACCCCATAATTGTTAACATTACTTTGGGTAATGTTTAAAAACATTAATTTCAAAAAATGTAATAGGAAAAAAGCTCTTTAAATCGGCAAAAAGATAAATGGTCTCCAGCAGCATGACCTTTCCCCATACCACAGTGACATTGAATCATTTTAAAGTTATTTACATTTTCATTCTTCCCTGGAAAAACGTTGACAAGGCTTTCACCGACCATAATGGATACACAGTAACATCTGTGGGAAGTGTAACTGCATCAAGAGCCCTTCCTTGAATCCTCTTCATACCAACCAGCTTTAATTAACAGAGGAGAGGTGACTCCAGAGCGAGCTGCCTGAGCTGTGAGAGGTGCCACAGCTCCCCAAAACCTAAGCAGGGTTTAACCACCAGTGTCTCCCTGCCTCGAGCACATGTGCCTTCAACTCTGCTTTTCCAAGATGAATTTGGCTCAGGATCACCATCAGGCTGCAGGCTGGGCTGTGACAGCACAAAAATACCTGAGATGAGTCTTGGCTTTTCTTTGTGGTCTGTAATGGAGCATCCCCCAGCAGCTCCCTGAGCAGAGGCTGTGTCGTGGTGTGCACACACTGTCCCTGACATACAAAACACACCAAAAAGTGCTGCTACAGAGACCTGTTACCTTACCAAGCCATTCCCCGGGGTAGGCTGAAGTTTGGCACCATCCCTGCAATAATCCCCAGCAGGAGCAGGGATAGGCTTAAAAAAAATAAAGAGAACTCTGGTTTTCCCTTCCTGAATCCTCTGCTGAGCATTTGGGTCTTTAGAAAGCAAAACATCTGCCTTAGTGGAAGCGGGAGGTGGCTCCCGAGTGACTTCTGCCCCCAGAGATGCAGCAAGCCAGGGGTGGCGGGGCCAGGCTCAGCCCTGACTCATCAGCTTTCAGCAGCCTTCCTTGATGTTCCTGCTGCCCATTCCAGCCCTGGCATCCCAGCCCCGTCCCTGCAGCCCGCTGGGCACAGCTGTACCAAGGCTCCCCACACTGCAACTCGAGCCCTGCTTGGCCTGTTCTAATATTAATGACCAGTGATGTGTCAACCCCCAGAGCCACCAAGTGATCGTATTCCAGCCGCGCGGTGCCCGAAGGGGTGACACAGGCTCACCTGGGCTCCGGGGTCATGCAAGGGACCAGGACAGGTGCCAGGGCACAGGGACACGTCCTGTGGCTGCACGTCACAGACAGACTGCAAACGTCTGAGCTGCTACTTCAGTTTTATTTTGGTGACAGCTCCTGCTCTGTCACTGAGAGGTGGCTCAGGACTCGCTGCATCCCAGTGCTTGGTCCAAACATTTCAGCTCACACACGGGACACAACCCTCATACTGAAGTGGGACAGAAATATCCCGCCTGATCAAAGCACGTCAATTAGTGCTCATCTAAGTTAACGAGATGCTTCAACTAACACAAGGGAATTTATTTCGGAACATGATGATTTTTCTGTTGGCAAATCTAGTGATAAAAACCTGCACAAATCTGTATTTCAATGGAGCTGGGCTGCAGCCTGGCTCAGGGAGGCTGTGCTGTCCTGGTGCTGTGGTGTGGCAAATATCAGCATCCCACAATTAGCATGCAGCTTATTAATCCCTGCAAATAAATGAGCCTGGTCCTCCAGTCCAGAAAAACACTTGGGGGACCAATTCTTTATTTCTGAGTGTATGATTAGTACAAATTAAAACTGGAATAAGTTTTAATTTTGCCACATCAAGCAGGTTCATCAAAACACCCTTAACCCCTAGAGCTAAATCCCAATAAAAGCATAACAAGGGAATGTTTCAACTAGAATGATTAGGATAGTCCAGGAAAAATTAATTTTGAAGTTCATGGCAGCATCCTGTCAGGAACAGGCCACAGTGAGGAGGGAATGTTCAGGAAACGAAAATGAAAAGGCTGTGCTAAGCACTGCTGGTGGCAAGGAGCAGGCAGGACCTGGCTCTGCTCCTTCTCAAACACTCTCATAAAAGAACCACGTCCTATGAAGCCAATTCAATGTGATGCACTCAACAACTGGAGCCCAGCTCCCAAATACAGAGCTCTGCTGCCCAAATCCTCCCTCATTTACTAAAGGCTCCCCGTGGCTCTGGTTTGGGCTGGTCAGAGCCATCGGAGCAGGTGCTGCTGGAGAGGAGCCCGAGGGGCTGCGCATTGACCGACACAAATGGGGCACGGAGGACAACACGGGATGTTCAACTGCACTTTCCAAAAAGCACTGTTCAAACCCACTTCTCTTTACCACTGCTGCCTTCTGCCACTCTGGCTCTGCTCAGCACACACAGCCTGGCTTTGCTCGATCAAGACACCACCTGGGCTGTGGGACCTTCATCCCACTGCACCCAGGGATGGTTCTGGTGAGGTGATCCCCAGTGCTCAGCCCTTCCTCAGCCCCAAGAAAACACCAGCCCTCCTCTTCTGCACTCGCAGACACTGCTTGGCTTGTCCCTCTGTGTCAGGACTCTCCTGTCCCCAGCACAGAGGTACCCAAGAGGAGGCAGCAGCAGACCCAGAGCAGGGTTCCCTCCAGGAACAGGAAAGCAGGAATTTCAGCAACCAGTCTCCAGACAGTATTGTAACTCCTTTCAAATTATAATTCACGTTTGAGAAAACAATACAAAGCCCAACAAACCCTAACACAGCCTGCAGCATACAGAGGGAAAAAGAGCCACAGCTCAATGTTGTGTGGCCACAGAAAAAGGAACCAGCAAACAAGTCCAGCATCTCAAACCTGGCTGCGTTAAAGTAAAGGCTCGTTATACAGCAAGCTGAGATCATCTGAGTTTGGGGTTTTTTTGGTTTGTTTTCTTCCATTTGAGAAAAGGATCATGTGTTGGGAACCAGCCTCTCTATCTGCTTCATTTATGGCCCACAACACCCAGCACCATGTCCTGAGGTGAAATCAGCCCCACACCCCGTGATTTTGCAACAACCTCTCCCAAACACAACCAGCACAACTGACCTTCAGTCCAGAGGGAAGGCTCAATCCCAGATGCCACATGGTCAATAGAGAGTGACCCCATGATGGTTGAGGGAAGTGAGGAATCTGCAAGGACACAGCCCTGGATAAGAGGAGCCAGGAACCATTAAATAACTCCCCTGTGGCCTCACCTGCAGAGCCCAGGTGGGCCTTGATGCGACCCACCCCTCTTTCCAGGCAGATTTGAGGAAATCAGCTGTTTCAAGTGGAAATCAACCTTTCCCCCGAAACCCTGCCAGCCGTGTGTGGGTATCTGTGGGAGGGAGGCCCTGTCCCTGCACTTCCTTTCCCTCCTGTGCTTTGCACTTCTGTTCCCTGCCCCTGCTTTACCCCACCACGGGCGAGGGGAGCCTGGCCTCGCACCCCGTCCCTGCTGTTAATGAGTATTCCAATGGGCTGTTTCCATAGATTGAGAACAACATCTTCCCTCAGCAAAACAGAAGTGATTCCTGAATTAATTTAGATTTCCCGCTGCCTTGTTAGACCAGCTGGATATGGCACGCTTCATCTTCCCTGCAAACAGTGCCGCCGTCCCTGGGGGACACTCAGCACTTTATAAACCTGTCAAGCCCTTAAAGCCGGTGACCGTGAGGCTTCACAACAAAACGTGGGGAGGTTTATGGCCACACACACGCCAGCCAGCCCCAGAGAGGAGCTCCAGCACGGATGGGTTGGGAACTGAGGGGATGTTGTTTTGTGCTGTGCTTTCATTTAAAAGCAAGCAAGCAAAAAAANAGCATCCAAGCTGCTGCAGCCCGTGATGCTTTGAGAGGGTGTGTATATACACGGGAAATGGGAGATTGTCTCCAAAGTCATTTGCATTCATTCCCCTCTCCCCCTCCTCCATGCACGGAGTATTTTTAAAAGGCCTTATCCTGCAAACGGCTGAATACCTGCAACTTGTGCAGAAATCTGACTTTGGGGTGCAGATCCCCTGATCGAGCTGTTTTTTGTTTAGAAAACATATTGTTCTGCCAGTTCCCCCCTCCAGTGCTGATTTAGTTCTCTACTCTTCTTAGACAAGCTTGGTAAAATATTTTCTTACGCGAACAACATTTTTCAGCGTCTCTGTGACCTGCTCAGGCCGAGCACTCCCCGAGCTCCGGGCAGAGCAGCCCAGGCAATGCTCGGTGATCCCCCGGGATGCTCCCCCTGTTCAGAGCCGTGCCCGTCCCTGGAGCGTGGGGACACACGGATTTGGGCTCCAGGCTCGGCTCGGTCCCTGGAGCCGTGCTCAGCTGCCGGACGCTGGCCGTCTCCCAGCTGGAGGGGCTGCCAGCTCCCGGCCACTCCGCTGTCCCTCGCCGTCGCCACCCGGCCGTTTGCTCAGCCTGACAAGTCGGCATCTGATGGAGTCGCTGCCGTTTGGGTCCCTCAGGGATTATAAGATGACTGCAGCAGGTCCCAGCTATTCTCTGCAGCCCAGCATGTTGTTGCTTCATTAAACGCCAAATTGTTACATTAATTCTAACTGCCCTGTAGAGATGTAGCTGTCAGGAATGATTTACTCGCCTCCAGCTGACTCGGAGCCTTTTTCCAGGCTCTGCGGAGGCGCTGGAAGAGGCCGGGGCCTGGGTGGGAGAGGGATGTAGGACTTGTGTCCAGCCAGATACTGGCAGCCAGTGGCTCTGCCCTCCCTGGAGAGACAACGACGCTCTTCAGACCTCAGTGGAAGAAGAACCAAGGAGCTAAAAAACGTGTGGAGCTTGGTTTTGGCTGAACTACGGGCGGTAGGTGAGACAAGTTTCCTGTTAACAGGCAGCAACTTTGCTGGAATATTTACTGAGTCCAAATCTCCGGGATCTCTCCTTCATCCTACCCGGCAGCTCTGCCTGAACTACAGGAGGAGGATCAGGAGGTTTTCCTGCCTTGTTCCCAAGGATCGTGATTTGGGCAGGGGGAGGCGAGGTAGGACCTGAGGGCAGTGGGAACACCTTTGCTCAGATGCTCCGATTTCATCTGGGAGAAGCCACCAGAGGGGACCTGAGGAGGACCTGGCCCTGTCCACCTTCCCTGCTCCCCATGGATGAGGGGTTTCACCTGGCCCACACCCCCAGAGGGGCACTGAGGTCCCCAAGCCCTGTGCCCAAGCTCTTGGCCCCCTTTTGTCACCTCCTCCCCTGGATCTGACTGGATAGGAGAGGAGGTGTCTGTGTCCTGGGCATGAGGGATTTGGTTTCATTGGCCTCACACGGGAAATCCGAATAAGAAATAAATAAGTTGCTTCTACTATTTGACATAAAATCTAAACATTTCTGTAGCGAACACAAGTTTAAGCACAAAGGTGAACATGCTGTTTGAAAAATTAAAAAAAATATTAATACGGTAGGTTTTCCTCACCGAGAAGACAAAAAAATTCCTGCCTCCCATGTCGTGCGCTGATGGAAATCAGTGGAGGTTGTAAAGCCACCTGCAAATTGAGCAGTGCAAACCTCCTCTTCCTAATTCTGCCTGGGTTTTACAAGCTGTCATTTGGTTGGACAGCACTGGTTTTATTTGCCTCTTCCAAATTGGTTTTCTTTTTAACGGGAAGAAAGCATTTATATTAATGGAATCCTTGAGCCTCGGCCCTGAAAGGAGAGGCTGAAATGCAATCCCTGAATTTGAGCTCAGGACGCTCGGGGAGCTCTCCTCCCTCTTCGGAGCAGCCCAAGCGCCGGCAACTTCCAGCCCCGCTCTGCCTTTCAGAGCAAAGCACAAAGGCACGGGGGGGAAGATTTGCATTTCTTCTTTCCTTAAATTCAGCCATCCCCTGGGAATTCCCAGGGGGAGAGGAACAACAGCGCCCGTTATTTACTGGGAGGGAAACAATGAGAAAAATATCTATAAAACACAGGTTCAATTACTACAGGTTTCAGACTGGGTTTATAACAACAGAATTATCCTAAAATCAACTACATTTCTGTCTTTCCGTTCTTATTTCTTAATATTTAGGAAATAAGAGTATTTCAAAGTATTTTTTAGTCTTCTGTATGAAAATATCATGAATACTTGAGCTGTCAAAATATTTTGATGCAAAACACCTGCCCAGATTTGGTGAGGGCATTTCTAGACACAGAATTCTTGAAATTACGAACTCTTCTTTTCTCTGTAGGTGAAGTTCTGCAACCTGCTTGTTTTAAATGCCATAGTTTTCTATTTACTCCATAAATTTCAGTAAGAAATGTCCTGGTGGTGTAACTCCAGGCTGGCAGCAACAGTTGTCTCTTTATTGCTGACTTCTGGAGAAGGAAGGAGAAGCTGCCGAGCCCAGCTCTGGGCTGACTCAGGAGCTCAGAACCGAAAGAGGAGAAACTGGGGTTTCTGCCATCCCTACCATGGCTCTGAGAGTGGGTCCTCCCAAAGAGAAAAGAGGGAGTTTCTCCTTTGAGTGAGCAATTCCTCCTCAGGCGAGTGAGAACCTCAAAGCTCGTGTGTGTTAAAAAGTGTCTGTCCTCAGATCCTCAAACCAGAGAGCTCAGCACAGCCCTTCAGCGTGACCACGGCCATGTGGATGTGTGTGTTTATCTGGATACATATTTGTGTGTGAATATATATATATATGTGCATATGTTTGGTCAAACTGATTCCTCTTAGGGATTTTTTTCCTTTTCTTTCTGATTCCTCTTTGAAATATTTCAGTATCTGACTCTGTATTTCACGTTCACAACTCTCTGCTCGCAGACAGACATCAGACTCTATTTCCTGTTGCTTTATCAGCCCACCACCTCTGCCACAAATGCTGAAAAATAACAACGACCCATCAAAAATATTATCAAAGGCAGAGCAACCCTGTTCAGGTCTCCCAAGGACTGCCAGCCTCCCATGTCCTCATTTTTTTTATTTCAAAGCATTTGCACATCAGTGGGTTTGCTCCTCTATGGAAAGGGAATATTTCAACACTTTGTTGAATCACGGCATCGAGTTCTAAGAGCTTTTAGTTTCAAGGTTTTTTTTATTTACTGATATTGATGTGAATTTAGCAAAAGACTATTTAAAGTTTAGCTGACAAATTTATTTGTAATCTCGAAGTATTTGATCATCAGAGAGAAAGCGAGAATATAAATAAAAGACACTGGACATCCACATAATCTACAGTTAATTCCATAATTTTTACAGATAACAGTATACACATTGTCTTGCCTTTCCTCACAATCAGCTTGCACGATATCCGTGGAAATACACAAATGCCTGGAACAGAGACGTGTCCCCAGGGAAGGGGGTGCTCACTCCAGCAGCGCCTGGGGAATGGCTTGTCCTAAACCAGCCCGACCCCCCGAGAAGGTATTTGGCAACAAGACATCAGGGTGATTTTTGAGACACTTTGCAGTAAAACTGATGCAAAGAAATTTGAAGGAAAAGCGTAAGATCCACAACCCAGAGCCACCAGTGTCCCCGGGTCAAGAAAATTCACCTCTTGACCTCGTGATAAACGTGGAATTACTTGGTAATAAATACATCTATTCACGGTTTAATGCTCATATGGAAGAGTCAAACTAGCGATCTACAAATTAAAAAAGGGAGAAGCAGAATTAACATATGGTTTTCATTTTACAAAGGAAAAGGGCTGTTGATAAATGATTGGCATATTAAAGAGCATTTCATCTTAGAAAAGTTAATGTAAATTCAAAATAAAACAAAACATACCGCACTGGTGCGCTTTAAAAAAGTCTGCTGGAAGAACAGAGAAGTTTCCTACCATGGATTTCTGAAGTGATTCACTATGAACATTTGTCCTATAGAAATATAGACATTGTCACACCTTTCACCGTGGATGAGGACTTTATTTTCCCTTAAAAATGTTTCGGTGTGGATGGGTGACGGAGCAAGTCCGTGCTTTGGAGAACGCACTGACAACAGAACGCGAAATACCTCATAACAAATCTGTAAAGCACAAGTCCTGGTGTTTGGTAAAGACACGAGAATCGGTTTGGTTTGGACGCTCCGGGTGCCAGCGGTTGCAGTGCCAGGGCCTTTGTCCACCATCCTCTGCCAGGGCCATCTCCGAAATCCTCTCTGCTCCCTCCGTGTCGTCACATTCCTGCCCCGCTCGGCACTCGTGGCTCGTCCCTCTGTCCTTTCCAAGAGCGGGTGACATTTAACAGCACCGAGTCCTTTCCCTTCCCGCTGCCCGGGGGTGGCCCCTGTATCAAAACTGAGCGTGGTCGACCTCATCCAGCCAGGAGGCCGGGCTGGCCGGGAAATCCGGGTACCCCCCGCTGCTGCCAGTGGAGAGGTCGGAGCTCGGTCCATTCCCGGCCAGGACCCTCATGGACTGGGGCACCCCTTGTCCGCTCTGTCCCATGATGCCCAAGCCGTTGTCTGGGTAAACCAAGCTGGAGATTAAGGGCTGGTGGCCTGGCAGTGCTTGCAGGGACGCTGGGGACTGGGGGATCCCGTAGGGGCTGTTGGATCGCAGGTCGTGGTACTGGTCCTGAGCCGGGATCCCGCTGTGATCCAGCGCGAAGCTCCCGTTGGTCCCGGCCTGCCTCCCCAGCGCAGGGGACGCGTCGTTGAGATTGCTGTAAATCCCATTGGAATGGCTCATTTCGGACATGGAGGGCTCGTCTGAAAGGGAAACGGACTGGTTTTACTGGGGGAGCAATGGTCAGTGCTGGAGTGGACTGGTTTTACTGGGAGAGCACCGGTCACAGCTGTCAGCGGCCACCCGGGAACTCCCGCAAGCTCTGGGTATAAATAGATTAAAAAGATGGGAGCTGAGCAGCCACGCTCTTCCACTCGTAATTCCTTATTATTCCCATCCTTGCTGAGAGATCTTCATAGGCAGCCACGGGATTATTATTTTTTCTGAG
Source organism: Rhagologus leucostigma (assembly GCA_013397725.1). Lineage (NCBI taxonomy): Eukaryota > Metazoa > Chordata > Aves > Passeriformes > Rhagologus > Rhagologus leucostigma. Next base: position 879,816 of record VZTD01004397.1, read on the forward strand.
CACAAACATCTAATACATCTTGGATTTTAAAAATATGCATGAAAAGTACGTGTTAAAATATAAGACCGTGATTTTAAAATAATTCTTTAAAGGGGAAGTGAGTTCAATGTCTTCCCACATTTCGTTTGTGTTTGGTTTTGAGGTTTATTTTGAATTTTGATATCACTTTTAGGGACAGCCTGAACTGGTGCTAGATAAATTCCCCATTGCTTAGGAAAAGAGACATTAAATTAAAGTATTTGCCTGCTCAGGAACAAGCTAATGAAATCACAAGAACACAGAATGTATTCGTATGACTTAAAAAGACTCCTGAAAAATGAGCAATATTTTTTAAGTTCCCTGCAAAAATTGTTTGTATTCGTTAGGGGCTTTATGGACAGTGAGAGCTGCTCTGTTGCCTGGGATACAAACCTGTTTGTGGCATCGAGCTCTCGACAATTGTTCCACATTTTTTAGTTATTATTTATAGAATATTCATATTTAATGAGCTGATACACAGTGTGTATAAACAGACTCGAAAATCAAATCTTTTTTAGGAGCACGGGAGAGGAGCTGAGATGAAAAAGTGTGCGTGTATAAATACACAGTTTGTGTAAATACATACAGAGGTTTGCATTTCAGTTCCTCTCCCATTCCTAAAAATGATACAAAAATTTGGGATGGAGTTGGGACTGTGTAGAACCTGTCCCTGCAAAGGCCACAGGCACCCACCTCCCCACCCTGCACAGGGCCCTGTCCCTGCGGGTTTGGAGAGTGCGGGATGAGGCTGCGCAGGGCAAGAGCTGCTGATGGTTTTGGCACCAGAAATCTGGGCTCCAAAAAGGGGACGCTCTGCTGCAGAAGCCCCCTAACACGCAACAGCCTCCCTTCTGCAGCACAGGAACAGCTCCCACAGGACTGAGGAGTCCTGGAGAGCAACTGCACAAATAAAACCGCCCCTAAATAAGATTTAAAAAGAAAAAAAAAAAAAAAATCACACACGTTTGCCCGTAGAAACATCCAGCGGTTCTGGGATTCCCGTTTTTTGTATTCCCAAGAATCCCTTGAAAAGGCCGTGTCTGAGCAGCGGCTCTGACATTGCAGCGCCCGCCCGGGGAGTTCTCCCTTCTCTTCCCGCAGCTTTTGGGGCCCGGCCGGAGGCAGCGCGGAGCTTCCCCCGCCGTTCCTCGGCCCCGGCTGCCCCTCGCCGCCGCGGCTCCGGTTCCCCCGCCGAGAGCCGGGCAGCCGGGACCGCCCCGCGGCGAATCCCGCACCTCTGCCCCTCTCCCGCCGCGGCCTCTCGGTTTCACCCGCTGTTTTATTGCCGAAAATTCTGACCGCGGCACCGAGAGGGGGAAAACAGCCCGGGCACGGCAGCAGCTCTGCGGGGAGGGCGCAGAGCGCGCTCGGCAAAGCCCCGGCTGGGGCTGCGGGGACCGACCTGTGAAGGAAACCTCGGCGTCGCTGTCGGGCCCCTCCTCCTGGATGCTGTCCTTGTCGGACTTGGATGTCCCCCGGGATCGCTTCATGTTCCTGAAGTACTGCCCCCACCGCTGCCTCCCGGCGTCCTTCTTCAGCCTTTTCTCCTTGGCCCTGCGGTTCTGGAACCAGACCTGCGAGCGGGGCACGCCGGGGAGCTCCGTGGCTGCGGGGCCGGTGCCTGTCCGCCGCCCCCCGCCCCCGGCCCGCCCGGACCCCGCTCTCACCTGCACCACCCGCATGTCCAGCCAAGTCTCCGACGAAAGCTGCTCCCGGACGTGCCGCGCCGGTTTGGGCGAGTTGTTATAAGCGTTTTTGAGGGTCTCCAGCTGCTTGGCCGTGATGGTGGTGCGGGGCCTCTTGGCCGTGGACTCAGCCTCTGCCGACACGGGGCGAGTTAGGGGTGAAGTTACCACGGAGCGGCCCCGGGGACGCGGGACCCCCGACCCTCCCCGGGCTCTCCCGGAACCCTCCCGCCCGGTGTGTGAGCCTGTCCCGGAGGGCAGGAGCTCCCCGGGCCGCCTCCCCGCTGCCCTCGGGGGTGGAAGAGACAGGGCAAGGGGTACCTCTCTGCTTGGCCGTCTCGTAGTCCGCCTTGCAGACCAGCCTGCTGTCCTCCATGAGGTAGAACTCGTCGCCGGTGGCCAGCTGCCGTTTGCAGACGATGCAGGCGAAGCAGTGCAGGTGGTAAACGAAGTCCTGGGCCCGGCGCACCACCTGGGTCGGGGGGATGCCCTGCTGGCAGGCGGCACACTTCGTCCCGAAGCGCCTGAGCAGGGGGGGACAAGCGGCGGCCTCTGAGCTGGGGGAGGCCGGGGACCGTCCCGGCCGGAGCCGGCGCTGTCCGCGGTGCCGCGCCCGGTGCCGCTGTCCCGGTGCTGAACGCCAAAGGCTCCCGCGCTGCCCGCGCCGTGACACCCACCCGGACCGGCCGCCCTCGTCCCCGACCCCTCCCGTCCCTTCCCCACGCACTTGAAGAAGTCTTCCTTGCAGTAGACGCCGTCCCCGCGGCTGAAGCACTTCTCGGCCAGCTGCGTCTGGCAGTCGGAGCATTTCAGGCACTTGCTGTGCCAGTGCCGGTCCAGGACCTTGAGGATGAACTTGTCCAGGATGTGCTGGTTGCAGCCGGCGCACAGCGGGATCTCTGCGGGGAGGCAGCCCCCGTCAGCCCCCGTCGATGGCCCCGCCGCCTCCCCGCCCGGGCCAGCCCGGCCCTGCCCGCCGCCCTCGGGGCTGCTGCCGACCGACTGCGGACCCGGGGGTGGCCCGGGGAACAGCACGAAAAATCATTATTTGTTCAAATTCGTTGTCGCGGCGCCGCGGAGAGCGGAGAACCCCCGGGTCAAGCACTCTCCGGGGGAAGCGCCCGGGAGAACAGGAATAAACAAAAAGGGAACTGATGGAAACGGAATTAACCCCCCGAGCGAGCCGCCGGCAAAGCTGCATTCATCCCAGGCTCTTTTTCCTTTTCCTAAACCTCCAAAATTCACCTGCAAACAACGGCGGGGTAGCCCGAATGGGTTGAGGAAAGAAACTACCAAAAATTACGAGAACTGCACTGAAAATAAAAACTCGGTAGTTTCGTCCCGTCTCCCTCTAGATACCGACGGAGATTATACAGAAAGAGGTAAAGATACAGATACAGAGAGATAGAGATACAAAAATAAACTGATACAGCAGGTAGAGAACGAAATGTACAGATATGTAGACATAAATATATAGATTTCGGTATACAGGTATAGATAGACACAAGTAGGTAAAGATACGGATACGAGGCACATGAATAGAGATATATCGGTATAAATAGAGGCGGAGAGATGCGTGACACGGCTGCACAGATACAGATGGATACGGACATGAGAGTATCTCCATGTAAAGATAATCATATGTAGAGATACAAAGCCGGATCGCCGTGCACGGGGGTAAGAGGTGGAGGTGATAATCGTTATCCTTAACAATTCACCGCGTTCAAACGAACAACCCCAACAGCGGCAGGGCTAAAGGCAGCGGCCCCGGCCGGGACGGAGCTCCGGCACCGGCACCGGGCACGGTAACACGGCACAGCCCCGCAAGGTCCCGGTCCAGCCCGGTCCGCGGCTCTTACGCTGCATGGCGATCCGCGGGCCGCCGCAGCTCCGCTCCCTCAGGCGGGCCGCGGGCTCTGGAGCATCTTCCGCGGGGCGCGGGCGCAGCCCCC
>VZTD01004397.1:883550-911084 GCA_013397725.1 Rhagologus leucostigma
CGGGGCGGCCGGGAACGAACCCCGACGGGGCCGGCGGCGCGCGGGGGGCGAGCCGGGGGAGGCAGAACCGGCCGCTGCCCCGAGCTCGTTGTGAGCCGCGAACCCCGGGATTTGCCCCCGGCCCGGGCAAAGCACGGCACGGTTCGGTCCCCCCGGCCGCGCGAACACCCCCGGGACCGGCCCTGGGCCACGGTAAGCACCGCCGGACCCCGCCGAGCCCCTCCGCTCCCTTCCCGCTGCCTCCCCGGGCCCCGACGGAGCCGAGGACCGCGGGGCGTTGAATGAGCGTCGTGTCCTGCGGGAAAACGGTGTTCGCGCGTCCTTCGTTCTGCCGGGGGCTCGATTTCGGCGGTGTCGCCTCCGCCCCCGGAGAGCACAAGCAGGTCCCGCTTGCCGGGTCAAACGCGCAGCTGCCGCGGCCGCGATGTGCGCACCGCGGAGAGCCCACGGGGACAGGCACGGAAAGGCGAACCGGGGTAGGACCGGGGGCACCGGCCCGTTCACGGCGGCTGCCGGGCCGCGAGGTCGGTCCCGCTCACGGGGACCCCTCTGTCCCTGCACACAGGCGGGGCCCCCGCCTCGGCTCGTCCTTGTTTCGTTTTTAAGCACCCGTCGACTGCGTTCGATGTTGGCGAGAACCGGGACAGCCCCGCACCGGGACCGGACCCGCTGCCCCCAACCCGGCTCGGCCTTCCCCGTTGAGACCCGGAGCCCCGACCACGCCGGGGAGCGCAGCCCGGCTCCCCCCGCCCCGACGGGGCTGTCCCCGTTCGTTAAACGGGAGGGAAAAACATTTAAGAGAAGAATTAACGGAGTTTTTCCAAAGTGGGGGAAAAGCCGTGTGGGAGCCGGGCAGGGGGGCGCGGGCGGTCCCCGCAGTCGGAGGGAACCGTCGGGCAGTAGCAAGTCCCCGTTTCGTCCCTGTCCTCGTTGCGCGGGGAGCGGTGCGACCCCAGGGCAGGAGCCGCCGCTCCGCCGGGCCGGGCAGAGCTCCCGGGAGCCCGGAGCAGCCGCTTTTCCCCTGGGATCGACGGGGAGCTCCAGCCCAGACCCGACGGGACCCAAACGGACGCCGAGAGTAGCCACAGGCCGGCCAGCGTACGGGGGGCAGCGAGGGGGGCTCTGATATCGGGGACGAGGCGAGAGAGAGCGTGGGGCGGGCGGGATGGACCGGGACGGAGCCCCCGGTACCGTCGAGCCGCCCTTCCCCGCAGCCGGCCCCGACCGCGGCCACGACGATGCCCCCGGGAGCGCGGAGCCGGCACAGACGGAGCCCGGCCGAGCCCGGGGCTCCCAGAGCAGCCGCCGGTGCTTCCGCGGGGGGACGCGGAGATCTGCGCGCCTCCCCCTCACCTGGGCTCCGCGGGAAGGGGCAGAGCTCCGCTGCCTTCTCCGAACCGGCGCGGACCCGCTCCAGCAGCATCGCGGCCTCCGTGGGCGCCGTCCGAAGTGCGCGGGTGGCTGCGGAGGAGTGGCGGAGCGGCGCGGAGGGGCGCGCAGGGAGCGGCGCGGGGCTGGGNAAAGAGGCCCCGGGGCCCCCGCGAACGCCCCGGCGGCCGCACGAAGGGCTCGGAGCAGCCGCCGTCGGGGGAGCCTCCCCCCGGGCCCGGATTTCGTTTGTCCCCGCGGTGCGGGGCTCCCACGACGCCGCCCGTGGGCAGCGCGGGAGTTCTTCCCCCACCGCTAATTAATTAACGAACGCGGAGAGGTAGCGGGTGTCTGACCCCCGGCCAGCGGCGGCTGCAGGAGGTTAATTGCGCTAATTGAAGACGGGGCGGACACGGATGGGGTGTGCGGAACACGCGTGTGAGCACGGCGGCGCCGGCGCGGGCACACGCGGGGCTGCGGGTGGAGCTGCGCGGGGCTTTTGCGAGCGCGGGGCTGTGCGGGAGCGCCGCGGGGGCCGGGCCGGTGTCCGGGCGTGCACACAGGAGCGGGGGCTGCGTGCCTGTGCCCGGACCCTGCGCTGGTGTTCCGTTCCACGGCGCCTCGCCTTTCTGCGTGTGCGGAGCTGTCGGAGGGGCGCGGGGGGCCGTGTTTGTCCGTGAAGAGCCCCGTGCGTGTGTGCACCGCCTGCCCCGGGCAGCCGGAGCTGATAATTGTGGTTGTTACTGTGAGCCCGTTAATCCTCCGAATCCCTTTACCTCCTGCTCGCGGGGGATTACAAATTAATAAAAGCAGCTTAGGGGGCGGGAGCCTCCAAACGCACATATGCTCCTGCCGACGGCAGCACCGGGACTTTCGCCCGCTCCTGGGGGCGGCCGGGGAGTCCCCACCGAGCCCCCGACCTCCAGGCACCCACCTCGGGGTGCCAGACCACCTTCCCCTCCTGCGAGTCCTGCGGGGCCGAGGGCTGGGTCAGGACTGTCCCCTGGGATGGTTCATCTGGCTGGGGACAGGCTGCGGGACAGCTCAGCCCCGCGTGGCTGGGAAATAATGCAGGGAGACACTTTGGGGACCAGGATTGGGGTCCCCAAACAAAGCACCCAGACACGCCAGGCTGGAGCTGGGGTCCAGGTGCTGCCCCGAGTGTGAGCGGTACCGTGCTGCAGAGACACCGGGTGCCACCAGCACCGGCACCTGGCCCTCCCCAGGGCCATGAACAGCTCCTGAGGGGCAGCTGATGACACACACGGTCCCGTTTAAGCTCGGTTTTTAAGTGGATTTTAGTCTGAGCCTCTAAGGAAGCACTTTAAGCAAACCCGTGTGCGGTGGGGCCGGTTCCCCGGGGCACGGGGCAGGGGTGGGGCAGCTGTGGCCGGGCAGGAGGGAGGGCAGGGGCCGTGTCCCACTCAGCACCATCAGTGGCACCTGCCAGCCCCGGGGTCCTCACGCTGTGACACCCAGGACCCCACAACCCCCCTTGCGCTGATCTCTCCCTGCACACCTCCCGTGCCCTCCTGCTCAGGGCGCAGCAGGCACCACACCTCTCCCTGGCCTTCCTCACTTGGGGTTCTGCCATTCATAAAACCCAACCGTTAATAAAAACCACCCCACCCAAACATTTCTTTCTTCCTGGTTTATTTCCTCTTCTCTCCTTCAGATTCCTTAGCAGTTCCTGAGAAATCTGGGCTTAAAACACACACCTCCCCACGATGATGGATATGGTTTATCGTGGACCCGTTCATGAGCTGTCCTGGCAACAAGAGTTCAGCTGAAAACAATTTGCAAACACAGGTAAAGAGCCCAAACGCATCCACTTTGCCCAAACGTTTGCAGTTTATTTTAAACAAGCACATTAATTTACAGTTTAGTACAAAACAGTCACTTTTCCTTCCAAGAGAGGAATGAGACAATAAGAACCCAACCAAACCAGAACAGACTTGGAAATGTCAAGTTAACGACTTCAAATAAATAGAACATTTAAATTACTGAAATGGTATCATCACTGTTTTCAACACTTCATGTGCAACAACACACCTGGGACCTTTGTTCCCATCCAGTTCCATGCAGGAATAGCAGGATGGGCACACTGCTGGAAAGAGAAAATCAGGAGTTCTCACAAATAACTTCATTCGGTTTCCTTAGCACTTGCAGCTTTTGTCTCTCCTGGCACATTCTACTCCTTTTATTTTAATATTTCCTATTTGAAAACATCCCGAGAGCAAAGAGAGCTCCATGAATTACAAAGGGCCAAGAAATCCCTCTTGGAGCTGGCTGCCCCCAGCACAGCGCGATCCCCACACGGAAGTGGCATTGCAGGAACCTCTGTGGACAACACAGCACACAAATAAACCCTCCAAGCTCGAGGAGATGGGGCTTGGAGGCAATTTTTAAACCAGAAACACTTTCCTGGCAGCATCACCCATCCCCCAGCACAGACTGCATCGTTACAGAGACATAAAATGATAAAAGTTGTCACCAGAAAATACAAAAAATAAAACCAAGCAAACCAAGATTTACACACGTGAATTCAAAGTCAAGAAAACCTTCCCAGATGAGGACATTGAAGTGAAAGCCTTGGCTGGTTCACTGGCAAGAGCTGGAGCACCAACACGGAGAAGCAACATTCAAATTTCATACTTTTATACTCTGAGGAGACAAAAAAATCCACTGAAGTTTGAGTAGTGATTAATTTTGTTGTGTCACAGCTATGTGGAAGTTAAATGTGTGTAGCAAAACCCCCACCTTATTCCAAACCCACATTTGCTGGTTTTTAATGGCAAAATTCCAAAGGCTTTTGCTTTCATGTGCAGAGGAAAATGAGCAAGATGAGTCAAAGCTAATGAAACCAGGTCCATGTATTTGTTAGGATTCTGAACAACAGCAGTAATGGCTCAATTTCAACTCGAGAATGTGCAGCAATACTGACAGAACTTAACTGGCCCAATTTTCCAGATCCAACAGTGCTATTTCCTGGTGTTTGGATTTTCTTTTAAAGCTAAGTGTCCTTGCTGGTGGGCTGAGAACACCTGCCCAGATCAGGCCACCCAAAAGTTACCTGACTTTCAACACTCAGTGTGGAATCTCCAGATTTTCCTCTGAATGAGCCTCGCCCTGGGACCTCTCACTGGATTCCAGCCCAAACCAAAGGGCCCTGATGAGCCTGGATCCCCTTCTCCCATGGGCTCACCGTCACTCTTGTGCTTGCAGGATGTTTGAATATCCAACCCCAGATGCTTTAATGATAGGGAGTCATAAATTCCTCAAGAGGAAAGACCCAGGATGGCTCCTTGTGCCAGAACTCTGGAATTCTGAGGGTCCTCAAAGAGCACAGACCCAGCCCCTCTGTAGGAATGTTGGACTGACAGGGTCATGGGAATGGAGATTTCTTTCTCTGCCACCTTCACAGCAACCCCAAAAAGTTGTTCCTCTATGTGGGTGTTATTTTGATCGACTTAAGCTACAAGGGACAGTGCATCTTTGCAGCTTAATTTTGTTATTCCAGTTGGATGCAGAGACACATCAGAAATACTTAATTTTGGGAACAACCAACATTCGATTATGAAAAAAAATAACCCTGTGGAGTTTTTGTGCTTTTTTGCTGCCAGGTTTCAAACTTTCTACGCTGGGGCTTACGAGGGAAATCAGAGGAGGACACGCCAGTGGTATAAATGCAGGGAATTGGCCAGGGACTCCTTATTCCTTCTCGTGTAACAGAGGAGCCAGCAAACATTCAATTAAATTAAAAGTTGCAAATGCAGAATTGAAAGGAAAAGCCTTTTTATATAACATAATTAATCTGGAGAACTCCCTGCCACGAGAAAACATTGAGGCCAAAACCTATTAGGATTAACTAAAGATTAGGTAATGGATAACTAGAACATGCTCAATTACATTGGATAGGATTATAAACTTCACTGTCCAGGATGTGAATTATCCCCCCCAGCCAGGCTCACAGCAACTCCTACTCCCAGTGATGATTTTGTAATGTTTTCATGGCTTCTTCTCACGGCTGCCCCAAGGACCCCAGACTGACCTGCAGAGGGAACTGCCACATCCCAGAACGGGGCAGCTCTGGGCCTTACCCATTTGGGAGCCTTCCTGATCCCAGCAGGGCACTCTGGCAGCAGGGATGGAAGGAAGGGCTGCTCTCTGCACTGCACAACTTTACCCCTGACACTCAGTGAGCTCAGAGCTGGAAACACCAAGGGAAGCGTTAATTGCTCTGTTCTGATGGAGAAATTCGACACAAGAAACTCGGTGTTTGCACATTTTTCCATCTGTTCTGCCATGGTAACACAAATCTTGCTGTCCTTCACTAAAAGCATTGTTTTCTCATCCTAGAGTTCATCAGGATTGGCTTCCACCCGGATAACACCATAATTACTCAGCAATCAGAATCAGGATGCTAATTGTGACCCCAAAACTCTCATCCTAGTGATGACACACACACACACATCCTTGGCGGGGATGCACCAGAGAAAGGATGAATGATTTGAACGTGGAATGCTTCCTACTTCAAACATGCCACGTAAATAATATTTCAGAAAGTCACCGAGGTTTAGACTTGATTTAATCAGAAGAGAGCTCTTGTTTCCTGAAAAAAACCCATCAGAATTCCTGCTTCTCCCAGCGAAGCAGCCAAGGTACCATTCAGAGGAACCGTTCAGCACTCGGGGAGGTGAAACCAGCTCTGGATGAATTAAAAAAAACCCAAAACAACACCTGACTTGAAAACACACGAAACAATATCCAATTTCCTTCTCCAGCAGGCACAGTGGATTGCATAATGCAATGTTTACTCTGGAAATGAGTAAAGGATGTCGGTGGGAAGTCATGGAAAAATCTTAACTGACAAATGCAACGCTCCCTTGCGAGGGCACTGACGCGGCCTCGGGCAAAGCCTGGGGATCTCAAGGCCAGCTCCACCTGTTCAGCTGAACACCTGGGAAATGCCTCGGGAAGAAAGGGGTCTGGAACAAGGAATACTGCATATAAAATCCCTGATCATAAATATTAAAGCTGTGTCTGGGACCGAACAGCCACGTACAACGAGAACTCCTACACCGAGGAACGATAATACTTCACTTTCCAGCGCTTGGATCTCATCCGGAAAAAAAAGTACATGATCATTAAAAACAAGGATGATGCCACATAGAGGATGACACACAGACTCATGTCTAGGTTGGAAAATCCAATCCCCAGGAAGGACACAGCCTGCCTCGTCCCTTTGAGGTTCACGGATGCAGCCGCGCTTTTCCCGCTACCTTGGACAGCTCCAGGATTTCCCATTGGCTTCTCCAACACCTTGGAGCCTGAATCTACTGGGTTTTCCTTATCCTGGAGCTTGTTTTCTCCATCTCCCCCTGGGTTCTTCGGCAGGTTTTTGTCCTTCACCTGCCCCGTGTCTCCCTGCTCGTTGTCACTGGGGTCAGTCTGGCTCTCGGTGTATTTATAGAGAATATTTTCACTGCTGTAGTGGGACTTGAGGAACTGCAGAACTTGGTCTTCATTCCAGCTGTGCAGCCCTTTGATTTCTTCATGACATGCAGGACAAATGTCTGGAGTCGGCCACTGAACTTTGGGAAATTTTGGATCTTCAGTCAAATCACCTAATTGGGAGGAAAAAAATAAATTTAAAAAAATCAGGAGGCATGAACTGGGAAAGCTGCACCATCAGACACTTCACATGGAGTATTTTCCACTTCCAGTGAGGTTGGCATAAAAAGCCACAGCACAATAATCTTTGAATTAAACCAAGACAATCACAAATTTAGAAGTTTTCTCATCAATTCTGACCCGAAACATTTCAAAATACGAACACTAAATCACAATTATTTCCCTTTTCTCAAAGTAAAAGCTGCAGCATTTCAATCCCAACCCGACTCCTGCAATTGCTGCTTTTAGAAGGCAGGAACACACAAGTGTCTGGGCCCTCCAGGGTTAACTTGAATTATGGTGCAAAACAAACTGCTCTTTTCACTCAGTGCTCCTTAATCCCTGTTTTCTGCCTGGTTTGCAGGAGCAGCTCCAAGGCCAGACACTCAGATATTTTCATGTTTCTGTGTCATGAACCATTTCTACCCCAAGCTTGCTTTTCCACAGCTCTGCATTATTACCAGAACCAACTGTTTGCAGTGCTTTAAAAGCCATGCTCATGTTTAAGATGTATTTTTCAGCTAAAAACCAAGTCTTTCAACATGTAACACTGTCTTGAATTAGATCTGATTTTACCATTTTGGATCCTCACAGCTCTGGCCACATTTCTGAGCTGAACACCGTAGCTGGTGTCACACTTTGCTCTAAAACCCAACATTTTAAAATCTGAATGGAGATAATTTTTAGAAAAAAAACCTCCACCTGGTAAAAAACCTAATTTATCTAACTGAATAGTCCCTAACATATCAAATATTTCAGAAATATAGATTCTCATTTTATTATTATTCTTTTTATTCTTTTTAAAGGCAGGAAACTTTGCCATGATTTTGGGTAAAACAGGGATTCAAAAGGCATTTAAAAATATTTGTCTCCTTGATATTTACGAGCGAGAGAGCAAATTTGCTTTTTTATCCTGAAGATCACTCAGCAATCAATTTGTTTCAATAGAAAATGCAGAAACAAAACGTGTTACAGCAAGGTTACGAACAGAAAGCTCCCTGTACTTTGTGTTTTCCTGCCAAAGAGAGAAATGCTGTAAATCCTGTGCATTCTGAAGGAACAGGGAATAATTCAATAGGGCAGAGCCATATCCAGCCACCTCCTGACCCAACTCCAAGGCTGCCCCAAGGTGTTTTCATTGACCAAACATCATTTCTCACACAGGACCACAAACACAGATGCAGCTTTTAAGGGTGAAAATATATCACTGTCTCGCAGAGAAATTTTAGCAAACTTAAAAAGCATAATTTAACATTATTATTTATCCCAGTGTGTTTATACTTCTTACTAAAAGGGTATTTTAGCTGGCTGCTGCATCACCTAAATCAATATCCATGTGAGTTTTCCAATACCTTAATGTTCTAAATAAGTGCATTGCTCCACCACTTAGCAACTCCAAGTCCACAGGAGTCGCCTGTTCCTGTGTTCAGCCCAGCAAAAGCAACCAAAATTAGGGGATGTTTTTATTTTATCTCTTATTATTTACTTTTTTTCTCCTCAGAGAAAGGAGGCAAACTTGGTACTCACAACAATATTTAATACTTCATAAATCTTGGGAATTCAGCACGAGCATAATAGGAACACAATGTAGCATATTTAAATTGTAACTAATGCTGCATTACCCAGATCCATAACAGCAGACAGGGATTTAGTGCAAAGAGAAACCAATTTTCTTTAGTGCTTTAGTTACTTGATACCCCCACAACAGAATGGATTAAACACAACCAGTATTTTAACAGCACTTTCGGGTCTAACTGCAAACACGGGGATCTGGAGTGGCACAGATTTGCTCTACACAGTAATTTTATTTTATTCAGCTGCTGATCTGCCAAGAGTTGAGGTTCTTTTATCCTGAGGAAGCCTCTTGTTCAATTGCTATCATTTTCCAAAACAAAACAAAGGCAGGTTTTAACCCTAAACTGTTACAGAAGGAAATGTAATTATTTTTTATCCACTGCTAATCAGCTGAACTGCTCTTTTTGGAGAAGGCTTTGATTTGTGCTCCAGAAAGAGCCTCTCACCGAGCAACAGGTGAAATCTCAGAAGAAACCAGCTCTGACAATGATGTTTTTCATTCTCCAGAAAGGCCCAGCTCTGTCTCAGGTGTTTCTCTCCCCTACCTGCCAGCCTGTTGTTCACCACGTTGTGCTTCTCCCAGAGCCACAGGACAGCCTGGTCCAAACTTTTCACGGAATCCATGGATTCTTTGGCCATCTCCTCAAAATGCTGAGCACAAGCCTTGCAGCCAAAGAAGTGCTGGATGTATCTCCTCATGACCTGGAGCACAATTTGGGGGTTGTCCTCAAGACCTACAAGACAAGTGACAGACGCAGCTCCAGCACCAGGAAAGCGAAGTGGGGGAGAAGGAAAGGAAAAGTTGCTCCATTTTTGTTCCACAGAACTGACACCTGACTTTAAGAGATCTGGAACAAACCACCTTTGTAATTTAAAGTGGCTGTTTTTACCAATACATACAACATGTTTAGTCTGTACAACTGTGCTCAAAGTTATCCTGAACAACACAATAAAATAAAAGTCAAGTGGTCTCTACAGTGAAATTTCTCCTTTCAGAGTATCTTAAAATTTGAGGGGAAAACCAAATTTAGTTAAATGAAAACCAGACATTATTTTTATCAAGAGTATATCGTGAAATTGTTAAAAAATGCAAATTCACACTTTCTGTATGTCACAGCTCCTGTGGAAGTAAAGACTTTCTCCAAGTTCTTGCCCAAAAACGAAATGAATATTTATATTCTGCATTCACCACTATATTCATGCCCAGGCACTGAAGTTACGGTGACTTTGCTACTGAAAAATCAAGAGTCAGCCCTCCTCTGCTGAGTGCTGCACGAGCTGCCTGTGGGGGCTGTTTGTTACTCCACAATTCTGAGGAATTAGAGAGCACCACAATCTCATTACAGTTATTAATTCCACGGCTTTTTTGGCAGGCTCTGAATGCACAGAGCAGCTGCTGAGCAACATTTGCACTTGCAAGAGTAAATCAGGAATTCCTCCTAAAATAAACACCGACACGTGATTCTCTCTATAACATTCACACTAAAGATAATGCAAAAGAATAATTAATTCAGCAGGAAGATAAGGCCTGCACAGGTTGAGAACTTTGTGGCCTTTATTGCGTCAGCAAATAGCTCCTTACATCCCTAAGTGGCTTGAAAACCTGATATAATTGGTTGAAATCCTAATGGTTTCATCTCTGTCTCAGAGAATTTCTGATTCATGCTTAACTGACCCAGTAAATTATGTCAAAATGTATTTAAAAATGTACTGTGTGTTACCACGAACACACACTTGTCAAATTAAACACATTTTATGGTGCAGATTGATCAAATTACAGACTCCTGCTGCTGAACACCACGAGTAATTTACTATTGCTTTGTTTTCTTGGGGAAAAAAAAATCATCCTCAACAAAACCTGCTCGAACTATCAGAGCATTCATCTGTTACAGATATGGGAAATATATCAAGACTGTCATCAACACCTTTATTTAGAATAACAACAAGATACTCTTAAACACAGCAGCAGAAGGAAGTCTTTAAAGCCCAAAAGAAATCCTAAAAAACAAACGATTTCTCCTCAGCCATTCAATATCTGTGATTGAACAGACACGTATAAATAAAAGCTATGAGATTAAAGCAGATTAAATTACTGCATTAAAAGAAAGGCCAGAAAATTATTTTGGAAGTTGAAAGGAATTTCAGGCAGAACAGTTTTACCATTTATACTGAAATATGTATTTAGAAGAAAAACCAACCACAAACACAACAAACGTAACTACCAGCAAATTATGTCTTTGTGGAGAAACAGAGATTCATACACAAATTTAATTACATCTGTTCTCCTGTGCAATGTTACACCCCTGGAAATGCATTTTGTGGGGAGATCTGTCAAATTCAGCAACAGATTAAAAAAGAATCCAGACAATTTATTATAAAATCCACAAGCTTGTCTTATTCACACCAACACATCCTGTTACCTACAAACACATTTCTCGTAATTAGGTGTGCTCAGGAAATGATTTCTACGATGATTTTACACATCCTTGGGTGTGAGCAGTTCTGTTCTGAGTTCCTTTGGATGCCTCCTGCTGCTCCCACTGCAGGTTCAAGTTTCCCCACTCAGCATTAAAATGTATCAAATCTAGACCAATAAAATCATTTTATCATGAAAGCCACAGCGAGTTCACCCAGAGTGCCAGGCCCTCGAGCAGAGGGGACGATCAAGAAAAATACATCTGCCTCAGAAAGAAAACAATTGCAAAATGGCTCATTTTGTTTTGTTTTTCTTTTATCAGCCCCGAGATGAATCTTCTATTAACATCTGCCATGTATCATCGTGTAATCCTCCTTTTCTCTTTCCTCCCAAACTACTGCAATTCAGGGTAACCCTAATCTTTAAAGTGGACAAGAACCATAAAACCCTACCTGTGGTGGGAAGGATTAGGGAGTACATCATGCTTTTTAGTAGATGGGATTTAAACAAGCAATAAGGAGAGGAAAACCTCCCAAGACATAATCCCACAGTCTCAGACTGACCCAATTCTTTCACCATAAGAAGTGATCATCACATATCTGGCCCGATTTACAGCCAGGGTTAACTGTGCCAAAGAGTTCTCAGGTTCTACAATGTATTTTTAACTTCAGGCTCACGGTTGAAACACGAAACAATTTAAGGTGCAATTTTGTGTAGTTAAATATTAAGAATTTTTTTTAGATTTTATCAGAGCACTCTGAGACTAAAAGAGGAAATTTAAGTTATGCAGGGTCCTGCAGAACAGCTCACAATCATCCAGTACAAACCCCTCAAACTCACCAGGCAGTGAATGCACTAAATTGAAGAAATTCAACCTACTGCCCCATGAACAGCAAACAAAACAAAGAGAGAAACAAAAATCAACAACAGGATGATTTGCTATCAAAAAATGCCTGTTCTGCAGGAGAATTATTCAGATTTGAAGGATTTTCACCCTGACTGCAAATAATGCTGGACAAATGCACGTATTTGTAGTGTGAAATTATGAAACACTTTCTAACATACAATCAGCAACTCGTAAATTGAAAATTTCTGAGTTTTATGATGTCCATGTAGAATTCTCCTATTCCTATTAAAGGTATTTAAAAGGCTTTAAACGAAAACTAAATAGAACTGTAACCAAACAAAGCAATGTCCTGGCAAGAATAAAAACATATGAAGGCCAAAATGTTAGCATTAGTAATTCTATTTTCATTGGGTAAGGAAAATAGATTTTATAACCAGCATGTTTCTTAAACCGGAATCATCACCAGAATATTAACAATCAGCTTCACAAGATGCTGCAAATCTAAAAATAAACAATTTTACAGAGTGCTGGCAAAGTAGTAAATCAGTGCAGGGATTAATGACAGGTACATTCAGCTGAAAAAAACCCCCAAACAGTCATAACATCCAGTATTTAAGAAATAACATTACAGAAGGATCAGCTAATGGCTGTACATCTTTTATAGCTACTGAACTGAATGGTTAAACCCCATTTTCCTCAAATTTCATTCCCAGAGCAACTTCAGGTAAGCTGAATGATTTTCATCCCTTTTCAGGGAACTCAAAATTTCTTTGTTTGAAATTCTCATTTTTTTTTTCCCTCCCTTTTTCTGCTTTATTACTCCCAGCTTTAGGCCCACACACTTTATTTAGCACATTTCCAAGGCTTCGTGCTGCAGCCAAGCTCTGACCCCTGCTGGTGCAGCCCTGCAGCCACTCTCCCTCACAGATGGATTCCTTGAGGATTTAACACACCAGAAAGATTTGCTGCTCACCTGTGTTTATCAAAGCTTTTGGTCTCAGTGCAGCCTGAACAGTGAGGGTATGGAACAGCTTCCAGAGGGAGCAGCTGTAGCCCCTCAGCTCTGGTCTGCTGCCCTGACAGCCAACCCACTGGACTTTCCTGGTGAGAAATATCCCAGAAATCTGAAAAAAAAGAGATGTGTTTAAGGTATTATGTGCTGCTCTGGGGCCTAAATGTACCACTGAACGTAGCAGCACAGCTGATCCCACACGGAATTGAGGTGATCCAGGGTAAAGAACAATAAATGACTCTGCACTTGTTGCTGATGAATTCATGCTTAAGGCAAACAAACTTTCAACAATCTTTGATACTCTGAAGCATCATCATAAAACTCACCCCTCTTGGATATGTATTACACGATACAAAATGTTCAGTTACTGACATCAAACCTACTAAAATCAGTCTGACAGAACACGCAAAGTAGTTGAACCTATGAGGGGTTTTTTTAAGAACACAACACACAAAAATATTCCTGTACACTGACAGAGCTCCAGCTTCCCTGGGCACATTCAAAATTCCCTATTACTCCACAAGGTTTACATGATTCCCAGTGTAAAGCCTTAACTGGCTGTAAAATTCAGTATTATTTCTTCTTAGAACAAACCCACTCCTTATTTGTTGCATCTAAAATCCCACACAAGATTTTAGTTTCTGAGACTTCTCTCTCCTCTTCCTAAAACACACAGGAGGCTTCCAAACTTCAGATAGAAATAGGGAGGAAAGACTTGTTAAGTTCTGTGCAAAGACAGCCCTATCACAGGGCTTTGCCAAAGTGGGATGGGATTCCAGCAAGGAAATTGAGAGTATTTGAGGAAACTCTCCAGGAATAATGCACATTCCAGTGAGTAAATTTCCCATCACTTAAACTCTGACCTTCAAGAGAATCCTGCTGCTAGCAGGCACAGCAAAAGCAAGTCAAAAATATCCTCTGGGAATCTTGCATCCCTGGGGATGACATTAGGGAACAAGTATTGCTTGCTCATAAATCCCAGCCAGGATTGTGTGTTTCAATTCTCTCATTTCAATTCCTTCGTGTGGATGTGGGTGTTTTTTTTTTCTGCTAATGATTTCACTTTATTTTCATTTTAACCTTCTTATAACTCCATTATGACTGAGGGAGCATCAGTAAGTGATGTCTTAGATTGACAGAGAATCTTATCCTTTCCTAATGCCCTGTTTTATGCTGGAACTGGGAACAGCTTACCCGCATTTTGTTGTTGACCAGATCCAGGATAGCATCATAAGGGATTTTGTCTAATGGAAGGCTCACCAGCCACTCCTGCAAGGTCTCTAACAACTTCACCACAGGCTGACGGCCAGGAAAAAGCTGAGAAAAATCAAAAAAAAAAAACAAACCAAGGAAGAAAATATTTTCAAGCGCAAATCTCATTAGCAGCGAGACGCTTTTGGCTTTATCCAGATGTTTTTCCTGTCTGTAAAATGCTTCATTTTGTTTTCTGATGAGGAAAATAAATTACTTGCTCTGCTTTCAGTAAAAAGCCATCTCACACCAGGTTTTGCTTACGAAATTCAACCAGGTTTTTTGTGCAAAATGTTAAAAATGAAGCAGGCAGGAATGCTACCGAACAACTTGACATTATACAGGATTTCACATTAAGATAATTCAGTTCAGAATGTTGCTCAAAACAGAGTATAACACCTCAGTGAAACAGAGAGGCTGAAATCCTTCTCATTTTTGGAAGATCAATCACAAAACCCAGTTCTTTTTAGTCAGATTTCTGTAAGTTTAGGAGTTGTTATCCAGAAGAGCATCTTCCTTTTCATTTGTGTAACAGTGATTTCCAAAGTGGTCTGGAATCAGGGACTTCCTTAACTTGGAACTTAGAGGAGCCACGGCCTGGCAGATGAGCGTGAGGAACTGTAAATCAGCCTTAAGGCCATTATTTCACAGCAGAAATGGTATTTTGCTTTAATGAGGGTTGTAATTACTACAGAATTAAGTCCAGTATGATTGCCATCCTTTAGGACCCTTCCAGAAGGAGCAGGATTTCAGTCAGGAAAATTCTGCAAGCAGGGAATCAGAGACCTCTGTGCCTTTGAGTTGACCATCACTATAAACAGGAGAAGGGTATAACAAAGTTTCCTGACAGAAACACCTGAAAATATGAACGAGAGCTGCAGGGAAGTGTTACATGACAAAAAAAAAAATGCAAATAAAGGACAGCAACCCCTGGTGTGACAGGGCAGGTGGAGATGAGCAGGCACCTAAAGAGAACATTCCTCATTTATCACCAACAGCCAGGGAAGCAAATGACATCAGCTGGCCAGGAGCCATCGGGAAGAACAGAGGATGTTTTAGGGATAATATGATGGAAAGATTACCACCACACTTTCTTAAAGAAATGAGGCCAGCTGGAGATTTCTGACCTCTGATGGCTGCAGGGGGGAGCTGGCTGGGTAAGGAACTGTCTGATTTTCAGATAAACCCAGATGTTTGGAAATGGTTCATATAGGCCTTATTATTCCCTTAAGAGTTACTGATTCACTTTTTAAAAATAAAACACAGTGTTAGCTACACAGTAAGTAAATAAAAAGAGATACTGGTCATTTCAGGAAGCTGGCATTATAAAGCAAAATTATTTTAAATTTTTTCCAGTCATATCACATTTTATTACATATATTTCCCTTTCATGCAAATGTAACACGTAAGCACTTTTAATTTTTAAATACTCAATTATATTCCATAGCTCAGTTATTTTTGAATACAAATGAAATTAAAATCAGTACCTCAATTACATTCAAAATTTAGACAGAAGCTACTAACATCTCTAAGTAGAACACCATTTGCCAAGTATGCATTAATGAAATCCAAAAGTCAAGAATGAAAAACAAAGGTTGGTTTAATCCCACTGAGTTACAACAGCTACTTATCCTGAAAATCTGATAAATGGACTATATTTACAGAGTTTGTTCAATATGTTGCAGACTACTTAAGCTTTATTTAACTTTGAGCCCCCTAAAGTGAAATTAAATTGCATTTTAACCCGGGAAGTACATCAGAACAGCAAACAACACCTCAAAACCAGCCTTTAAATAAACCCACCAAACTCTTTTTTAAGCTACTGAGGACGCACACACTTAAACACTGTGCAAGACATTTTGAGAGACTTATGTCCCACGATAAATTTTATGGCGGAGTCACTTTATCCTCACAAATAATCAAAGCCCAGAAGTGCCTACCTTGGCAGAGATGGTGACAAAGTCCTTGAAGGTCTTTAGCTCAGCTCCCTCGAGTGCCTTGTGCGTGGCGAGCTCCACCCGGAGCAGGAAATGCAATCCCGACTCAAGGTCAGCCATGTACAGCCTGGACCTGGAACACACATCAATCCTGGGATGCTCTGGCAGCTTCCTGCCACTTGTTTCCTCACCAGTCACAGAGGTAAAATTGATGAGAGGAGGTGTCATTAAAGCCCCACCAGCGCTGGCCACCCCACAGTGATTGCAGTGTCCTGCCCAGCAGGGACTGCTCGGTTGGAGTGTCACAGGCAGAGTTTGGACAACTGAGGCACAACCACACATAAGGAAGTTCTCTTTTATATTTGACTGAACTTTTTGCCTCCCAGCCAGCTTTACCTTGTAATGGAATTATGGCCCTGGTGTAAGGAAATTATAGTTTCTCTGCTGGGCTGACCACAAACAGAAGCAGGACATGCTCGGAACAAAGGGAGGCTTTTGTTCAACAACAGGGGATTACACACAGGGCAGGGGTGCAAACAAGGCTGAAAATGTCAGAGCTGGAAAGGACTGAATTAGAAATCCTCTCCCAAATGCAGCAGTTTTACTGCAGGTTCCTTTCCCTACGAGTTAAATCACAGCAGCTCTAAAGACAAGAGTTAGGAGAGGTACAAGTAAAGCACATAAACCAAATCAAACATTTTCAAAGTTCCTTCTCACAACCAAATATCTTCATAACTAAACTCACTTTACAAAGTACAAATGCATCAGGCACACAGCCCCAGCTTTCAATGCTTTTCAGGCAGTGTGAGACAGAGCAATGGAACTGAACAAACAGAAGTTCACAGAGTTAACACTTCTTGTAAGAGTTCAGCAGCACTATTGTTTCTAAAAAACAGAATTAAAAAACAATCATTCAAGCAACTGGCTGATCCCACCTAAATAAGATGCAGGAAAGAACATAATAAAAGACAGAATCATCTATAATCATATGTACTACATCTATAACTTAATTGAAACCACACACTTATTCTGAATTTATCTCCTTAATTAATAAAGTACTCAAATTTTAAAAACCAGCAAAATTCTGCTTCAAGTTTCTTAAATAAAGAGACATCCATATGAATGCAGGAGATTCTCCAAAAGGATCCTATTTAGAAGATACTTGGGAGTGGAGATTGGTGTCAACAAGATTTTGCCTTGCTGGAAAGCAGCTCAATTTAACTAAGTTGTTTTGCTAACAGAATGTTTCATATCAAGTGTTTTATAACAGTCACTGAAAGAAGATGACACTAATAGTGTCTATGAAAGGGAAATAAGTATTATATTAAAGCACTCAGTCCCACATCTTTTGCATCTAAAGATGCTGAGGGATTATCTCTGCAAAGGCTTTGCATCCTTCTCTCAAAGAGGGAAAGGGTGAAGATAAACCTTAGAGGATTTGGGGTGATAAACATCTTTTACAGTGACTTCAGTGTTTTCTATTATACTTGCACTTGACAAGCCCTTTTTAGTGGGCACTGCTTCACTACTACAGACAGAATTTCCTACAGAAATGTTACAGCTTGGTATTTTAATATTTATTTTTTCAGGGACACTGATGATTTCTGAGGTTTTCCAACAATTCAAATCACATTTCAGTAATGGGTGATAAATCCTTGGTATTTTCAAGGCAATTGAATATTTAACAATACTTTTGGTGAAAACATTCCTTCCATAGCAGTGCAGACGTTTGCTGCTAAAAATACTGGCAGGCCTCAGTACTTTCACCTGCGAATTGTTTGAAAAGCTGCTCACAACTGAACTGAACAGAGTGAAATGAAGTAAAATATGAAACTGCACTAGGATTTTGTAATAAATTACAGCACAGCTTCCCACACGGCAGGAAAAAGCCGCGGGTAAATTTTAATAACCAAATTTTTTAAAACCAAGGGCATCACTTACTTATCAAACTCTTTCCACACCTTGATTTCTGTGCTCTCCTCTTTGTTTTCTGGAGCAGGCAGCTGCAGTGGCAAAAGGAGTTTTTTCCTTACACCTGGCAGTGACTTTAAATATGAAGAAAAGAAAGAGCGTAGAGGCTTCAAACTGCAAATGGACAAAGAGAGATCACTTTTAATCTCAGACTAAGTGAATGTCCAAAGCAAATCAGTGTATTTATAAAGTAAGATATTCACTTTGGTTTATGTTTTACAGTCCTAGTGCAGCATGGTCTGTTTTGATACAAAGTGAAAAGAAATAATGTTCTATTTATGAATAACAAATCACTTGGATTAGTGGTGTGAAATTTCATTCAAAATAAGAACAAATAATCTGCGTGCAAATGTCAGTTCACATTACACAAGAAATGGGATTTTTTAAGAACTCTGATGCTTCAGTTATTTTTTCCACTTTTATTTTGAAGTTTTTTCTTTTCAGAAGTATCACAGTAATAAATTACAGCTATAAATGGCCAACAGTAGTAGGTAAAGCAGTATTAGTCTTTTATTTATAATACAGGGAACACACAACTTCAGTCACTACAATGTATTGATGAGGTGTCAGGACATCAAATCCCGACATTTTTATAAGTTAAGTGAACCTCCCCATAACCCTCTGACAGATAATTACTTACTTTCTAATTAATCCATGGCTGCCATTGGGCTGTATCAGGTAGCACGAGGGGACTGAGGTGACCCCCAGTTTCTCCAGGAAAGGTTTATCAAAATTCAACGCTCTCCTCACCACGATGTGTTCATACTGGATCAAGTCTAAGATAACCTGGGTAATGAAAGGACGACATGAATTATACATTGTTCAAGGAATATCCAATCTTACAGGACAAGACACATAAACAGGTGAAGTGCATCATCCTTTAAGGGCATCATTAAGCTGTTTGCAGGAAGTGCAGCTATGGCTGCTCCGTGCACACGAACAATTTCACTTAAAGAAGATTTACTCTTCTCTAGAAATTATTACTCCCATCTTCCTTTTTTTTTGATTTTTCTTGGTCTATCCTGGTCTTTTCCTCCTTCCTTTCATCACTGATTACATGTGGCCTCCTTTTCTTCAGCAGTATGGGAAGCTTTGTCCATGTTGTCTTGTAAACATGAAAACAATGTTATTTTCTGTTTCACTAAACTATTCTATAAAGCTCAAATACTACATAACACTAGCAAACATTTTTTATTCTGAAAGCAGGCTCCACTTCGTGTTAATCAAATGACTCTGTCTTCTCCTCTAATAAAAACAAAGCGAGCGTGGTAAAAAGCTGAAGAACTTTATAACCCTCACATTTCTTCAGTGATCTTATATCACCACAGCAGCTTCCAGAGAACAAATGTCTGGAAGCAGCCTGCTTCCAAAGTGATTCCCACTTTTGGCAGCACAATCTCCTCCGCTCATGACACTGGGCCATCTCAGCATCAAATCTAATTAGAAACATTTTGCAGACACTCGATGTTTCCACACAGATTATACCTAGATAATTATGCAATTTTTTTTTTTTCTTCACTTATCCTAGATCTTGGCAGGAAAAGTAACAGTTGTCTGAGCTAGCAGCAGGCTCATTAGGTGGGGAAGGGATGCCCAATCAAATATTTTACTGGGAAGCAAAACTGAAAGACTTCCACTTCCTCTGCGTTTCTGAACTGTGCAAATAATTTCATGCTACCATCTGAATTTCCCGAAATTTATATGTGAAGAAAGGGAACTGGAGAATTTAGATTATTATAAACAGTAGCCCAGAAGAATGAGTATTATAAATTGTTCTTTAGCAGTAACAAAACAATAATGTAACCTGACAACATTTTTGTTGCAATCTTTCAAATCTTGAAAGAAAAATTGCGCTGAGAATGAAATAGATAAATTAATGTACTAAAACAGGAATGGAAGAAGTTAACACGACATCACACTCTTTCGGAAGCAAGTTCCTCTGTGTGTCTGAACACCACACCTATAAAATCCCTGGGTTTTATGATCCCCCAAACATGTGTGACCTGCTCTAGTGCTGTAATCAGAGAGTTGTTGCTCGGCTAAATAAGCTCGAATCCAGCTGGTTTATGGTAACATCATTCACAGTCACTCTGTCCCTCACAGGTCACACGTTACCTCTCGGCCAACGTAGGAGCTGTTGCTTTCAAACACAATGGCTGTATAGTGGTGGCTGTTCTTGTCAAAAAGTGATGTAATATCACTGGACCTTTGAAGAAAAAAAAAGCAGTTTAGCACAGAATTCAATACACCCACTGTTACTCACGGAATTTCCTTTTATAATCTCATAGCAGAACTGAGAGTAAGAAAAAAACTCACTTCATTTTTGATCTTCTCCAGTTTATTTAATGAAATGAGTAACAGAGAGCAGCTACGTTTGGAAGAAGGAACTTACAAGACTGGATCCAGTGGTGGGCAGGCAGGAGGCCTCACCTCCTGGGAATGGTTCTGGAGGAAGTCAATCATCATCTGACGAATGGTTTGCAGCTCTCGATCTGCTCCTGCTGGGAACAGGTTCCAAAAAAACACAACCCTTCAGAAAACTGGGAGAAAATGACTCACATGAAGGTTTTCTGTGCATGTGGGTTTTTCTCATGCTTTTCTGGGTCAGGTTTTTGCTTGAAATTTGGACTTAAAACCCAGCATACTATTTGGCTGAAAAACAGGAACTAAGGATTTAGTTGTAGGATTTCATTTTAATGTTGATGTGAGATTATATTTAAAAGCTGTCATCCCACCCCAAAATTAATAAAACCTCAAGATTTTCCAGATCTATCCATCTGCCTGCCTTGCTGATTTTCTCTTCAAGCGATGCTTGATTCTCAATGTGAACATTTTCACAGCAGTTGCTGTGGGCAACTTCAGCAGTTTTACTGCAATAAGGATATTAATCATGCATTAAAATCTGCCAAGGTGTATCATTCCTACCAAATGGTGAGGCCACAAAGCCATGGAACAAGAGGAGGAAATAACCGAAGCGTGAGAATATTTTATTTGCTTTAAAAGAACCACATTAAAAAGCAGAAAATATCTCAAATGCCCAAAAGGTTTCACGAAGGTTCTCTTGTACAGGAAGGGTTAATGGTGCAGGTGGTCTCTCCTCTGACCTCTGGCCTTTTAAATGTTCATCCACAGAAAGGGACAACATTACTTTTGTCCCAGACAAACCACCTCAAGCTGTGATCCTGTCAAACCCTGGGATAAGCCTATTTTCAGTGAGTCACCATCTGAACAGGGGCTCTCCCAGTGCAACTCAGGATGCCTGGAAAGTGGCTGAGGGATCAAAAGGCACCAGAGAGTCAGGACCGAGCAAATTGGATCTCGTGCTGATGAGGGGTGTGGTGGAAAAAAAAAAAGGATTTAAAAAAATTAACAAGCCATTTGTGAAAATTAAGAGCTACATTAAAAAAAAAAATTAGGAATGTGATCCCTAAGTCCTTGAAGAAATGTTTTGCCTGCCTAAAATTCTGATTAACACTCCAGAGAGCACTTGAAATATCCTGTCTTAAAGAGGTATTTAGTGTCCATCCCATTCCTGCCCGAAGTAATTGACAGGCAAAGGGATTTTGCTTGCTGTGTGACACAGCCCTGGCTGACAGGAAAACTGCTCTGGGAATTTCTTAAGTAAAATGTTCTTACCTTGGTAATTTTCTCCAGTTGTAAACTGCTTTGTAAATGCTTTGAAGTACTGTGTGGGAGAAAAGAGAAGTCACTGTATCAGAGAAAAACCTCCAGTTTAGGAACAAAAATGGCTTTCAAGAGCTTTTTACTTTTACAGCTCTAACTACAAAACATTTTAATTTATCTGGTCAGGAGACGGTTTTCTCTCTCAGCCTATGAGTTCCAAAAAGCTGCTTCTCACCTACCCAAGGGCAAGAGGAAGAACACCTTAATGCATAATTCAGTGGTGTATATTGATCCTGTACTGCAAACATTAACCCAAACCCAAATTAACTGATCACCAAATCAGTGCTACCAACTGTGTGTGTACTTGGAACACTATTCACATTTTCCCGACTCCCTCCAGTGGTTAAACAGGAGATCTAAGGGAGCTTGGCTGCCTTCTGCTACAAAAAAATAAAATGGAAAAGATTCAGTGTTTAATAAAGAGGAGATCGCAATTTACACCCAAAACTTTGAAGAGTAAAAAAAATAAATTTTGTTCTTATTATCAGGGTAAAAGATCACAAATCCTACACTGAAATGTCTCCTGTTCCCTCTTCTGTCATCACAAACAGTTTATTCAACACTCTCCATCCACCACATTCTGCTCATACTTAATAATGTGATTATAAAGACTGACTGAGAAGGCAAAAGATTGCATTTAGACTTAAAAATGAGCAATGGCAGATACTTTTGGCTAATGCGGCATCCCCTTTAAAAGGCAGTTTAAGTAAATTATTATATTAATCACAAAAATAGTGAAGGATCAATCAAGGGTAAATTTTTAACTGGTCATGCAATCAGCTGTTTTCATGAGGCAATTTCAATGTGTTCCCTTTACTTTCACACACCCAAACTAAAAACATTACTAATAATCCTGTAAGATCTGAATTTGAAAAATATTTATACAAATGGTTATCATCTAATTAATCTGTTGAAAGTAGGTGTTATACACATGTGATAACATGATACTTTATAGAATGATAACTTCTTTCAATAAGAACTTTTCAGATTCAGAACTGAATTACTGCTCAAAACAGCTGCATCAGCTCTTGCATTCAGCAAAAACCCCTTAAATTAATCTTTGATCAACTCTGCCATTTTCTCAGCAAAGCAAAGCAAAACTCCAGTTACAGAACAATAAGTTACACATCACTTCATGGTTTTAATTACTATAAAACATGCATCATTTGCCTAAGGCAGGATGTTCTGCCACTTACCCTAAAAGTTGGGTAATAGTGAATCCCATATTCTTTGCATGTTGCGTAGTTCCCTTCTTCCCCACAATCCAGCACTCCAACTCTAATTGCAGATTCCCAGTCTGGAAACAAAGATATCTTTCCATTTTCAGCAGAAGTGACCACGGATCCCAGCTGATGAATTACCTTGCTTCCCATGGAAACCAGCAACAGGACTCTGAGAGATTCCAGTGGCATAAAAATCCAGCCCTGGGTCGATTCTCATTTGCCATTCATTTCCATCCCCCAGTGTAATACAATCTACTGATTTTTAAAATAACTAAAACCTCCCTGTTTTTCTTGGCTGCATCAGTGTTTTCAATGCACCTAAACAAGAGGAATCCCAGCACACAATGCAGCAGTTGCAGGGTTGAATCCAGGAAGATGAAATCAGGGCCAACCCAGCACTTGCAAGGTACTGGATTGAATTCCTCAGCTTCTCCCATTAGCTGAGCTCATAAAATAGAGCATGCAGAATATATATAACTGAATAAAATTCATCCAACACTTACTCATCCACATGGCTGTCAATTACAAACCCGTAAATTTGACCCACCTTGTACTAGAGCTTTTTTAACAAGCTGCTTTTTCTCCAACTTACAATTTTCTGAGAGGCCTCAGTATTACACACAGCCCCCAGCTCATGTAGCCTCAGCTGAAAGCTGTATTTATCTGGTGGTATTGTTCAGAAATGCATTAGTTATACCCCCAAAAATACCTGTTTTAACCAGAGTGGTAAATAGTTGAGTTTGAGCATCACTCTGACTTTCCTTTATAGCAATAACCATGAGAGTTCAAGTATTTCCATAAATATGCTTATATAACTTCAGTAAAAGCTTTCAACTAACTTACAGCTTTTTCCTTCTCTTTTTGCTGGGAATTTATCTTTTTGAGCCAGGCTCTGCTGCAGCAATTACTTTAAGGAAGAGCCACTCCAAGAGAATGCTTGGACAGTTGCTTTTGAAAGCAAAGTTAAATCAAACCAGCCGTGGGCAGAATTTGAAGGTCCCCAACAATTCCTAATACAATTTAAAAAGCACTAAAATTAAACCTGCTTCTACAGCAAAGAGCATGAAAGCTCCATCAAGTTCAAGAGCTGATGGACAGCTCTGGCCTAGCTGCCTCTGAAATTCAGCTTGACCTTTATTTGTCTTTGGAGGAAGCTGGGGCAGCTGATGGAGAGGTTTGTGCTGAACGTGCCAAGCGCTGAGCGGGCACCAGGAGAGCCCTCAAACACGCTGGAGCAGATGGGCACCCATTCACAGAAGCACAAAGGACACAACAGCCCATTTCATCGCACAAAATGCAAGATACAAAAGAAAAGTTTGGCTTCTGGGTATCTCCATCATTCAACTTTCACCACTCCTCCTCCTTTTTCCACCTGTCTGGATCCTCCTCCACGCCATGAATAGGAGCTCTCCGAACACGATGCAAATTACCCAGCACAACAAAGCAGCCCCACCCCAGCTAAACACTCGGGTTAAAGAGCACCAGCTGGGATGTGCTGCTTAGCATTCCTGCTGCTGGAAACGGAGCTTTTCCTTTCCAAGGGATGCCAGAGTTGCTGCAGTGCACAGCCTACACTCTGGAGTTACAGTGGCACTGTAGCCTGGGTCAGCTTTTTTTAAAATGCTGATTAATTTTAAATTAGCATTAGTGGTTTTGAAATACGGACTCACAAAACGATGGGAGAGAGGCAGATGAGTGATGCATTAACAACACGGGCTCTGTTTATGCTAAACAAGCTCCAGTGAATGACAGGACTGTGCTGGACAAACTGGAATCCTGCAGGTGGGTCAAACCTCCCACCTGAGAAACGCCACAAAGCAGGAACCAGTGAGTTACAAGGAATACACTTTCTTTTCACAAACCTGAAGCATCCTCTCCAGCTGGGTGTTTTCCACCAGGAAGTTTCAGTCAGGGAGGTAAAAGGCTCATCACAAGGCACCTCTCCCTCACAGCTACTCCAGAGTTGCCTGCTTTGACACTTGGCTGTTTCCTGAACGATGACAAGGT
The DNA here is from genome assembly GCA_013397725.1 of Rhagologus leucostigma. NCBI lineage: Eukaryota > Metazoa > Chordata > Aves > Passeriformes > Rhagologus > Rhagologus leucostigma. The sequence continues at coordinate 908,515 of VZTD01004397.1, forward strand.
GATTGCAGTTCCCCATCAAACGTGTTCAAAGAACAATTTCTAGCAGGAAATCGTGATTGCTAGATTTGGAACAGTTACTCCAAATCCTGAGGAGTGGATTCGTTCTGCGTATAATTCACAGGTTGTCCCATGTAGGATTTCCAAGAGTTTGTTACTACACATAATTCCAGCCCAGAGATACTTTGCTGGATAGACTTGATCATCTTTTAGACAGAAAAAGGACAATTAACTCTAATGGCCACTTTGGCCATTGCTGTAATAAAATGAAATGTGTGATTAGGAAAGCAGCAGCACTGGCTGAGCTTAAAGCCTGTTCTGAGAGGGAGTATCAAAATAAAAACATAAATTACACAAAAGCAAGCACTGATCCTATTTTTCAGGAGGATTATGTTCTGCTGTGAAGTCTGCAATGGTAGGATTGCCAAGATTTAACAAACGAGAAATGCAATAAAAATTAAGTCTATTAGCACAGGCCTTTTTTGGACAAAGCTGTCGCACCAATTTAACTGGATTTTGTTTGGACACCAAATCAGCAAAAGTAAACCCAGTGATCTAGGAGTTCCCTAATGTAAATGAAACCTGCATCCTCAAGGATAGCTTTAATATCCTACCAGATGAGTAAATATTTTTGAAAAAGAAATGTTGAGACAGATTAAGTGGGCAAAATGTTTTGGGTTTGGTTTCTTTGATGAAGCTACCAATGAAAAGTGTGACTGTTCTCAGTCTCCTCCTAAAGTCCTTTCATTCCAACTCGAAAATGGAAACATTCTGCAGACAAATAACACTGGAAGCAAATTGCATTTGCGGGCAATGCCAACGTCCACAAACTTTCAAAATCCACTTTCTAAATGAAAGCCTCCACAAAAACTTAATGGATTAAAGGAGAGGCCTTTAACTGGCTGCAGTAATACAAGTGCATGACAGCACTGGCAGTTACCGTGACTGCAGGTGAGAAAGAAAGCATGTATGTGAAGAAGCCTTGACAAGTTACAAAGGTATCACACTGCTGTAATCCTGTGTAAATCCCCGTCTTATTTTGACCAAAGCTCTGGCCATTTTGGGCTCTTCACGATCTCCACTGCTCTGCTCAAAGACCTCCTTGTTACTTCAAAGAAGGAGAAGATCTAATATTAATTTTGGCCACAAGCAGATCAAAGCAGTAGAGAAAAAGTTACATAAACTTATGCAAACTAAACAGAAAAAAGTTACTGGTTTATAAACAAACCCCTCATGCAAGTAAGGAGCATCTGAAGCTCTGAAAACCACGACTGCTCTGTGTTTCTCCGCTTTCAAGTTTTTGCTCATCAATCACAATCCCTCAGCATGTGATGAGTTCATCAGGACCTATTTCTGGGTGGGTTTCCACTTCCATATATCTAAATGTACACCTAATACTGCACCTACATTTCATGTGAGTTGTTAACACTTTTCAGAGTGTCACAGAACAGCCAGAGCTCTTCACTCCCCCTCAAAGTGAAACCATGAGTGCATTAGAACTGCTGTCTCCATCCTGGAAATGTCTCTTGGGTGAAATGTGAAATTAAGAGTAGTTTAAAAGCCTTTTACACTGCTATATTAAGCATAACATTTCCTACAAATTTGATCTCAGGTTTCCTCCCCAGCAGAAGTACTGAACTTTAATCAATACCTCAGGGGCCTGTTTCTTTCCTCACATCTACAAATAGAGTAAAACACTTCAGCACCTGCCAAAAAAAAACTGAGCAGGCTAAGACACAGCAAGGCATGTTCCTCAGCATAAGCTGTGGAGGCCACCATTTCTTTTAAAGTCACTAATTGATAAATTTGAAAACCTGGTTCTCACTTTGCTTGATTTTTGTATTATTTCCTGGTGGTCCTTTTCCCCCTTCGAGCCCATCCATGCTACACTGAATTTGCAAGATATAAGTCAAGTGTGTGCATGGCCTCTCCAGTACCACAGTATTTTTTCGTTTATCCTCTGAAACAAGCTGTTCTCCTTACAAAACATTTAGAAGATAAACATCGTGCCTTCAAGAGTTCAGTCTAAACAAACCGCAGGTACACAGGGACACTTGCATGCAAACCCACAGCTGCACTGCTGTGTGCGTGCAAGGTGATGTTTTACCCCTGGACTCCCCCAAAACCTTAAATTTGGAGTTGTGCTCCCACCATCCACCCCTTGCTCTGTCCCATGGGCTATTTTGGCTGTGTGGCACCACCAGAGCAGAGGGATGAGGGTGATGCTCACACACCGAGGCACAACCAGAGCAGAGGGATGAGGGTGATGCTCACACACCGAGGCACAACCAGAGCAGAGGGATGAGGGTGATGCTCACACACCGAGGCACAACCAGAGCAGAGGGATGNAGCTGTAGAACTGCACCACCCAGGCGGCCGAGGAGTTGAGCAGCGCCGGCCGCACGGAGCCGGCCGTCAGCACGGTCAGCGGGTCGTGCCCGGGCCGGTACAGCCGCGCCGTGGCGGCAGCCGCCAGCAGCACCGGGAGCAGCGCCGGGAACAGCACCGGGAGCGGGAGCGGGAGCAGCACCCGCCGACCCCCGCCCGCCGCCGCCATGTTGGGACGCGCCGAG
>VZTD01004397.1:911991-964410 GCA_013397725.1 Rhagologus leucostigma
CCGGCCATGGCGGCCCGGCCTGAGGGGAGAGGCGGCGGCCGGAGGGGAGCGGGGTCTGTCCCGTGTCCCTGAGGGGAGCAGGGTCTGTCCCGTGTCCCTGAGAGGAGCCGGGATTGCCCGTGTTCCTGAGGGGACCGTCCCGTGTCCCCTGAGGGGAGCGGGGATTGTCCGTATCCCTGACGGGATCGCCCGATGTCCCTGAGGGGAGTGAGGACTGTCCGTGTCCCCTGAGCGTTGCAAAATACGGAATATGTAAAATTTTTATTAAAAAAGAATGTTCTTCTATGTTTGATTTAATCCGTGAAACAGAGAGCAGCCAACAAGGTCTAAGTGAGATCCAAGTGTTAAAAAAACGCTCGCCACTGAAGTCGCCACGCGCGGGGACAGGTTGTCCACGGACGGTGTGGAGTCTCCCTCTTTGGAGACATCCCAAAGCCATCGGGACTCGATCCTGTGCCGTGTGCTCTGGGATAACCCTGCTGGAGCTGGGAGGTTGCACTCCATGACCCACTGTGGTCCCTTCCAGTCTTACCCATTCTGACCTTCTGTGAGATCACTCGGTGGCCAAATGTATGTGACAACTGGTATAGGAAGAGACGTTTTAACTTCACCAGTCTTCTCACTGAGTAGAGATGAAAGCGGGGCAGCGTTTGGGTCGAGAGCTCTTTCATCCCAAAGTACCTCTCTCGGCAGGGAAGAGCCATCTCTCCAAACTGAAGCTCCGATAAAAGGCTTGCGTAGGCAGTTTGATAGAAGCTCTGTCCTTTCCATAAATTCAGGCTGGATGAGCACTAGTAATGGATTTTAGCACCTTTTATAGCTCTAGCCCAGTATGGAAGTCTCCTTTCATTTCTAAATACAGGCTCAAGAATTTTCATTACATTAATGAGAAGCAGAAACCCAACGACGTCTCCAGAGAAGGGTTTCAGAGAAGTTTAAAAACTCAGATAATGAAAGACTGAAGTCTCTGAAAAGATAATGCTTGCTTCTGTTACTCACAAACACTTCTTTTAATCCTTGAAGAACAAATGGGAAACAAAGGGGTTTAAATTCTTAATTCAGGCCCATCAGGCTGAATTCAGGGTTAGAATCTAATTTATCATTGTTTGTGGCCAGCAACCCACAAACAGTACAAAAGTAAAATTCTGCTGCTTTCGTCTTTTCCCGATCCTTTCCTTTATTTGACCATTAATATCTGAAGTGGTTCAGACTTGTCTTTTGATCCATATCCACAGTTACAACCTAAATGGTTTCTCATATCACATGCCAGCTTTGGGGGTTTCTGTCTCTATTTTTCCTGGGTACAGCAAGCAATAAAATAGATGGTGACAATAGCAGAGCCCAACAGCTTCCAAGAACTGAAAAATCTTGAAGCAGCTGCTAATTAGGATTTTAAAAATCTGCAGTGCCTAAGATATTTTAGAGCACATTTTATTCAGAAGAATTGTTAAATGTATGAAGATGAAAGAGATGGATTACAGGAGAATTAAATGTAGGGTTTAACTGAGAAATAATCATTTTCTATGAAAGATAATGACTCCTCTTGAGGCTAGTATCAAGATTTATTGACCCAGGAGGTTAATATTGATCAAACCCAAGGCAAACAAAATATTAGACCTTGAAGGAGAGTAATCTTGATATTGAAGCCTTGCCACCGAGTGAACAGGTCAATATATCTGGGTGCCAGAATCTCAGGTTTTGAACACAGAATGGTGGGGGATATTAAACGTGTCTGACATGTTCTGTGTACACACTTTTTATTCTCATCAGCAGGACGTAGTTTATAGCTGTGTCCTTCCCTGCAGAGCAGCGTGTGAGGGTTCAGGCTTCGCTCACGCTCCTCCTTGCAAAGCTGATGGGTCTCTGCCTCAGGTGTAACATAAGGCTGAAATCAGACAAGTCCTTCAGCTATTTGTTCATATCTAAGTGACATTTTTAATAGCTTTCACTCCGAACACCAGGATCCTGCTGCTGCTGCAAAACCAGAGTGAGAATAAACTGAAAAACCAGAGTGCTGCAATATAGAGATTTGTCATTATATCTAACACCGTGGAAAGTCCAGGAGAAAACAAAAATCGAGTTAAATTCTGCTATAAGCTGACAACAAGAAAACAAGTAACTTCTGTGGATTAGCTAATCAATACGGATAGAAGTCAGAGACAAGGAAATGTAGCACTAGAGACACGAAAATAGTTTATAGGATAAGATCACCAGTTAATGCGCTGGGGGCAGAAGTTGCCTTTTTATTTCTGTTCATATGGCAACAAGCAGGGGAGGGCTTAATGTGCCCAGCAAAACAAAAGTGCACCCAGTCACTGCTGAGAAGAGCAGTGTGTACAATATAATCTGCAATTCTAATTGATTTCAGTGAAAATAAATAAAATACCATACACATGGGTTTATTTTGTTTATTCAGAAAACAAGTACAAAACCAACTAAGCCAGCAGTATTTAAAAATACAAACATAAAATGTCTTTCTATTCCTCCAATCAGATTTGAAGTATTGTATTTTTAAATCTTAATTTTATATATAATTTATCTTCATTTATCCTGATTTTAATTTTATTTAAAAGACACCACAAATGCATGAGATTTGAAAAAATTGGATCTCTTCACAATCAATTATTCAATAATGAACAGTTTCTGAATTCCAGTAAGAAATATTTGCACAGTATTTATTTTAAAAAGAACTAACAAAAATTTGGTCTTCTCAGTGCAAAATAGGTGGGCCCATAGCAATTAACGTAGTGAACATTTACCATGCCGAGGAAATGCTTCTATTTCCTTGTTAAAATCTTGATTTTCCCAGTTTTGCCAATACAAAAGGAGTATCGATTTCCTCTGTTTTGTCTATTAAAGTACATTCTCAGCACCCCACATGTGGATGTCGTGAAAATTCAATGGGCTCACGTGAATTGCATGATAAATAACCCAATTACAGGCACACATCTAATTGCAAGGAATTGAAGGTGCTGATAGAAGAGTCTCCAGTTTAAAGTGCATTACATCAGTATTTATCTCATTTACATAAAATTGTAGATATTTAACCTGAATGCCTGGCTCTAGGTCCTGCCCTTCCATCTGCCACCTCTCTGAAGCCATCTCCAGGCTCCTTTTAACCACTTCCACAGAGAATTAAAAGAAAGATGGTGCACAGTCACCTTTAAAACAGGCTTTTTTCAGATAAATCTTATTAAGAACTCTGATTGTATCAAGGATCAAGCTATCGAATATGGCTTCAGTCATCCTCATCTTCACTGTTAATTCATCATCACCATAGGAAGTCCACTGAGATTCTTCTTTGCGAAGCTCCTGGATCTAAAATATAACGTGGAAAGGAATTTTTACTTCAGGAATAAGAGGTTCACAAAAGTACTGAGATACTGCACCTAATTCAACAACTTTATATGTGCATCATTAATTTATTTAATTGAAACCATTCACAAGAACTGGAAATACTGGATTATTAATTCAGTAAAAGGAAGGCGGTAATTTGAAGTTCTGAAGTCAATTTAAGTAAATGTGATTCTCACAAAAGGATGAGAATTTCTAGTTTAAATCTAGAGGAAATCAACAAATCCCCACTGGAAAGTCTGCTTACCAGAATAAGGTCCACTCTGTCTCTCTTACAGTTTCCATACTTGGTCATATTTAGGAATTTTCTTTTCATTTCTAAGTCATTCTTTTCCAGGTTCATTATTTTAATAATTTCACCCTGAACAAACGTCTACAAAATAAAGAAGGCTGAAAAGAACTCTCCTCATAGGAATTCTGGTGCTGTGAAGGTTCCAGATGAGTGACAGGTGCCAGTGTGAAAACCCAGCTTTAAGTCCAGAAACATCCCAAAATTTAGGGGAGTGATCTAGAGGTAACTGATCAATACTGGCCAACCAACACATTTTAATCATAATATTACTTCAGAGGTTACACACAATAATTAGGAGAGTTTAAAGGCCTATTCCCATTCTTAACTCCATGCATATGGAATATTTTGGCTAACCAGCTCAGTCTGAATTTATTCAGGCCTTTCAGAGTAGTGCTGTTTCTTCTCCCATCACCTCAGTTACACTGCCGAAATCCTCCCAAATTTCACATTTCTTTTTGCCATTGCAATCTCTGCTCTATTCACTGATTCTAGTTCCTGTACTTCACACTGCCAGAACATACCTTGACATCACTGACATCTGTCCTTCTGCAGAGATGCCTGGAACAGTGAGATCCCACATTTTTTTGCATCCATGGGAACATATCTGGCTTTGCAGTCACTTGATATTCTGCACACAGCAGCTCACGGCTCAAATCAAATATAACCTGTAACAAACTCAGCAGGACATTGGAATCAGGAGACCTGGATTCCAGTCTACAGCATTCCATGGAACTTGGCTTTCCTGAACAGACCCAAACCCAAAACTGGTCAGGTGTCCACCGTCTTATGGTGGAACTTTGGCAAAAGTCTGGATACTCTGCAAGGACATTTATTCAACTGGAATTATTCTGCAGCAAATTGCAAAATGCTCCTGGGTAGTACCTTTCAGTGTCCCTTTAGCTATATCTAGTGTTAGCAGCTGGAATAATATTAAATATTAGCTAATATGAGTCAGCCTACAGAACACTACAAAAGTTAATTAACAGTTAGTGCTTTAAAAATACCTGATTATACATCCTCTTGCTTTCTGCTTCCAAATCATTCCCTGGGAGATCATTATATTCAAAGTACTTTGGCACATTGATGTTGCTGAAATTTGAATTTATGTTCTCTGGGGTCCATAATTCTTCCACAGCATATGCAGACAAATTCTTAACATAAGAACTGTTATGTGGTATCACAAGAGGAACTTCCACAGTTTTCTTCCAAGGAGCTGAGTGCCACTGGTCTAATTTGTACAAGTATTGCTTTTGTGTTTGTCTCACCAGCATATTTTGGTCAGAACTAGGTTGATCAAAATCTTCAGAGCTTCCAAAAACACCAGCATCAAGGATTTTTAAAAGGAGCTTCAAGAGAGAAAAAGAAAAGCCGGATGACGTTTTCCATATTTCCCCACAATTTTTAGAGGTATTGAGATTATTAGCAACTGATCAAAGCTACACTTAAAACCATCTTATTCATGGGCTCAAAGAAAGGCTTGCTGATGTATTATTAAAAAACCCCAAACCTATTTTAGCTGTATTTGGCAGAATTCAGAATTAGAAAGAATTACAGTTCTGGAGTTCCACGAAAATTTTTGACATTTAGCAACGTTTTTGTTCTAAATGTGGAACTGCTCTCCCCACCACCACCCTCAAAGCAATTTTCTCACAGCCAGGGGCTGGAAAGGAGTCAGGCAGATGAGCTGACAAGTGTCCACGTTTGCTCTGAAGTTAATAAAAATTGAAGTCTGTGCAGATTTGTCAGTTTCGACAACTGACAAATTCCAGTAAAGAAGTCACATTTTCTTTGTTTGCACCATCACGTGCTATCCATTGGCTACAGGATAATTCCCTAAATGAGGAATGGGTCACATGAAGTGAGCAATCTGGCTCCTAACATTGACATGATATAATTTTTATGGATAATGAAAACCTGGGCCACACAAACTCTTGCCTGTATAGACCCAGCTTCAGGGCCAACACTTGAAATAAAAACATTCTCACTGTACTTACAGGCAAACTGGTTGGAGAAGTCTCTGGAGATAAATGAAGTACCTTGTCTGCTTTTGATCTGTGTTTTCTTTTAATCTTCTTATATTCTTTAACTGCATCATCTATAAATTTAGATACAATTCTGTCTGTTACTGTGTGACAACCATGAATGCAAAGCGTGTCAAAATCACCCAGTAAAACATCAGAAACCTTTGCCGATAGTTCAGATAAGGCAGCAACTGAATTTTCTTTGAGGAGAAATGCTTTCTGATTGTCTTCTTGCCTTAGGCCTTGGCCATAATTCATCATGTCTTTTTCAAAGGCACTTTCATATTTGTGTTGAGCTGTTTCAGAAAATGCAATTAAAATGTCAAACAGAAGTTTTTTACTGAGTTCACTTGCAATATCATCAGCAAGTTTAATTCTTTTCTGATCCTCTACCAAGCAACAAATATTTTTGCTTGTGTTTACCTCATCTGTCTTGCTTTTCTTTGGAGGAGCATCTGCAAATATCCTTTGTTTTATTTGTGCCAGTTCCGTTTTTTCTTTATCTGATCCCAAGCACATTAAGTTATTTTGACAGAGGAATTCATTACAATTGCACTGGTTAGAATGGGGAAACTTTTGCCCTTTTCCAGGCAGCAAGGCACTGTGTAACCTAGACTGGTTTTCTTTCACTTCTGAACCTCCTGCACTGCTTGTGTCTTCTGCTTTCTCCTCTGCAAACCCCATTCTCTGCTCATCATCTTTGGAATATTTGCAGTCTCCTTTGAGGGAGTCATCATCACCATAGAAGGAATCAGAGTCTTCTTCATCCCCCATGTAACTGGAACTATTTTTGTGAGCCCCAAACAGGTGTGAAATCCCATCAGGTCTGACAAACACCCCACAGTGCTGAGCACACTCGAAATACTTCACCCCTTCATAAGTTCCAGCATTGTCACCTTCAGCTTTGTCCAGTGCAACACCAGCCCAATGGCCACTGCCAAAATGAGTCTGGCCCTTGAACATCAGAGCTCCGGGCTGGCTCTGCTCTACCAACACTCTGTCCCCAATTTCAAATGATGATAACGGGTCATCATTGTCCTCCTCAGCATTGGGCAGCTTTACATATGTTTTGCATTGTTTCATTGGGAATTCAGGACTTTTACTTCCACCAGAAGTATCTGTATTTGACACACGCAGAAACTCCAAATGCTGCAAAGGCATCTCCTGTTCTCCACGTCGGTGTTCTGATAAACAGCTGGAAAGGGCTGTAAATGTAGATTGTTCTGAGAGACGACCATCCCAAGTTGAAGAAGCATCACCTGTCTCTGTACTGAGCAGGGGAAATTCTTCAGGCACAATGCTATCAGGTAATGGGGGTAATGCATCCGTTTTCAGTGATATATCTTCATCCATGCCCTGACTAGACTCTAAGCCTGTCATTTGTTCCAGTGGAGATGGGAAATCATCCATGCCAGAGGCAGGATCACCATTTTTCACTGCATCTGCACCTAAAGGGGGAGGAGGAAGATCTTCACTTGGAAATGACAAATCCTTTTTGTTAGAGAATGGCAAGTCAGCACTTCCAGAGGACAATACTTCATCCACAGGACACAGTATTTCTGACGAGGTATCCTCATCAGTTGGAGGGAGACCCTTATCACTAGTGGAGGTTGCATCAGTGCACGAAGGGCTGGCAGCTGCATCATTCCACAGTTTTGGGATCTCCTGAGAACAGGGTTTGTTTCTGCTGCAGCTTTGTGAGGCACCCAGGTATGGCTCATCCACTCCCTCAGAAGGGTTTTCAGATTGGGAGGAAGGTGCTGACTCTGTTCTGAAGGCATTTGCTTCATCTGCTGGAATGAAAGAAAGCAAGTGATCAGTGCAGCCATGATCCAATGCATCTCCAGGGTATTTCTGAGAGAGGGATGAAGTCTCAGCTCTGTCATCTTCAGGCAGCTCACGTTCTTCATGTTTGTCACTAGGTGATGTTTCCTTTCCATTGCTTATTGCTATTGGCATCTCTTTTGAGAGATTAGCAAACACATCCCTGCTGTCACAGACAAACTCTTCTGGGACACTGACATCTGTGTCCTCTCCATGTTTCAGCTCTAATTCCAGGTCTGAAATGGAACTTTTTGAGATGTCCATCCGAAGTGCAGACACTTTCTGAAATTCTGAGGGTGAGGAGTCCGATTTAGCACTTTCACATTTCAAAAAGAAGTTGTTTGGCTTGGATGATGATTCGGTGGAAGTCAATCCTTCAGAAAATTCTTTTAAATTTAGTTCTTCATCAGAAGCTTCATGAGAAATATGGTCCAAATGCTTCAAACATTGACTGGCATCCACCTGATGGACCTCAGAAGGGACAGGCACTTCCACTTCTTTAACTGGAACATTTAAGAGAATTTTCTTAAAAATCAGCATTTCAAAAAAAAATATTTTACAGAAGAACTTGCTGATAGATCACTTAGGATACACAAATCTATAGTGCTCCTCACTATGGTATCTAGGAGTAAATTAGGAGTTGGACTTTATGATCCTTATGGGTCCCTTCCAAATCAGAATATTCTATGAAATGCAGAAAGATGGTTCATTAGAAAAATGACAGAAATAGGAAATATCGCCACAATATGTAATATTTATATTACAGAGATTATGCATACCCAGAACTATGTAAATGATATAACTGACTCATATATAAACAGACAGTTTTATTTTTTACCTGTCCTACTGAGAGTAAGAAATATGAACTGAGGATAAAACCTGGGAACAAAAATAACTCCAGCATGTCCTGTCCAAGTCTATCTTCAAGTGATTTATGTTCTTTTAAAAAGAACATCCTTAAATTCTTGAAAAACTGCCTCAAAAGAAGGTAAATTGTTAATGACAATCGGAGTAAGTTATGATTTTGTTCTGGGGAAGCAGTATAATCATATCTCTTAATAAACCTCTGAGAGATCCCCACCATCTTGCCCAGCAGTGATTTATACATTGGCTATAGTGAGCAAGACACTTTGGTAATAAATGAGAAGATTGTCTCTCTTTCTGTCTGGATTAAAGTTTGATTGAAGTGGTTGAAACAGATTGGACATAATAGCATTAAATATGATTGACCTGCTCCTTCAAGAGTATTTTCTGCCTGAACCAGCCCTAAGTTACACCAAGTAGGAAGGATCCCCAGGCCTTTCACTGGGTACTTGCTGCCACATGGATTAATATCTTCATTATCTTTAGGATCGGTGTTTGGGTTTGAAAGAAGTGCCTTTTCCTCCAGCACAGATTCCTAGAATGTAAATATTTAGGAGAGAGAGTTAATGTCTTAAGGAAAAAGTGCACACAACCAACAGACACAAGACTTATTTTGACTTCACAACTGCCAAATGAGTCTTGTGTTGATCCTATCTTAAGGTAAATGTAACCTGGGGTACCCTTTCTTTAGGCATTAGTGTAATTCCAGAGGTGATCCTTACCAGAAGTGCACCCTTTGTGTCTTCTATTGTAATGAGTGTGGCTGTAGGTTCCATTCCAGCTGAATTTGTAGGTTCCAGAGGTAAGAAAACGTTATCCTGAGCACTAAGGGACTGCTCCAAACCTGGGGACTCCTCCAGCTGTTTCTGATGTTGTACCAGTGACTCCTTGTTCTCAGTAGAAAAGCTGTAAACAGTTAGACAAGGAATTAATGACTGGGAGTTGTTTTTGTGTTTCCAAGTTAGTCAAGCACAACCAGAAGCATTTAATTTGTACCTTTATTGATTTCCTATGGATTTGCCATGGCTATCTCTGGAGTGTTCACACACATGTTTTTAAACCAGCAAATGAGTAAAGCCAGAAACACTCTGAATAGTGTGTTTATTTCTCCATTCTCCTCCCTCTCACTTGATCCTGTATTTTATATAATCAGTTTTCTAATCTGCATAGACAAGAATAGGAGGAGACTGAAAAAAATCATCAGCACTTAAAAAGCAAAACCAGGATCAAACTTTGAACCTGTTCGCCTTCTCTATTTCCAATCACTTACAGCACATCAGATTTCAATCGTTCTCATTAAATTTTTCACTTTAAATATTGCATCACAACTTTATGGACATTTGGGACATCAGATACTGATTGTGATGGTGACTTTGAGCTTTCTTCTTACTGAGGAAGCACAAGGCAACATGATTCATACTCACAGGCTTTTCCATTAGAGGTACAAGTTCTAAAATAGACAGTTGAGTCAGTTATTCTGTCCAGAAAAAAAAAAGCGTGTAGGTTTTTTTGGTTTGGTTTTGTTGGTGTTCCAACTTGTTTTTACTTTCATGCCTATTAATACTTTTTTAAGGTGTAAAAAGGAGACCTATGTAGTATTCAACACCACTGATGTTTAAGGACTTCAAAATAAATATCCTAATTCAGCATATATATCCCCAATTCTTAGTTACAAGTTTGTACATTTACAATAATTACAAGTTTCTGTATCCCTTACTTCTAGTATTTAGCATCCACTAACAGAACCCCAAACCAGCAGCTTTTTCTGCATGTTGGTAATTTATTATTTCACTTGATTTCAGTTTAAAAAGTATTTCCCAATCCTTTTCATCCCCTTGCAGCCCTGCTTATTAACTTTGTTCCTGATCAGTGTAAAATATGAACATACCCATGCAGGTGGATAAATAGCATAATTACCACTCTGCACTCCTACACAGGATAGAGATCTATGGACAATCAGCCAGAATTTGGGTGCATTTGAGTCCCACCAGCCCCTGGCTGCTCCAGACTGACACTAGTATTCACTGTTCTCCTACGAGCAGCCTTGTCAGTAATAAGAAGTGAAAGCACAGCCAAGAAACCTTTTAAAGATTTCTCTGACTTGTAATCAATAACATCATGAATTATAGATCAGTTCCATGCTGGGATTTATTTGAAAGCCTTTCCCTGTGGGGGCTTAAGTAAATGCACAAACCTGACTCACCACCCTGCTAAAGCTCTGGGTAACGCTGAATGAAAGGGGGTTTTAATTCATGTAGATAAATATATGTCTTTAACTGCTTTTTCTCTTCCTGAAGCAAATGAGGTTTTTGTTCTGAGCAGAGTGGATGCTGTGGGGTTCTCATTCACACTGCTCAGCTCCTCCAGCCCAGTGGGAAGCAGACAGGCATGCAGGGGATACAACTCCTGGGGAACAGGAGGATGGTGATTTCTCGGTCTGACTGAACTCCTGAATTATATCTCACTGTAGGCATTTTACATGACACCTCTGTGCTTCTGTTTAAACATAAAATTTAGCCCTAGGTATTACAAAACCCTTCTGTGGTTAAATCCTCAGCGAAGCACAGACCTGCTCCGAGGGGCTAAGTGACACAGAGGCTCAGAACCAGAGGATGACAAAGGAGTGAATTTCACCAATTAAATCAATACATTTCTGCTCGTTCCATATGGGCATTGTGAAGCCTAATTAACGTATAGTTGCAAAGTGGTTTGGGTTTGTAGTTAAAAGCCACCATGAAAACATGAACAATCATTAGCAGTTGTGTGGCATCATTAAAGGTGCCCTGAGGAGCTCACTGTTTGGGACAGAATGATAAGCAGTGAACTTGATTTATCAACTGCTTGAACACAGAAGTTTTCAAAATTTATCATCATAAACTCCCTCTTTGGAGTATCTAAAGCTCACAGAACTATCTAGGACATACCTGTCTCCATCTCCTCCACTGGACTGGGTCTTATCTTCAGCAATCACTGAGAAACGTTTTACTTACCCCTCATATTTCTTGTTCTGTTTATTCTTTAGCTGGGCACAACTGTCTTTACTCCCTGACTGTGGCTTTGTAGCCTCTTGCTTCCCAGCCAAATTGTGCAGCTTTTCCTGGAGTTGTGCTGTTGAATGCTGCATCATTAAGATTTCTCTCTGCTGCTTCAACAAAACCTTCCTTTCTCGATGGGCTGCCCTGTGGATGTTTTGCAGGTGCTGGATTTCTGCCTAGACAAAGCAGAGAAAGAAAGGAGCATAACAGACTGAAGAAAACATATCTACTTAAAAATATATATAATGTTTCTTAAGTATTAATCCCAAAATACCCTGAAAATTCAGTATGTAGGTTTCTTTTTAATTAAAAAATTTGCAGTTTCATTTTTCACCAGGGGTCTCACCTGTAAAAACTGATGACAGGTAAAGGGATATTTTGATGGGGTGTCTGGGGTGTCAAGAGCTGAGACCTTTAAAAATGAATTGTCTTCAGATCATTCAAAACTACAGGGTGCTTGTGGTTTGCACTAGGAATTCCTTTACTTAAAGGAGAGGCTTGCACTATGTAAGGAGCAGGACAGAAATTTTCTGACTATCAAGTGTGATTATGAACTCTGCATAGTGGAATAACTGAGTCTATAAAATTAGCTGTCAGATTAATTTAATATATTTCAATATCACAAGCATAAATCAGTGGAAACCTACATTATATGACCTGTTTGTTATGGCATAAATAGAAAAATCCACAATAACAGTGAGGTAGCAGAAGAAAAAAAAAAAGATGTTTTCTTTTATCCAAGATTTACAGACTGCTGACTTTGGCACAAAACCCACCTCACTGAATGTAGGAAACATGCAGAATAATGGATGCAAAGTGATTTTTTTTTTTAACGCAAATCCCACTTGCTCCAGCAACTCCAGACACCTCCCTGTGCTGCATCCTCCCCGTGGATACGAGATGAATCCCTGCTCCTCTCACTGCAGCATTACCTGCTCCCGTTTCAGCTCCGTCAGGATTTTGTGCTGCTTTGCTGCCACGGCAGAGGCTCCAGTACTATCCTGCAGGTGTTCCAGAACACTGGAGATCAGAAGGATGAGAATCACAGTCAGATAATTAAATGCTTTGAATTTACACGAGGGGTGGGAGGCAAAGCTCCTCTCAAAGCAGCTGTAGGAATGGAAGGCTCTGCAGAAAGTTCCAATGCACTCAGAAGACATCTCACCACCCTGGGGCGGTGGTGCCTGGACCTCTTCTGAGGCAGCTGGAGTCTCCTGAGCACCCAGTGTAAAACACTGGGAAGGGACACTATGCACCAGGGGTTCACACTTCCTCCCAGTGCCTCAGCTTGGTCGGTGCTGAGGGACACCCCTCACACGTTCATCCCTGAGGGCTCCTCAGCCCGGTCAGCGCTGAGGGCCACCCCTCATTGACCCTGAGGGCTCCTCAGCCCGGTCAGTGCTGAGGGACACCCCTCATTGACCCTGAGGGCTCCTCAGCCCGGTCAGCGCTGAGGGACACCCCTCATTGACCCTGAGGGCTCCTCAGCCCAGTCAGTGCTGAGGGACACCCCTCACCGTCCATCCCTGAGGGCTCCTCAGCCCGGTCAGTGCTGAGGGACACATCTCATTGAGCCTGAGGGCTCCTCAGCCCGGTCAGTGCTGAGGGACACCCCTCATTGAGCCTGAGGGCTCCCCCTCATTGACCCTGAGGGCTCCTCAGCCCGGTCAGCGCTGAGGGACACCCCTCATTGAGCCTGAGGGCTCCCCCTCATTGACCCTGAGGGCTCCTCAGCCTGGTCAGTGCTGAGGGACACCCCTCACCGTCCATCCCTGAGGGCTCCTCAGCCCAGTCAGTGCTGAGAGACACCCCTCACTGTCCATCCCTGAGGGCTCCTCAGCCCGGTCAGCGCTGAGGGACACCCCTCACCATCAGTCCCTGAGGGCACCTCAGCCAGTTGGTGCCTCACACGACCCCAGAGGAGGCTGCAGTAGAAGCTCAACTCTACTCTGGAGACGCTAAAACCATGCAGGCTCCTTTCCTCTCCTCGTGCTTTACTTGCTACTTGCTTCTTAAGAAGATTTTACATTTGTCATCTTCCTCTGAAAGGAAGAAAACCTGTCCCGGCCGAGCAGGCCTCTGCTGGTGCTGTCCCCTGCGCCCCTCACCGTCTCCGGTGGCCCAGCCAGGCCAGCTCGGCCCCGGCCCTCTCCCGCAGAGCCTTTCTTCGGAGCTGCAGGAGCACAGCCTGGTGCTGAGCCCTCAGCTCCTCTCCCCTCAGGCACTCCTCCACCACGGCCAGGCTGGAACTATGGAAGGTGCTGGAGCCTCCGAAGTGTGGAATGGCTGCGCTCCACTGGGGACAGAGCAGAGCATCGGCGTCATCAGGTGAACAGTTTGATAGAGGGACTAAAACCAAAAAAACCCACCAACCCAAAGAAAGAAACACCCCTCAGACTATTTCAAGAGCTGGTGTTACCTGGCTGTCGGAGCTGGCCTGGTCACTGCTCTCTCCAGAGCTGTCCCAGGTCTCCCTGTGGGGCAGATTCACCCGAGGTGACAACAGATTCAAGGTGTGGTGGCTGTGCAGTGACCGCCTGTGCTCTGCTGGAAGGGATCCCAAGGCAAAGAATTAACATCACCAAAAATAAAATATTTGAAACAGAAGGAAGAAAAGAGACCCAAAAAATGACTCCCACAGTACAAGCTAACATCCATTCCTGAACTCAAGGTGCCTTTGGCAAATACTTGTCAGCCAGACCTGTGCACTGCCCTCACTAAGAGCCAGAGGAGTCACCCCACAGCTGTTCACTTCCAGGAGCAAGGTATGGACATTAACATCCCTTACAAGAGAAATCATGTTAACAGGTAAAAATTAAACAAGGGGCCCATCAATAGGGTAAATAACTCCCAGCTCCCAGCATGATTTTCTTAGAAGGGCCAGGAGTACAAAGGAAGGTGGCCATGGTTTAAATATGCACAATGAACATAAGTATTTAGGTCAAAATTTTCAAAATTAGTTAAGAAATTGCATTCCAGGCCAGGTTAAATGAGGCATTTTCCCAATATCACCAAATCCTTTAACTTCATGTTCACCTCCTTGAAGCACTGAGCAATATGAACCTCCTCCTCCTAGAGGTTTTCTTTCTCCCACTAATTTGGGATCCACTGGACTGTGATCTCTTTCTATCTTCAATGCAGAGTGTCTCAGTGAACCCATCTCTTGATTACTGAGGGTAAGAAAAAGGAAATGTTTTCTTATTGTAGTCAGAGATTCAATTTCAATTCCTAGCTTTCACAGCCAAGTCCTCTGTGGAGACTGAATCTTTTTCAAACCAGAATGCTGCTCATTTTTATGTGATACTGAAAGGTTTACCTGTGCAAAGGTGCCTTTCTGGTAATTGCATCCATAATATCCTGGAAGCAATTCTCAAGTCTTTATACCACTTTAAATGAACATAAAAAAGTGCACATGCAATATTCTAATTCACATCAAGGATGTGATGGCAAAGCAAAGTGAAGAAAATTACACTTTTCACACAAGTTTCAGAGGGGTTCCTACTTTTCAAAAAATGCAAAATCTCCCAAAACATTGCAAAGGTGTTAACACTGTAGTTTGGGCATAAATCACAGTAAAAAGACTGTACTGGAATTACTTTAGTGCCCCAAAATATTCACATAGGCAAACCACAGGCCAAATCCTTGGAGTGCCTCGCTGTACCCGGCCTCCTGTACCTGCCAGCAGCAAGGTCACCTTCCAACCAGCGTCCTCTCTGTGTCTGCTCTGCGTGGTACAGTCTTGTCACAGAAGGATCACTGCCTCTGGAATTCCTGCTCTCCTGCACACACAGAAATTGTCACGCACCTCACTCATCTATTTGAAAGGCACGACCTTTTAACCCTTTTTCCTGATTTTCTTGGGATAGCCCTTGGTTGTAGATAATGCTTTTCCTATGCCAACAATTCCTAAAGAGTTGGATTAATTAATGGGCTGGGTACTACTCCCAGGGAGAAAACTGTGGGGGCATATGAAGGTAAGGTGGTACAACAGCTCTCAGATTGCTGTGTATTTAGAACTGCTCTGATGAGACTTGGGGCCTAGAGGTGTTGACCCGGGATGTGAAATCATAACTTACCTCTGAACTGTGCTGCAGCAGGTCCCTCAAAAACCTGTGGCTTTCCTGAACCTCTTGCTTTGCTTTCTCCCTCAGCACCATAAGCTGCTGTTTCTGCTGGAGCTGATGGAGCTGTGTTGGGAAATGACACATTATAAATTATATCTTTAACCAGGTGACACAACACCTGAGAGCTGGGGGGGCAAAGGGCAGGACAGGAGCTGCACAGCCAGTTTCTGTCACATCCTGCTGCCCTGGGCAAGGAGCACAAATGGTGCTTTGGCTGCAGCACAGCAACACCTTCTTACCCACCAGAGCCATACTGAGGTCTCCAAACCACAAACAAGGGCTGGCATCTCACCTTTATAGTCTGTGGGCTTTATAAACCTGATGCAGATCAGCTGATCTGCAACTGATTATGGCCTAAGCACACCTGAATCTGGGGATAGGGAACACCTTTTTACCTGGGACAGCAGAACTGGAATTCCCTTTGCTCATTACACACGTTTCCCACTGACCTTCAGTTTGTGAGCCAGGAGTAGGGAGGTTTGTCTTAAAATGTCCAGATGGCTCCTGTGCTTCTCTTCCAGCTCTGTGCGGCCAAGGTCTCCCTCACCTGCAGAGGTTTAGGGGATCATGACAAGGGGGACGTGTACATTGTTCCTAACTGCATTTTCCTTTCAAATCCTCCCTGGGCCTATTTTTGGAAGCCTCCCAAATCTGACATCTGCCTTTATTCCTGAAATACATTCTCTGTATACATTTACTTCTACCACAACTCCAGAAGGAAAACGTCAGTACCTACGTCCTGTCAAGAAATGTGTGAGCATAAAGTCCTGCGAGTATTGGGAAGAGGCAGGACTTGAGGGTTTATGCCAGGAGAGAGAAGGAGTGAGGAACAATTCCTGTTCTAAGCCTGAATTCCAGAGTGTGGGTTATTGTCACTCTTGGTCCCACTGCTCCTTTGCTGCACTAACAGGATCAGAGCCACTGGGTACAAAAGAAAAACTTCCCAATCTTGTGACAAGGTTTCCCAAGTGACAAAAGCCACTTCTTTGGGAACTCAAGCAGCATCCTGCGTGTCCCCTCCATCCGTACTGGAATGCAGGCTGGTTCCTCTCTCTTTTGTCACAGGGAGACACAAACCCCTGGAAAAAAGCTTTCATTTTTGAGTGGGAATGTTTTCCCTCTTGCTCCAGGTGCATCTTTTTCACTGCTACTTCCTTATTGCACCTCCCCTGCCTGTGTGTGACAGGACAGCTGATATGTTTACCAGCGAAATGTTCCTGGCTGCTCGAGCTTCCCCGAAGAATTGCTCAGCTTATGCAAACAGGTTGTGTGTTTATTCTGTGCTGTGCCACTGCCACAGCAACCAGAGTCATAAAAGAATTGAAGTGTGGGTCATAAATAGAAATAGGTTTGACTTGGAAACTTGAGATAAAATCTCTATCTCTATCCAGGTCACCTGAATCCAAATTACCCCGTGGTGCAGGATAAGGCCATGACATGCAGAGTTTGTTTTTGCTTTACAGACTGAAGGGTCTTTAACACAGAAGGAGCAGAGATGTGGGCTTGTTTGCATGCCAGGATGGGTTTTGTGTTTATGTGGGTGTGAGTGAAATAAAATATTAAATCTTTGAGCCTGCCACAGATTTTCTATTAGAATGCTGCTCAGTTTTTATCAACAGCTTGATTGCAGATTTCACTTTCCTCCTACAGCGGGACTATAGGAGGCTTCTCTTAACCCCTTCCTTTTCAGAGTCAAGAGACTGGATGGAAATCTCATCCTTTATTTTGGTAATGGGCATTTCCTGGTTTTGAAGGGTGGTTTGAAAAGGCAAAATCATACTAAATTATCTAGGCATGCTAAATTAAGAATTCATCTTTTTTAGAAAGAATTTTGGTTTTAGCCAATCTGTCTAATTTTGAGGACTGAGTCGGGCTCTTTAATGCTGATAGTTACTAGAAATGATTTTGTGCAATTTTGTGCAATGGAGTGGGTGAAAGAGCTGGTTTTTGTATAGGGAAGGTTTATTAGAGGTTTTAAGCAATATAATAGAAGAAAAAGACAAGTGAACAATTCTTCAGTGAGTCCACAGACAGCACTTTCAAAAGCTCCTTCAATACTAACAAATAGGGTCATTCTATAAAAAAAGTTACAAGCTATATTTATTGATACTAAGTTGTCTGATCAGCTTTTGATACTAATATCTGAGCCAGTCAGAAATGTGATCATCTATTAGGATATAATTTAAAACCTGACAAATATTTTCAATTTGTGCCTCAAACTGAACAGTGCTCTTGTTGTTCTGCTCAAAGCCCAACCAGTGGTATTGACCTCAAAGCGATTAAAAACTTTTGATCTGTTTTCCTCCCTTTTGAACGTAATTTTCCTAATTGTGGCTATTTCCAGATGCATTTCTTGTGTTGCAACATCCTGCATTAAAGAAAATACCATCTGGCTAAACTTCACCTCCTTATAGGTGATGATGAATGGCATTTACTGCCTACCCAGATAGCTTCAATGTGCATACACTCAGCCTCGTGAAAAAAATGCTATTTATTAAATCACTTTCCGCTGCACCTGCAGAATCTCAGCAAAGCCCTGTAGAATCTCCCTGACATATAATTAAAAAAGCCAGGCTAAAAGTCTCATTTTTCTAATCACTTGAAGCAAGGCAGAAGCATTTACTGCTGCTTTACTCAAGGACAGCTTTTTCTCTTTCTGCCCATGTCAGCAATCAGACCAACCCAGTTATTATAAAAATACATACTTGCAACTTCAGCTGTAAGCACAACTTTGGCTGCATTATTGCCTGGAGGTGTATGAATATGGGGTGTAAATTGTCCTGAAATGCTGCTGTGGAGTGGAGCAGCAGATCCAGAAGGAATTGCCCCATTTGCCCCCATTTGGGCAGTCCTTCCCCTCTCCAAAATTACTGTGTTAGCTCAATTGCTTTATTATTTCAGGATGCTCTTCAGGTAAGGTGAAATAGGTGTATTTCCACAGCTGCTGAATCAGGTCCTTCTCTCCTCTCCAAACACGTCTGGTATCCCACTTGTCATGAAGAGTGGCTGCTTACCAAATGAGGGGATTAATGTGGCCTGTGCTGCTCCTGTGCTCTGCATATTTTGTGTTTATATCTAAATCCTCTGGTGTGGAGGGCTGGCCTGAGTTCAGCTTCCAGCCAGATGTTGCAGCACATGGCAGTGCCTCACCCTGCTGCTGCCCCTTCTCACACGGAGCTGCAGGGCAGCTCTTGGCTCAGGATAGCAACAGAGCTGGGCCTGGACCTAAGCAGAATCCTGAATTTCCGTGGAATGCTCCTTCTGTTCCTCATCAATTATTCTAAACTCCCTCAGTCAATGACAACATCATTGCAGACAACTCCAGAGGTGCTGGCAGGCAGGGCTGGAGCTCACTAGAGCTGTGGGAAATACAAAACACAGCCTGGGATTTGGGAGAGAACACGAAGAGCTGCCTTAGCTCAGCACTCTCCATCAGAGCACAATTAGCTGCAGCCATGCTGATGCACTTCTGTGCTGATTCCACTAATTTAATAGTTTCTCCCTCTTCCAGAAGCAAGAAGGCAGCTCCCTCTAGTGATACGAGAAAATATGTCAACCAGCACTTCAGGGGAAAGATGATACAAATAACTATACTTCCCTTGTAGTTCAGGTTAAAATTCTGCGTTTTAAGAACAGTGGGAAACATTAAATTAACTTTCCTAATGCAAATTACTCAGAAGCAGTCACCGTGCTTAAGCTTCAACATTTAGAAAATACTTTTTTAACAATAATTTGAGCTTACATTTTGTTGTCTCTCAAATACAGAAGAAAAAAAAAAGGAAACAAAAGGTCTGGTCTGATGAAATGAGATTTCTGGCTCATTCAGTCCAGTCTGGCTCAAAGACCATTCCCTAGACTGTAGGAAGGGGCTCAGGCAAAGTGTTGCATTTTTTAAAAATCATCTAGTTATTTATTTAATAGAAATACAGAAATTTGGGTACTGTGGCAGTATTCAGAGGACACGCTGAAGTTGCAATGAAAGTACAGCTCATTTCCTCAGCTCCCTGTGGGAGAGACCTGGTGGCTTGGCAGGAATGACAGGAAGATTTTACATACTGGTGCAATATGCAAATCTCTTCCTTATCAGCTCACTTGGTTATACCAAGTTCTGTGCCTAAACTGATTAGAAATTCATATAAGAGCCATGTGAAATAGTCCCCAGTGCTACCTGTGGGGACAATTTTTGTTCACCACAGCATGTGCTTATAGGATTTGCAATTCTGGATTTTACACTGGCTGTGTTTAAAAAGAAAATTCAACAATTCAGGACAAGTTCAGTGCCTTACCCCAGGCAGTAAACAGATACAAATACTTTGTGAATATCTTCTTCTCTCTGCTTTAAAGTGTTTGAAATGAAATTTGTTATTTTGCCTAGCACGTTTACTACAGAAAACATTTCTTTGGCACAGCAGTGGGGGGTCAGGTGACGTGTGTCCCTTTGGAAGGTAAATATGTGCATTTGGCAGCAGTTGTAGAATTACACCTCATTATTCTGCGTGTGCACGGTGACTTCTGTGTCCTGTGAAAGGACAGAGCCAACTGCTGGGCGATGCCTCGGAGAAGACAATGCAGCCTCGAGTCTGAATGTCCCATCCCTGCTCAGGGTGGTGACAGACCCACTTGTGACCCATATTTCAAACCCACATTGTGTCCACCACGACAGTTCTGTGCCTCCTGTGCAGCAGCAGGGCCGTGGTGGGAGTGCTGCTTCGCGGTCCAGCCTTGGGCTGGCAGCTCCTGCAAATGCTCAGGGAAGGGGAAGGTTTCTCCTGGCAGAGACACGAGGCAGCAGCTCCTATTGTTTCTGTGGTGAATAGTGGATGGCTGGGTCTTGCAGAATTGGGGCCCTTAGTTATTAACAGTGAATAAATAGGTTGTCTTTCGCTTAGGGTAAAACACTTCAGACAACGGCCTTGCTGCCCAATCGTCTAAGATGCCCTCCTGGTCCCTGGGGAGTAGGGAGAAGCACAGTAAACAATGCTGGCTTCTCCACCACCCCAAAATCCAATATTATGTATAAAATGTTGTGAGGAAAACAATGAAGAATCCTTAATAAGAGCAAAGGCTTTTTGTAAGTACCCTCTTTGAGGAAAGGTTATCAGATCTTGTTCTTTTGTCTCGGAAAAGCCCTTAAAACAATGCACCATCTGCTCCTGTTTGGTGGGAGCAGGCAGAGATCTCCTCAGACAGAGCGGTCTGCACGCTACTGGTCGGCTTTTAACCCTTTCGGCCACAAACTTTCCCTTGTTTCCATGCGAACCTTTGCTCCGGGCAGAAGTGGCGATGTCCTGCACTCTGGCCAGCCCTAAGCACCCTGCAGCACATCCCTCCATTGCCCCTGCACCCTGCCCATGTCCTGTGCCTTGATGTCTCTTGCTGTCCTGGGAGGGCAACATCCCACACTGCTCGGATGGGGTAATTATGAAGAGTTAATTGTGAGGCTCCCAGAGACCTTCAGATGAAGCTGCGAGGTGCTGGAAATGTCTCTGAGCTAAATGGGGTTTGTTCCATCTGTAGCTGTGACTGTGAGCTGAATTCACACCTGTGACAGCACAGCATGGAAAAGGCAAAGAGTTTCTATTGCATTTTATGCAATTTTAATAATAATTTCATGTAATCTCTTAGACTGTACATGAACGTTGACAGGACAATTTTTCATGTACCCCTTTTTCACCTTCGAAATCTGGAACAGAACCATCTATTTGAAATTCCCCCTTGCCCCAGATGATTTTTCAGCCCTAGCCAGAACCATTAGCAAGAATTCTGCTGCAACGAGGGACCGTTCATTCCATTGCCACAGCACAAGAAGTACCTTGGGAGGGCACTGAGTGACCCTTCGGGAGATGCCACCTTACCCAAGTCCTGCTCGAAGCCTTCAGTGCTCAGAGTGGCAGGGGGCTGGAAGCTCAGGCTGTCCCAGATCCTCAGGCTCTCCTTGGGAGACTGGTTGGCCATTTCCTCTCGGTTCTGAACTTTCAAAATAGTCTCACATCCACAGTGATCCCTCCGTGCTGTGAGTTCTCCCTGCAGGCTGTGTCAAGGTAACAACAACAATTATTAAGTTTTTGAGATGTGTTTAAAGCAATCTTTTGAACTGAAAAAAAAAAAAAAAAAAAAAGGTTATTTCATTTTAACAGAACTGTTACGTTTTGTCAAATGGAAACACAAGGCTCCCTGAGAAGTCATACCTGCCAACATACAAAATCTCCTGTCTTGTGCCTTGATGTTGTCAGGAAAGCTAACAACACTCATTTTTACCTACTCTAATTACTTCTCTGGGTATTTTTCAACCTGGTAGCAAACACAAACAACAACCTTGCAGGGGTGGAAGCTTAATTTATGAGGGCTGCATTGTACAATCCGTGCCATTGTTGGGACTTGGTTGCACAATCCAGCTCTGAACCTTGGCAAAGAAATCTGTTTAGAAACACAAAGTACGGAGCTCTGTTCCAGTGTTTCTGGGACTTGTGCTGAGCAGGGCTGTGGCCCAACTAAGATCTGGGAGTGATATGTATACTTTAATATTTCAAAACAATGTCAGCACCAAGTCCCGCAGACGAAGACCTCAGCTAACTGATTTTACTTTGTTTTGGTCTGTAACTATCCGAGCTTAACTAAAAAGATTAAGAAAGAAGGTGTGAAAATGGGCATTTATTGATCAAGCCTCGGCTGAAGCACATGCAGGAACACTGAGACACTGAAATGGTGACAGATGTTTTCTTTTTTATACAGAAAAATGAATGTGGAAAATTTTTTTTTTTTAATCGGCAATCAGCTTAGGGAAATCTTATTTCATTTTTCTCGTTAATAAGCTTTTCTTTGTTTTTCATGACCCAGAAACTGCTAAAACGATTAGTACAGCTTCCACTAACGCGTCTTGGATGTAGTCTTCGGAAAGTGGGAGCAAAGGTGGATGAGAGAGAAAGAACAGAGGAAACAGGGATTTCTTAAAAAGCAGTTCTAATACTCATTGGTTAAATGTGCTGAGTTTTGTCTCTGCATTTGTGTTGGGATGTTTTTTTAGGCATTGTTTTCTTTGGCTCTTGGGAAAAGCCTACTTCTGGTTTGGGTCTGTGTCCTGGGAAGGGCATCGGTGGAAATCAATGCAGATTCTACAGAAAATACTGGGTTTACGCAGGAGTGGCCAGCAACGCCTGCCCTCCAGACACAGCCAGCTCTGCATAAACCACCACAACTCCCAGATGAGGCTCTTTGGGTTTGCACTAAAGAGAAAGCATTGCTGGGTGCACAGGAGGAGGCAGAGCTGTGATCCAACAGGTGACTCTCCAGCCATCACCCTCTGGCCTTGAGGCCACCCAGAGCACTTCCAAACCTGAACTTACAGCAAAAATGGTATGATTTTTTTGACTCTTGAGAACATAGCCTCTTATAAAGGTAACTGGAACAAAGTAAGATGGAATTGCCCACACGTTTTCTGGCGGTTTGGAGAATTCCCATCAGTGAGTCATTTGCATCAGCAACAAATCTCCGCCAGCCGCCCCTGCGGACGGCGGAGCAGCCGGGCATGAAATGGGAACATTTCTTATGGAAACAGGCACCTGCGGGATTTCGTGCACGAACACGAGCCGCTGTTTTCAGAGCTATAATTAAACATGTAAACAGCAAACGGTGCTGTTGAAACTGGCTGTGGAGAAGGTCATGCTCAAGAGCGCTGGGTTTGGAGCGCTGGGTGTTTTGTATTTGTGAATGAGGCCGGCACGCGGTCAGTTTTAACAGGTGGCTTTGTTCAGCTGAGCTCTCGGAGAGAGAGAACTCTTGGTCTGTTACAGCCAAATGTGGACTTGTAACTCCTTAGCAGTGGAAGTCAGAGCACAGACCCAACTCAGCTGCTTTTACCACATTTTCTAACCCAGCTCTAGCTACATCAATGAGAGCTCTGCAGAAACAGGTTTACACGACCAAGAACACAGCACTGACCCCTCCTGTTAGCACAGCCTGTGAGGTTTTGTGTGCAAGCCAAGGGACAGGCTCCCTTCACTGCCTACTGACACTCCGCACAGAGAGTTCATGCACTCAAAGTGCAAATATTCCTGGAGCAGGAGAAATTGTGGCCCTGGAAATTTCCTCACTCACCTCCTTAAAGCACCCTGGTGCTCCTTTATCAGGTGGCTTTCTACCTAATCTGATCAGTAGTGAATCAGTTGATACTCAATCAACTTCAGGAGTGTCCAAGCTTCAGGAGAGGTGCAAAATTAGACTCTAGATTGTGTGCAAATAAAAGCTGAGGACAAAAGGCAGGCTTTCACTCTGAGCCTTTGTATTAATTATCTCCTTTACCAGTAGCTAAGGAAGGGTTAGGCATGCGGTGGTCTTTACTTTGTATTGTCCCCTCACTGTCACTGCTGCTGCATCACAGGGAGCCCTCAGCCCACCAGGAGATGAGTTTGGAGTCATTCACAACACAGCCCCACTTTCCACTTCTAATTTCTAAATACAGCGATATTTTATCTGCAAGTAGCTCTCCTCATCTTTTGAAGCAGCACTTGCAAGAGGGTTGTGATTTATTGTTCGAGAGGTTTTATTGGTGTTTTTTCGGTGATGCTCTGAGGACTTTTTGACTCCGGCTGCTTTGCTTTCTCAGTAATTGCATTGTTCAGCAGATCAGTGCAATCTGTCTTATTTCTCCTTGGTTTGATGCTTGTCCCTTACAGCTGGGGGGCTGTTCCCAGGGGGTCCTGCACCTACCAGCCGTTCCTGTGAATTTGGGTTGTGTCAGGACAAGAGTGATGGACCCCATGGCTGCTGGGCTGTGCTCCCCAAGGTGCAGTGCAGACGCAGCTCTGACTCTCTCCACTGCACACTCTGAGTGCCCGGTGCTCATGTTTTATACATTTGCCATCTTCTGTGACAGAGCAGCTCCATAATGCTTGCAACTGATCTCTCAGAGCAGGAATCAGCCCCACCTTTGTGAGTGTGGTGGTTGTGCACAAAGAACAGGGGTTTAACTCTTGGTAATTCCAGTAATTACTCCTCATAACTTTGGCAAGGTCATCTGTCTGGACTTATCTCTCCAATTTTCATTTTCCCTGTGTTTACTTTGCTCTGTAAAGCTGTAAACAATCTTCTTGAAAAGAATGCTGTGCCTAATATCCCACCTTCAGTCAAAAAGAGAAAAAACACTTTTTTTCCCACTAGAGAAGTTTAGCTGCAGGTAGCTTGGCCCAGGCAACTCATTCCCAAGCACCATCAGAGTGCCCACGCAGCAGAGGCAGGCCATTCCTGCCTGGGCAGGATCCCACGGCACCAACTCCTCATCCTTGTCTCTGAACGGGACACTGGGGACACGGCGGCTGGTTTGCTGCACATATGTCCTTTCTTTGGTAATGCCTGTCCAGGTCATACTTAACCTTCCAGGGCTCAGGGGATTTATTCTCTTCGGGAAGACGTCTCTGCAGAGTCGTGTGTCCTCTGTGGGGAGTCTGGCTTTGTCCTTCTCTGTGGCTGGGCAGGGACACGCTCTGACCTGCGGTTTGTGATTGTCCCTTCACGGTCCCCCTGTCACCAGAGAAGACCCACTGGGCCAGTTTGCTCTCCTAAGACAGGCCAAATTCAAAGGGGTTTCTCTCGACTGCAGTCTACATTAAATATTTAATTAACGTGGGCTGAAAACAACCTACATTAATGTAATCCTTTTTTCTACACTTCCTGTTCCCAAACCAATTTTCGGCAATAATCACACGTGTGCTGTCCAAGGAAAGGTGCTGTGCGTGAGCAGGTGTTGCTCGGCACGCACACAGCCCATAGAGCTGCAGTGATGGGAACCCTTCACCCACTTCTGTAGCAAAGCGAGTGAAAGCAATCATTAGAAATTAATTTTGTGATTAATCCCCGCACGAAGGAGGCCTGGGCAGCTTTACCCAGGTGCTCGCTCCGTGCCCGCGGCTGCCGGCGCCCTCCGGTGGCGAGAGAGCGTCATGGCAGGCGCGGCCGGGGCACCACCGGACCCGGGATCCACCGACCGGGCCCGGGGATCCTCCGTTCCCGGGGAAACCACTGCTCCTAAGGAACCCACCGCATCCGGGATCCACCGACCGGGCCCGGGGATCTTCCGTTCCCGGGGAAACCACTGCTCCTAAGGAACCCACCGCATCCGGGATCCACCGACCGGGCCCGGGGATCCTCCGTTCCCGGGGAAACCACTGCTCCTAAGGAACCCACCGCATCCGGGATCCACCGACCGGGCCCGGGGATCCACCGCTCCCGGGATCACCACTGCTCCTAAGGAACCCACCGGACCCGGGATCCACCGACCGGGCCCGGCGATCCGCCGCTCCCGGGGAAACCACTGCTCCTAAGGAACCCACCGGACCCAGGATCCACCGGACCGGGCTCGGGGATCCACCGCTCCCGGGGAAACCCCTGCTCCTAAGGAACCCACCGGACCCAGGATCCACTGACTGCTCCCGAGGATCCACCAGCCCCAGGGAACTCACCATCCCCACTATTTATTTTAAGTCTATGTGGCACATTTAGCAGTGGATAATATATCCAGCTTTGTTACCCGCAGTTTTCCAGCTGCATGGAGTCAGGTTTATATTCCCTTTCTTACTTCTGGGAAAGCCTAGGCAGCAGAAGGGGAAGTGATGTGTCCAAAATCAGTGGTGAAGCCACAGATAAAATTATGAAATGTCATTTCACAGATGCAGTGAGAGGAAAGTGAAGCCTAGAAGACCCACTGCCCCGAGTCTGGCTCCAAGCTGAACTTGTGCTCCTTATTTTAAATACATGTGCATGAGGCACATTTAGCAGAGAATAAAATATCCAGCTTTGTTTACCTTCTAGCGAGGCATCTGTGAGCTGGAGAGGCTGGGCTGGTTATTGGCTTTTCATGCCATAGACATATGTCCACCTTGGAGCCCTTATTCACAGGGAAACCTTTTAAAAAGACAAATGAAGACATTTAATAGACATGCTCTTCATAGAAATGAAATGGCCCAAGCTTTGGCATCTATTCACTGCCTACTTATGTCTGAGCACTTCACTTCCATACAGCTCTTCTTATCCACAGGTTTTTAACTACTTGGGGTTAGGTTCATAATCCTTTTACTTCTGGGAAAACCTGGGCACCAGAAGGTGAAGTGATGTGTCCAAACTCGATGGCAAAGCCACAGATAAAATTAAGAGATGTAGTTTCACACGTGCAAGGAGAGGGGAGGAAAGTAAAACCTAGGAGAGCCACTGCTCAGGGATTTTCCAAGGCACAACACTTCCAATAAATAGCCAAGGGAAGCTGAGACTTAACCCCTGCTTGTAGCTTTGAAAGACCCGGGCAGTGGCACCTAAGCATCCCTGTTGTGTCATGTCAAAAGGATTTACCTTGCAATGTGTTGCTCAGGTCTCCCCCAGAGCTGAGGTGCCTCTGTCCCGCACTATGAGTGATCCAGGGCAATTCTTCCCTCTCAGCATTCCCACCAGGAAAAGGAGTTGGCATTTCCTTCTGTCTGTCCAGGGCTGTTGCTCCCTCAGTGCTGCCTGCCAGGCCAATCCTGCCCGGTCCATGGCATTCCCTATCGGATGCAACATGTAGCACATCAGGATCTGTGGTGTCCAGTAGCATTTGTACAGTCATTGTCCTGTCTTGCTCATCCTTGGAAGTCTCAGGTTCTGGGGCAGAAGGAGGCTCACTGTAAAGCTCCAGAGTTGTGTCTGTTGATGGTTTGTCAGCAGAGGCTTTAACCCAGCTTGCTGCACTCAGCCTCTCCCTTGCCACGTCAATCTTTTCTGCAAGTTCCTTGGACAGACCGTGAATGGCTCTCACTCGATCCTGCTTGCTTCTGTGTGGAGAAAGTCCGAAAGACAAGTCCTTGGAGGAAGGTTTTGCATCTTTCTGAGGAACAGAAAAGCTCAGAGGAGGTGAATTCAAAGCTGGGGGAGAGCAGTCCCTCAAGCCTTCACATTTCAGAGGGCTGAGAAACCAACATTGGGATTCCAGTGGTGCTGGAGGACCTGATGCCTCTCTTTTTTTAGGTGGTTGAGCTTTTTCTAGGAGTTGATTCCTGTTAAAAGAAACAAAAGAGAGGAATATGTCTGCAGTGTGAGCTCAGAAAGAGGCTTTCTAGGATGCCTTTTATGTGTGAGTACCTGCCTCTGTGATACTTAGGTGATAGAGGAGAGGATGTTTCATTCACCCAGGCCATGAAACTCCTTTCCAGGATTCCCCCACTGGTTTGCTCCTGAAAGAGAAGAGCCCATCAGTGTAAGCACTAAACAGCTGGCAACAGAAGGGTAATATCTGGCTTTTATTCCCCTTAATAATTGGCTCATGTAACAGGAAAACTGCTCACACCACACAGCAAACCTGTTCTTTTAGCTCAGGCAATGGAGATTTCCAGGATTTTGGCCCGAAGCCGAGGGTTCCAGCCCTACTAATGAGCCCAGCAGTTTAGGCCACAATTATAAGCTAATTGCTCTATTTTTCTAGATAAAACTTTTTCTCCCTGGCACTTCAAGGCCTTTGTATGAAGTGTTTCACATCCTACACGGTGCTTCATTGATCAAGATTGGAGGGGGTTCAATCTGCCACTCCTTAGGACTTACTTGCTCGAGTTCACACTGAGGATTTACTTCGGCAGAACCCGTTTTCCCAATGGGTTTGTGCGTCTCATCAGGACATGATTTCTTCCCAATAGCTTCTTTTTGCTTCCTGTACACTTCTTGCAACCTCTTCTTCCTCAGCTCCGCAGCCTGCGCCGAAGACTTTTTCTCTTCGAGGAGTTTCTTCTTTCTTTCTGCCTTTTTTTGACACATAAATTCCCGAACACTCTCAGGGCTGTAGGGGTGAGGTTTTTTAAGGTTTCCCCTCCTCTTTGAAGGTTGCTTAAGGTTTTCTTTCTCAGACCCTTTCTGTTTCTGAGGAGATGCAATTTTTCCTCTGCTGCAGCTTCCTGAGGTGCTGGGTTTGGCTCCATCTTTCATTAATGAAGGTCGTATCCCTTCCCCACCGAAGGCAGAGGGAGTTATGCCCCAAAGTCCAGGTGAAGGAGAACGGATCCCTAGGGATTGCTGTCTCACAGCCTCTCTGGGGAGCCTGATATGTCTGTGTTCCTCACAGGACCGGCTTTGCAAGAGAAGCTTTCCGAGTGCTTGGTTTGTACCCTCTGTTGGTGCACTGCTGCCCCTTTCAGCCTTGCTGGGAGCAACCACAGAGCTTTGGAATCCAGGGCTCTTCCCCACAGGTTCATTTCCCTTCACTCTGGAGCTGTTTTCCATCGCTGGCATTGGCCCAAGTCCTTGACCTCTTTCCAAAGGTTCTGTGGGAAAGATTTAGAAACAACAATGATGTGATTACTTTAGAGAGTAACAATTCCTGTATCTATAGTGTGCATCTCCCAACCTGCTTCCTACCGCAGCTCTGAGGACTATTTGCATGTGTCTGTTGTAAAATCTGTGATATTCAAGGGAGAAGATAAATCTCTGCAGGTGAAATTTGAAGTTGCAGTGGCCAATTGTTATTGCAAGAGCGATTAAAGAAAGGTGCTCAGAAGAGCCTGGAAAGCTTTTGTTTCAATTAGGTTTAATAATCTCCTTTTTTTGTGTGCCAAAACGACCAGTGCTGTAGAGGGGCAGCTGTACCAAAGGTCTTTGCTGTGCTCTGCTCTTCAGCTCTGCTCCTGAAGTGTGGAAATGGAGGGGGTGGACCCAGCAGCCTTCTAGCCAACTTCTGACCTTCTCTCCATGCAGAAACACCGGGGAGATTCACACCTGAAACAGAGAGTTTGTATTTAATTATTAAAACCTCACATATTCTTTGAAAGACTATTGTAACTCTCTGATTCAGTGGTGATTTCCAGGAATCACATTCAAGGTGTGGGGAGATCTAAAAAGTTTCAGAGCAGGTTTAAAACAAAAAAATGTTGGTGCTGCTTTGATAACAAAAAGTTTTAAAAGCACTCAAACTTGGGAGGCTGCCGGGGTCGTGAATCAGATGAGTTCATGAGTGCTACACGTGAAGGTTCAGTGCTTTCCTAAGGCTTTACCATCAGCATTTATATCATTTGACACTTGTGGTACGTTCACACAGTTCTTACAAGTTTTACTCAGAAATCACTGACTCCCAGAGGCCTCAAGAACACTGAGAAAAGGTCAGGACTTCCTGGGTACCAGCACATTTGAGAACTGAAGGGAAGGGGATAACAAAATTATTCTTTTCCTTGCGATTACTTCGAACTCACCAGAGGAAACTAATTCAATTTTAAACCGGTGAGAATCAGCAGGATGTGGTGTGGAAGAATCAATGAAGGATACAGGACGAGGGACATTGTATAATGCAGAAATAAACAGTGCAGAATGCAGCACAAACAAATTACTCTTGCCTAATAGGTGGTGTCACATAATAGACAACATTTATCACTGTTTTACTTCATAATTTCAGATTGCATTCAGAGCATGCCAATACGTGCACAATTATGTATTTATTGCAAACACTTCTCCAGCACGAGGTGGCTGAACAGGTACTTAGCTGGGTTTTGCATGGAAATCCTTATCCCCAAAATCTCCCCAAATTCATATACTCAAGCTTTTTGTTTTATAGGAAAGATTTTACTCTGAAATCAGTATCAGCCTCAGCTCATGTGATTCAGTGCTCAGTCAACGGACTGAGTCAGGCTTTTCAGGCTGCTGCTCGTAACTTGTCTGCGTGCTGAGCCGTGGGCAGCACCTCGGAGTCAGGGAAGCTGCTGGACACAAAGGAGTTTCCAAAGACTGACTGGTCAGTGGGATTGCCCTGGGACTCCCCTATGCTTTGGGAATAGTGTAAGGCAACATCTTCTCCTCTGTACCACGGCCACTGATGGAGTCACAGCCACCAACTCTTATTTCTCCGTTTGCAGCAGCCTCTGGGATGCCCTGCAGGCTCATGTGAATCGTGTCACAAGGGCAATGATGTTTTTCAGACAAGGGAGAGCTGCACTCCCTGTGGGACTGAAGTCACTTCCTATAATCCCATAGACTTCCTTTGGAAGCCTTCGGAGGAATTATCACCAGATCTGTGTGTGGTGTTCACAGCAGGAACACAGAGGGAATTGCCAGGATCTGTTGGGTTCAGGAGGGCTGGGATCCATCCGCGTCTTTGAGGAAACACCTTCCTGTATCACTTTGTTCTGTGTTTAGCAGTACTAAAAATGCAGGGTGCATTTATTTCGTAGCCTGTCTTAGTTCCTCCGAATGCACCAGACAAATTAATATGTGGATCTAACAATCTTTGCTTCACCTATTGTTTATTTCAATTAAATATTTTTTTTATCTGCATCGTGTTCATTAACTACAGAAACTATGATGCTAAAGATCAAGAGCAGCCTGCGTTCCTGATGGGAACGATTGATAGAAGAAAATCTTTTGATTTAAATATTCTCCTGGGTTTTTTCCTACCTACGAACAGATGAATATTTTATAGCCGTGGTGACTTAATTTTTTGTTAACTACAGCAAATTTATAATTCATCAAATTCCTGAGTACTCTGGCTCTGACCTCTGCCCCTCATTCATCTCTTCGTAGCCCTGCCTTGGCTCTTTCAGTGACAGAAACTAATAGCCAATAAAGACACCATGACACTGGCAGTTACAATGATGAATGCTTCACGTGGCATGGTCTTATTATGACCCACTCTCAGAGGAAGAGCAAGCCATTTTTCAAACAATCCATTAAAACAAACAAAAAAAAACTCCCCATGAAAAAGGAGGGAGAAGGAAATTATTACATATTTCATGCATTTTAAATCATACTTAGGTAGTAGAGCACACTATGCTCATAATTCTATCTGCATGGAATTAGAGAGCTTGATTTCTTTTATTTCTGCTTTACACAAGTTACTTGGTAACTTGGCTGGTGTAAAGTACAACCCGCAGCACTTCCACTTCTTCCCCACAACATCTGAATGCAACCACTTCTATGCAAAGCAATAGCATCAAGTGGGTAAAATTACACCAGGGATTCAAACCTGCCCTTAGAAACACCTGCCAAATAAAACTGAGAACCAGGAACTGAGACTTGGATAATTCATCTGACTTTTCACTGCCTTGATTCGCTCCCTGCTTGGCAGGCCAGGAAATCCCTGCCTTTGGTGGCACCCTTAATTCATTAAGGAACACAGGACTGAATAGGTGACAGACAGCTCTTCCCACCGAGGATGTATGATTTATTTTTCATTTCTGATGATTTTTAATCCTGGCAGGTCTGGAATTCAACTGCTCCAGGCAGTTCGGTCCATCAGTCCTTGTAATTTCTCGTGGTTTTCAGCCTTACCTTTCCCTGCCTTACCTTTCCCTGCCACTCCTTTCTCCAGAACACAGGACTTGGATGAAAGCTGCCTCTGGTGGTCTGTTGGAATTCTCCATGCTGAGCTTCTCTCTCTTTGGTCTTTGATCAGGAGGGGAAAATAAAACACAGAAAAGAGTCAGTGTAGCTAAAATCAAACTTGCTGAACCCAGCAATCCAATCCCAGTCCCATTCCCTTGGAATGCCAAAGCAGGAGTGGTTTTATTGAAACTGGTCACCAAACATGCAGGACTCCTTCTCTTTTTTATTTTTGTCCCAGCAAAGGAAGGTTGGCCTGGATCCATCCCTGAGGCTCTATCCATGACCCTGTCTGTCCACACAGCAGTTTACTGCGCACACAGCCCTGACCTAACTGCTGTATCCAGTGGCTGCAGAGGGACACACACCCTCCCCTTGGTGTCTTATGAGATCCAGGCCAACCTTTCCATGCAGAGCAAACACTGAATGCTTGGGGAAGTTCCCAGTTATGATACCTCATTGCTAACCTGGGATCTTTGGGGCTTTTTTTATAACCCCTTCCTTGTCCAGGGATGCTAAATCCTTCTCTGCCTGGTATTCTGTGCTCTTCATCAGGCAAGGAGAGAGCAGACTTGGGTTCAGAGCACTAAAACCCAGAAAAACAAATGTTTGAGTCCCATTAGGAGCTGTGCAGATGCTGGTATTCAATAGCTGAGCTCCTGCATGTGTGGAAAGCAGCACTGGGCTCCCAGGGCTGGGCTGCAGGTGTCTGACAGAGGGAATATCTGGCAAAGCAGCTGTGACACACTTTTTCCAGTAGTGGAGCACAGGCAGACAAAGTGAACAAGATGCAGCTGAACTGAGTGTTTGGAGCTGTGGATCCCCAGCCTCGGAGTCTGTGTCTGTCCTGCAAGCTGAACAGTTTGTCTGGCAGCTCCCTCGCTCAGTTACGTAAAATGGTCTGGGTTGAAAACAAACTAAACAAGCCTTCCCTTGGGAATGTCCCAGAGAGGCTCAGCCCGGATTGTGGCTCTGGCTTCTGGCTTTAGGAGGGGTAACACCAGGCACTGGTGACCGAAAGTGCTGCCTGATGCAGCTGGAAAGGGACACGTGGCTCCCACAGACCTAAGGGCAGCGCCACAACATCCCTGCAAAAGGTGTGAGGGAGCAAACCCATGGGAAACGCCCCTGGGAGCTGGCGGTGTGTGACAGGGGTGCCAGTGCCCAGTGAATTAACGCTAATGCTATTACAGCAATAAGATTTATTATGTGCAGCTTTTCAGCTCGGCTCCTCTAGTCCCGTATTCCTTCCGTAATCCCCCTTGGCTGAGGCTGCTGGGCTGGCCCCAGGCAGCTCCCGACTCCATGCCTTGCTCCCAGCAATCTGAGGTCTTAAACCACACTAAACTGAAGTGACAGCTGTAGATGGATGGTTCTTCAGCCCCAAATTTAGCAGCAAAGCAGGATAAGGAGGTCTAATAATATTTGCTTTCAGATCCACGCCAGTTCCACTGAATGAGCTGTTAAATCCCCTGTAATGCCTCTGAACTACACAATTCCTGCTTTAAATACCTGTGGTGCCTTTCCTCATTACGGTACTGCTGGCTCCTATTCCACGTTTTATATGTGGCGAAAGGAAGGATGTGGGAGGAAAGGGGAGAAAAGAATAGATTTGCAGCAAATTCTTTACTATTCTGAGGAAAGAAATTTACGAGTTTGTGTGTGCTGGGGAGTAAATCCGGTGGGGAAGAGAACTGAGCGAGCAGGGTGGGATGTACAGCACAGGGAGGTTTGTAGCTGCAGAAATAAATGGATTCATCACAAGAACATGGGTGATGCCCCAGAGATACCACAGGGAGGGGTGGAATCCGTGGTAAGTTATTCAGCTGTGCCAAAGCACTTCTAGGGAATTCCCAGTTCCAGCCTTTCTCCATAGATTCCAGACCGTCACTGACCTCTGTCAGCTGGAGCAGGAGGAGCAGAGGCCACTCTGCACACCTTTCTTTTCAGGGCTCTCTTTGGCAGGGGCTCTTTAGCAAAAATCGGGCGCTCCTGCTCTTGAGGTGCTGCTTGCTGCTTTCTCTTCTGCTCCTGGATCCTCTTCTTGAGTTGCTCTAACTTATTTTGGGGTGATTTTCTCCACAGCTCTCCCTCCTTCTGATCTCTGGCCTTGCTGGCTGCTGAAAGGTGGGATGTGGGAAGCAGGAGAGCCGTGGGCATGGGAGTGTTGCTGCCACATGGGACAGAGAAGGGGCTGCTCCCTGCGTGGGAGTGAGGTGGGCAATGCAGGGAGCAGGGAGATTTTTCCTTCTGGGCTGGGAATCCTCTTGAATCTCCCTGCTGCCTGAAATTGTCCCTTCTTGGGCTGTCCAGGCTCTTTGCAAGGGCCCATGTCCCAGCTGAGCCTTTGCCATCCACAGCCCAATTGCTGGCAGGGCTGCAAGGTCCTGAGGCTGCCCTGGGGGCCAGAAGGGTCATTCTGGATGGGCCAGAGGTCACAGCAGGGCTCTCGGGCAAACAGGTCTGCGAGCGAGCAGGGGAGAGAACAGCACAGCTTTCCTCTCTTCAGAAAAAGAGAAACAAGGGTCAGTATGGAGGAGGTATTATTAAATTTGTATAAATACACCGACATGAGTGACTGCTGAGCTTGTCCACGTTCTGGTGGTGACCTCAGCATCTCCACAGAATCAGCATTTTGCCAGTCACCAGCAGTCTGGCAAATGAAGATAATATTAGGAGAGCACAGAGCAAATTGTGATCTGATAAGAGAAATTACGAGCATGGGCAGAGAACTGCTATCAGGCACTGCCTTCCTCCTCCGCCGTGTTTGTCACAACTGAGGGAGAAATTGTTTGGTGACTCTTTTGTTCCCTTTTTATTCTAATCAACAGTAAGGTTCTAAACTTTTTCTGCAGTCCTGCATCCCAGAATTTTAAATCCCTTTACGTGTGCCTTCAGCAGCTCACCCCCCAAGTGCTGTACGCTCAGGTTACTATATACCTGTGGGCTGGAGCAATCTCACTGCTCTTTTTCTCACTCAAAGCTGTTTCATCTTTGTTCCTCTCGCCATCTACAGCACATCAAAACTATGTCAGTGTCAAAATGTCAAAAATATTCCTTAACTATTAAATTCAAACAGCAACTTTTACTGGGGACCATCCCCCAAACAAACCTGGCCCAGAAATATTAAATAAATATTAANATATTAAATAAATATTAAATAAATATTAAATAAATATTAAATAAATATTAAATAAATATTAAATAAATATTAAATAAATATTAAATAAATATTAAATAAATATTAAATAAATATTAAATAAATATTAAATAAATATTAAATAAATATTAAATAAATATTAAATAAATATTAAAGGCTGGCAGCTGAAAGTGTTCCCAGCCAATAAACCACCTCAAAAACAAACACCCAGCAGATGTAAAAAGAATAAGTGAAGTCTGTTCTTGTCATTAGTTTTTAAGAACATTCTGGAATTGGGTTAAACTTCCTGCTTTTTTCTTCTCCCACTTTATCTTTTAGAAACGATTTTAAACACGTTATGTATTTCCTGCCAAAGTCAGCAAACAAAATGCTGTATTTACATCACTTCAGTTATCTCTAGGGAAGAAACCCTCAGAGGAGAAGCACAGGGAGCTTTCACTGTGCTGTCTCTGGTGGGTGTTAATGCTGCAGCTTTTGCTCGAGTTCTCCCCAGCAAGGTGTGACTTTCTGTGCATTGCGATATTTTGCTGGGAACACTACAGAAAGCTGATGAAAACACGCACTTGCCTCAATAAAGAGGGTTTTTCACTATCTCCTGTCACCTTCCCTTCCCTCCAGCACCGAAGCAGTCCCATCTCAGCGGTTTCCCAGTAACTCAGAACTCACCAAAGCTCTTTTCGTGCCAAAGCTTTCTTCTGGCTGCCTGTGATTTGGCACAGCTCCACGTTTGATGATAAAATTTGTTTTCAATCCTTTGTAGCTGTGAAAAGGCATATTTTTCTTTTGAAGGGAGACATATGTTTTGGTTTATTTCTGGAGTAGCTTTTTGCTGGCATCCGCTGCCTCTCTGACTAATTTTGCAGCTCCTAGTTACTGTGTAAATACTGGCCTGTCTGAGCATGTTCCATGTGGTATTTCCTACAGTTGGAAAGAATGCAATTGACTGGGAAGATAAGAGGTGAAATCACCTCTCTCCTTTATTGACACTTTGCAAGTATGTGTGCCTCAGATTTTTACTGATGTTTTTAAAAACAGCTTAAGCTGGAAGTGACCCCAGCCAAGAGCAACTCCAGCAGTGGGATGCTGCTGTCGGGCCTTTGCTGTGCAAGCAGCACGCCGTGGATTTGGATAAGATTCTGCATTTATCCAAGGAATGTCAGTTATGATGGCAGCTGCTGTGCTCACAACTCCATCATGTTGCCTACTAAGAGGATGATAAGACAGGGAGAATCCAGAGGATGTCCCAGCTGTTGTTCTGCTCACAGCTTCAACCACGAGCAAGGCAAAGCTTTGTTTGTTCTTGTCATTAATTTTGTGAGGGTTCTGAAATTGGGTAAAATTCCTTGCTTTTCCCCTTATCCTCTCTGTGTTATTTAGCAGATAAAGAGGTGGTGTGTTCACTGGGAAAGAACAAACAAATGGCAGGTTTACATTGCTTTCCATTGCAATACTTCCACGGAATTAAGCCGTGGAGGTGATGCACAGCACAGGCAGCTGACAGAAAGCTTACAGAAAGCTTACAGAAAGATTAAAGTGTGTGACAGCAAGTGCTCCCTGAACTGCACATACCACTGCTTTGGCTTCCTGGAGACTCTTCCAAGCCAAGGCCACAGCTGTGGAATCAAGAGATGAAAGATGTTTCAGCATCTCTTCACTACTGACAGTGTCCCCTCATGCCCAAGCCAGAACAGATCACTGCAACACAGAACTGCTCCTGAAAAGTTGTGTCTGGGATGCCTTTGTGCCTCAGTGTGTGCTGAGTTCCATCAGAGGTAAAGCTCTCTGGGCTATGTTAGTCCTTATTCAGCAAAATCCTTGCTGATACTAGCACACATTTAAAAAAGACTGAGCTGAATTTCCCAATTCAGTCCTATTTGTAGCAGTTGCTTAAAAAACCACCAACCATACAGGATTAATCATGAAAGAGTGGCTCGTGTCTTTTTATGGAAAAAAAATAAGTGACATGTCAGATACAGAGAAGCTCCTGCTGTGAACTCATCGAATACACTCGACAGAAACCGAGCTGGGATGCTTTCAGGCTGAGGAAGGTTCACAGAGCAGGTTTCTTTAGAGAGCAGCATGAAATGGGGGGGGTTGGTGTTGCTGCAAGGGCTGTGAACAGTTACAAAACTGCCCAGCAGCCTCCAAACTTCAAAATATTTGCTCCGTTGTGCCTGAAGTCACACAATCCAGATTAAACTAAGCACTAAAGTCTTTCCGCAAGCCATAAATCCTGGGTTTTAAATACAGTTATCCAAGTCTCTCTGCTATGACTGTGCAGAGCAAAGTGGAAGCTCATTACCCACATACCAGTTAGAGGATCCAGTTCTCCAGGGGCAAAGCTGTTCTCCATCTTTCAGCTCTGCTCCAGCTCTGCTCCAGCTCTGGGGACTTGGTGTCCATGTCTGAAACAACCGTGCGAAAGGACTAGTCACTGCTGCCCTCTGAGAACAGCCCAGGGTGTTTATATGCTGATATAAATATGAATTTTCTCATCTCTAATTGCTGACTGCCCATAAAGAGCCTCAGCATTTTCATTTCTGTGGTGTTTGCAAATCTTACCTGCTGTTATTAATCTCTCAGCCTCGTGAAGGAGTCTTAGGAGAGGCAGGGATATGACAGAGCTGGTAAATGTCCTGCTGTGGGTCAGTGCACTTTGCAGAGCTGCCTGGGAGCTCAGGAATGGTCAGAGAGTCGGGAAAATCAGCTCCATCCATCCATCCATCCATCCATCCATCCATCCATCCATCCATCCATCCATCCATCCATCCATCCATCCATCCATCCATCCATCCATCCATCCCCCTGTTCCTGCCAGTTCAACACTTACCTTTTGAAGCCTCAGCCATGCATGGAACAGAATCTCCACTTAGGAGCTGCGCAAAAGCCCTTTGGAGATGATCTGCAGCCTTTCAAGAGTGGCTAATCCCCAAGGCACTTCCAAAGGGAGGTGTGAGAGCGATCTCAGCTCTGAACATCCCCTGTGCTGCTCCTTCTCCAGCTGAGCCACCCACAGGCTCCCTGCTACCAGCTGGGAACGCAGGAGAGACACGTCCCAGGTCAATCCCTGCCCTGCCCATGGGTCCTGCGAGGAGTGGGAGGACCAGAGGAGTCCCACCAGCCCCTCCAGGGCTCGGCCATCGCCACGCCTTTGTTTGTGCTCCTGCGTGCAGGGCGACAGCGGCCACAGCACAAGGGAGGGGCTGTTGGGAGCAGAGGAGAAAACAAACAGCAACAAGAGGAGCCTGAATGCTGATCTCAGCTTGCAAACACGTGGCAAGATGCCAGCAGATTTCGTGACAAGCCCTCGTGTCCTCTCCAGGGCGTTTGGCATCCTGGCAGTGACCACTGGCAGGGCTGGGTGGCTGCAGAGGACAGGGCAGAGTGACCAGCCTGAGGCCCAGGTGGGAACAGCTCTGCTCTTCTGGGATGCCAGAGCAGGGAGAGGGACCAGACCTCCCCGAATCCTCATCCCGGGGCATCTTTCCTCATTGCAGAGCAGCTCTTCCCATTCCAGGGCATCTCTCCTCACACTTTCTGCTGTGGGCTCACCCAGCGTTTGATCCTGCTCTCAGTCACACCTGAATCTCTGCTTTCAAGAGAGCAGGGGGCTTAATTTTTGGGTTCTATTTACGGGGAAAATTAAAAAACAAAACAAAAAAGGTTTCTGGTCTTTATGATTATAAGCAAAAACTTGATAATATAAAATAAATGTATACTAAAGTCTCAGATGAGGCTTTCCCCCCTTTCAGGGTGTCACTTCTTTTAAGTGTCACAATCTTTTAAGTGTAAGTATTTGAAATCTGGGGGTAACCATTTAGGTTCTCCAGGTTTTGGGTTATCCGGAGGGAACAGTCTGATGAGCCAACAGCAGAGGGCAAACGCAGCCTGCACACTGAGCTGCAGCACTCGGTGCTGGGACCCTCCCGGCCCCAGCTTCTGCCAGGACAACCCGGGAGAGCGGCAGGTGCCACCTTGGACAAAGACAACCTGGACTGGGAAGCAGCAGCAAAACTCTCATGGCAGCAATGATTCACTTTCCTCTTCATTTTCATGCTTTTCATGGAGCATCTGATGGACTTCAACGGGCTGTTATGTCCTGGACTGAGGCCTTGCAGTGCATTTCTCACAACCCCTCAAAATTACCTCTACAAATAGCCATAAAACACATTTACTCTTGCCCCACTTGCTGCTGTTGGGGGTTGAATTTCAGTGAGTACCCCAAGAAAGAAGAGGCTCTGTATCATCTTCTCCCACCCCACTGCAGAGCAGAGCGAACTGAGTGCTGTTCCATCAGCATTTTGGTTTGTATTGAATCTGACTCCTTTTCCTGGTTTATATCTTCAATTATTTGTTCATTCTTTAAAACCCTACAGATTTGCTTCTAGCAGCAATATCAAGATTGCAGGAGTTGGTTATTACTGGAAAGCACTCAGAGGGTGAGGCGAGACACTGGCACCGCATCCTTCCATGCCCATGGATCCCTGTGGTCTCCGAGAAGTCCTCTTGAAGAAACAGACTCAGCCTAATCTAATAAATGTCCCTGCTCAGAGCCTGTGCTCAGATATCCCCAGCAGTTCAGCTTTTCAAGTCTAACCAAACAAGGAATTCCTGAGCTGCAGACTGGAGTCGCAAAGTTCCCGTTTCAAGCTGTTCCAAGCCAACGTTCCGGCCTGATTAGAGGTTTCAGTGCTGGGAATGCAGAGCCTGTCCAAGAGGGGAGCCACAGCTATTCCGGGTGCACGAGTGATAAGAGCCCTAATTGCAGTCTCGGGGCTCAGGGGCAGCCACTGTGCCAAGGGAACCTCAGAGAGGGGAGAGAACATAATGTGCAACCTCAGCAGCGAGAGGGCAACGCTCCGGGAAGATTTGGGAAGATGGGAAGCTGTGACAGCGACCAGGAAAGCCCAGGGCTGGTCTCAGCCTGCTGGGATGATGGAAGAGCCAAGTGGAGCAGGAATGCCTGTGCTGTGACAGGCAGAGCTCTCGGCAGGCGGCGCTTCTCCGGTCCCTCAGGTCGGATTGGCGTCTATTTTGGCTCCGTATTTTCTCAACAAG
Organism: Rhagologus leucostigma; assembly: GCA_013397725.1. Taxonomy (NCBI): domain Eukaryota; kingdom Metazoa; phylum Chordata; class Aves; order Passeriformes; genus Rhagologus; species Rhagologus leucostigma. The sequence continues at coordinate 952,035 of VZTD01004397.1, forward strand.
CTGTTGGAGCTGACAAGAGCCAGGAGAGTGACAGATTGCCACTGTGTTATGCGGCACATCTTGGAGTGTTAGACCACAAATCTGCTGAGAGATGAAGTGAAACCCATGGCTGGGCCAAATCCCACTTCTGCAGCGTGTGAAACTCCCGAGTCAGGGAGCCAAGTGTGAGCTGAGGCAAAGAGGAGCAAACCCATTAGGATTTCTATTTTAGATCTGTACGAGTGAAATGAGCCTGTCGTGTACAGTTCCGTCCTGCTGACTGCACAGCTCCTGTCAACACGGAACCAAGGCAGGAATAGGCCCCGGGTTTTCACTCCTATGGCATTTATGGTGCATCAGCCCCCAAACACTGAATTTCCCCTACAGAGATACTCCCACTACCTCCTCCTCATTTTAGCAAATCAGACAACAGGCTACGGCATATTCAGAGGAGGTTTTACAGAGGAATTTTAGGCTTTTTCTGGAAAGGACATTGCAGAGTTTCTCATCTAAGAACCTGCCAAGGGAGGTGCAGCTGACCTCCCACACGGGGTTATCCCACAGGGAGCACATTGTCCGGGTGTGAGTCTTCTTTTTTCCCAACCAGCACTTCCCACTTGCACGCACGATGGTGAATGGGGCAAGAAGTGCCCAGCTCTGCCACATCGTGGCACCCAGAGCTCCAGTGTGGATTTCTGGTCTTTTTTGCAAGGCGAAGGCAAGCGGCTTCGGTATTTACTCAACCCTGCACGGGGCTCTTTGGAGTCTGGATGTTTGTTTGACACGGACTCACCTCCCAGAGGCTTCAGTTTCTGCTGCTGTGCACTGTCACTGTTTAGGAAATATTTCAGCCAGTAACCCACGAGGTCTAGCAAAATTCAGGAAGTGCAGATGTATGTGAACCAAGCCCAGAAACTCCTCCTAAGTCTCAGTGTTTTGAAATTTTTGCACCCTCCAGACATGCTCCAAGGATCTTACAAACAGCCCACAGCTCTGGCAGACACGCTCCTGTATTGTCTTGCTGGTTTGCTCCCTGTGCCTGACTTTGTGGGAGTGCTGTGAGTTCCCCCACTTCCGGGAAACACATCCAGCTAAAAGGAAAGAAAATGGTATTTTTCTGTTGATTTTTTTACAGTGCCCGACTAAGCAATTTTCATTGTAAACCATCTTCACAGAAATTCTCAGTTAGCAAACAATTGAAGCCCAAATCTAGACTTCGATTGCAAGCTGGATGTGACGTGAATTTTGTAGCGAGCATATGGAGGGAAGAGGCAGCTGATAAAAAAAACAAGTGCACTGCTCTGAAGTCTGACAGCCAAGGCCCCAGTCCTGCACCTGCTGGAATCTGTGACAAAACACCACCTGAAGTGAAAAGGGACAAAGATAAAGACACTTCATAAATTGGCATTTGATTGGAACCTGCAAGGAACTTAGGGGACCACTACGCTTTGAAGTCATTCTCAACAGTACTTATCATGTCTCAAATCAGCAGCATAATAAGACTGAGACAAACGGGCTGCCCCATTAATGGTGCCATGCCACAGTTCCTGAGATAAGACACAAATTTCTTCCTCCACAGGTAATGTTGTGAGATACCAGTGTTCATGTAAAACACCCAGGGATGGAGGAGGAGTCTGATTTTTGCTGGTACCGCTGATAACATTTCCTCTTTTTTGTTTGCAGTCCTAGCAGATGAAATTCCTAATTCCTTCCCACGTTGCTGGGAAGCAGCAGATCCTTTTCACACGTGCTGTGCCATCCCCTCAGTGACTGAGTTGCACTGGGTGCTGAGAACAGCTCGGATGCAGGTGGGAGGCTGCCACGAGGCTGCCCGAGCTCGGGGAAGGATTTGCTGCAACAGAGACACGCTGCCTTTGCTTGGCTGACAGCCAGGAGCACAAGGGAATATCAAGCTTGCATTTTCCTACTGATGTCCTAAAATAACAGGAGTAATGTGTGTCAGGATAGAACCAGACCCTCAGAATATCCGGATGTTGTGCTGCCTGCCAAGTGATGTCTGGCAAAGGGCAAGTGCTCTCTTGATGTGCTAAAATACAGATCCATCACCCGGTTATTGGGGGAAAGTGTGTTACGATAGGAAATAGCTATCCATGACCCATTTGGGGTTTTTTTCCTATCAATAGGAGACTATGTGAATGGAATCTGGAGTGAAAAGGAGGGGGGGCTGCCTGCGCTGTGCAGTGGAATGTGGGAGAGCTCAGGATTGCCATGGAAACCCGCTGTAGTAAACGGGGCTCTCCAGCTGCAGGAGAGGATTTATAGTGCCAGGCCGGGAGTGGGCAATTTAAATCACCGATCTACAGGTAAAATGGCACATTTCCCTCCACCTTGTCTCCCTGCACTGCAAAGTGAGGAAGGAAGGGTACGTGGGTGGTGAGAATTACGGAACAGAGTGATGAGGTGTCTTAAAGCCCGACCTAAAACCCTCAGGAGCTGATGCAAAGATTCTTGTGGATTTTGGTGGGGGCAGGAGCAGCCCCGTGTTCCCTGTGCCCCAAGCCAGAGCAGCAGGCACAATACCTGTGCCCAACAGGCTCAGAAGGACGAGAAGCAGAGTCCATTCCCTGCTTGCATAACCCATGGATGGGAAACCTCACGGCTCAGGGATGCTCCCAATTTGTTCTTTTGGTTTGGAGCTGGGGAAGAGTCCATCTGGTAAAAGCCAGCCTGGTACACCAAAAAGTGAGACAGAATGTGCTGTGAGCCCCAGGCCCTGCTCTGTAACAAGGGATCAGATAAGTGGGGAATGATTTACTGGGTTCAGATGCCCCCGTTTATTGACACTCGAGCACAGTGATCTATGGAGTGCTGTGAGACAGCAACAGCATTATTTTTGCAGTGCTGCCTTCATCACCATTTATTACCAGGTCCTGAGTGCCTGAGTCCATAATTTCCTGGATCAGACACCACACGCTGTGTGATCCCATTCCCAGCTAAGGGCAGTGGTTAAATCTCACTTATATGGAACCACCATGAGGCCAGGGTGGGCTTTAGCTAAGTTTAACTAATTTGCCTTGTTGTCATACCTTGTAAACCTCAAAATATCCTGATTTACCCTGGCTTAGTGTGACTGGATTGAAATACACAGGTTGCCACACACCTGGGTATATTCGTGCCACTAAATATAAGTAGGAAAATTCCTTTTGAGCTGGAAAATGCAGAGTCCTTGGAGGCAAAGTCTCAAAGCTCTGTGCACTCTGTAAGGGTGGTTTATTGTGCTCCTCAGCTTTTTCTTCACATGTTACTTTGTTCTGCTTCAACCTTTCAACACGGCATCAAACAGCTACCAAGAATGGCAAGATTTAGCCTCTTCCTTCAACAAGAATGACACGTTCAAAATCCAAACAGTCCAATCAAAATCTGGGAACTGGGTCCTGCTGTCCTACCTCTGCTGCTGCCTGTTTCGAGTCCTGCCCACGCAGCAGATGCCGCCAGCCAGAGTTCCACTTCCCTGCTGCATTTATTCCTCTCTGGAGAGCCTTCCTTGGGCCTTCAGCTTTCGAAATCCCTCCTTCCACCTTTCAGCTCTTTATATCTACTCAGCAATTTGCAGGCCATTAATCTCAGCCCTGGCATCAGAGCTGCTCTGCCCAGTCCCAGCTGGGACACCAGCACGACTACCAGAGGTTCTGAGAGCAGAGGAGCTTTATAAATCCCACTTGCTAAGAACAGTCCCTGAGGTCGTTGACCCTCTGCTCATAAATTCACCTGATTGCCCCCGATTATATTTGTTTCACCACTAAATGCCAATCCAAACCAGCGTCAGTGGAGAAGCAGCAGGCTAAGCCAACACAACAGGCCCTCTCCTGCCTTGTTACGCTCCGTCAAGTCAGGTTGCCCTCAGATTTGCTGGAGTTTCATTCCTGCTCTCCCCTGGGATGCCAGGCAGCACAGTCATTTAACCCAAGATCATTTACGACTGACTGGAATTTGTTTGTCTGGCTTTTTTTTCCTCTGTCTCTTCAGATAATAATGCAAACCAACAAAAATATTGCCTTATTATTGACAAAACGAATCTATATGGAGCTAAGCGCAAAGGAAAATAGCTACCAGTGCCTGCCCATCTCCAATGGAAAATGCAGCCAGCACATGTCGAAGGCTCGATTCCCTGCTGATGAGAAGTGGTGCAGCCCTGTGCCAGCAACCAGAGCTCTCCCAGTTTATGTAAGCAGGGAAGCTGACCCCGAGGAGCTTCTGCTTGCTTGCAGCAAGGGGTGGGCGTGTTAGAGAAACAGCAGATCCTGGACACCTGGAAATGATGGCTATGCAAGGGCTGAGCCACTGGGAGCAAGGAGTGCCAGCACTGTGCACGAATTTGGTAGGAAAATGTGGACTCGATTAATTTTTCTGGTAGGAAGGTGTTGAGTTTGTAGAGACCAAGATCCGGGCGAGGGAAATGTGCTGTCCTGTCACAGCCCGGACTGGAAGGGTTCCCACATGCCCCTTTTTGGTTTCTATGACAACATCATTTAGCTGTGGAGTGAAAGTCAAAAGCAGCAGCCAGGAGGGAAGGACACTGCTCCGAGGAGCCACTGCCTTTGCTTTCCCAAGGAAAGGAGAGGGCATGGAGATTGTAGACACAGACTACCACTGCTTTGTCAGTCCCAAACCTCTCCCTCAGAACCAGGACTGTTCTTTTCCAAGGGGCCAGCGCAGCCTGCGGGCTGCAAACAGCAAAGGACACAAATGTCTGATCCCAATGGCCACTTGCAGCAAACGTTCCCATTTATTTCCCCCCCAGGGCCATGCAGGCTGTTAATCACCCATGGGATCGATACACCACAAACACGCTGAGATTTGCCAAGCCAGGGAAAATATCAAATATCAGTAGATAACCCTGATCAACGGGTAAAACGAGAAGAGTGTTTTCACAGCTAACAGGGCAGGTTGTCTAATTAAAGCTCTGGCATAACACAAACACTGGGTGATCGCTGCATCAGCCCCAGAACTCGTGCTTGAAGTGCAGCATTTTTAACCACCATTCTTCCAGACACCACCTAATGCTGGCTGCACTCTGCTCCTAAAACATTAATTGTGCCACTGTTTAATTACCTGCATTTAAAAATCGCCTCTTATTTCCAGACTGAATTTGCCTCGCTGCAAGTTCTGGATGCGCCACTTTCTCCTTAGACCAAAACACTTTCTGTTCCGGGAAATTTTCTTGTCTATGAAGTTAACTCTCACCTAGGATTAATTCAGACTTTAAAATTCATTTAAGTAAGTGGAACCAATTCACCTGCCAGTTTTGCATCACTCCCGTAGGTGATATTTACAGTCTTGGCTGCAGTGTTGCTTTGGGGTCTTACATCTGGTTTGGCAGCTCCCAGTACCCCCTCGGCCTCTCACAACCCCTTTTTCAGCTCCCAGTACCCGCAAGGCCTCTCAAAGCCCCTTTTTCAGCTCCCAGTACCTGCAAGGCCTCTCAAAGCCCCTTTTTCAGCTCCCAGTACCCCCAAGGCCTCTCAAAGCCCCTTTTTCAGCTCCCAGTACCCGCAAGGCCTCTCAAAGCCCCTTTTTCAGTTCCCAGTATCCCCATGGCCTCTCACAGCCCCACCAAACAAACCAATCTCACCTCTCCCATTGATTGTTGCTGTCCTAAATCCCCCTTTTTAACACAAACTTTACCACTAATGTCTTCCTACTCATTCTCCAGATCACTGATAAGGATTGATAAAAGTGTTGGATAACACTGTACCAAGAGTAAATCCTTTTGGACACAGTAGAAATTCTTTCATCAGATAATTACTTTTTGATGCATGTTACTAATTTTTCCATCCATTTAAAATAAGCTACATTGATTTTTTTTTTTTTGGGGTACTATTTTTAACAGAATGTCATGCAAGATTAAGTCAACTGCTTTGCAGAAGTCTAAATCTATTATGTCAGCAGAATTATCTCTATTAACTGAAATTACATGAAAGGTTGCTTGTTTGACAAACAGTTTTCTGAAGCAAGGGATTGACATTCCACTTTTGACTGCATCCCATATTAGCATTGCACCAGTATTGGATTAATGAGGTACTTGGGTAATCCCACTTACTTTTATTCTAAGATATTTAACAAAATCATAGAATCACAGACGGGTTTTGGCTGGAAGGGACCTTAAAGCTCATCTCATTCCAGCTTTAGACACCTTCCACTATCCCAGGGTGCTCCAAGCCCCGTCCAACCTGGCCTTGGACACCTTGAGGCATGGGGCAGCCACAGCTTCTCTGGGCACCCTGTGCCAGGGCCTCACCACCCTCACAGGGAAGGATTTCTTTGGGCTTTTGAAACTTTCTTCATGTTCTGTTATTTGCCCAAAAGTCAGCATTCATGGTGTCTGCCAGTTACCAGTCCTAAAATGAGAATTATTTCTTTTAGAAAATGCTGCTTAATGTTGCTACAATATTCTTCTAATATTCTATTGGAATGCTAAGAACAGTCTTACCCTCAAGTGCAAGAACTGTAGAAAAATGTGGATAAACTGAGCAGAGCTGAGCTGTAAATGGTGATATTTTTGCAGTGGCTTTCATTGCTGATTAGGAACTCGATGGGTTCAGACCTGAGCCTGTGGTTTGATGCAGTTTTGGTGATAACCAGAATGTGCTTCCTGTCACCACGTGCTGGTTTGGGGACTGGAGGGGCTCTGCTGCAGGAGCCTCGGTGACCTTGTGGTTGGTGACAGAGTCACTTCACCAGCAGCTTCTGCTCCGCCTGCCCCTGATCCACAGAATTGTGGGGAGTTAAACAGGAACAACTTCCACCCTGAGTGTTTGGACAGCACTTGCAGAAGCTTGACTAAATAATGCAATTACACTGCAAATATTGGCAATCTGTTTAAAAACAACCCCCAACACGCTCGTAATTAATGCCATTACCAACAGTTACAACTTAAAAAGGAAATAAAGCCCCCTTCAAAGGTGAAAATATGTATTTCCCCCCCCCCCGCCAAGGCTTTCAATTCTTAATACAAGATTACTCTTTATTTCAGTCAGTGCCAATAGGAGGTTTTCCCAGACTTCCAGCAGAAGAAATTGGGGTTTTGTCTGTTGACTCTTGGAAATTGAAGCTGGTTAAACAAACCCGCTGCCAACATTGTAAATAGAAGCTGGTCATGACTGAGCTCTGGGATATTTGTCTGAGCAATAGAGCTTTGACGAGGTGCCTCCAAGAAAAGCTCCCTGGTACTGCCATCAAGGCTTCCAAGGCCAGAAAAATCCAGCATATTTCGGGTGAGCCCCAAGAGAGCCTCCCACCACCCCGCTGGGGTCTTGGTTGAAGCCTTCTTGGAGCAGGCACCACCAGGCTGTTGAATTCTCCTGCAGGAACAGAAGAGCTGCTCCCAGGCAGTGAGAAGGGATGGGAATTTATCAAGGGATGAGAAAGAAGCAGAAATGTTCCTCGAGCTTGTCCAGCTTGCTGCAGACATCACTGGGGTGCCAGGGCGAGCTGGTCCAGTGTCCCTTAGGAAACTGCATCCAGAGAGGAGATGCCAGGGCACAGAGGAGGCTGGCACGAGGCAGAACTCTGCCACAGCACACATCAGCTCCTGTGCTTGAAACTTGACAAATTCAAAAGCTTTCCCAGGCACTCTGTACAGTCATTCTGCTCCGAGGTAAGGAGCAGGATTTCAGTGGAAGAGGAGCTGCTGGGTTGTGGATCCAAGGGATACATGACATTAGCACAAAGGCACCAGGACAGTCCCCTCTGGCCTTGCCTGAAAAATCCCCATCTCCCCAGCAGGCCAGTGCCAGGCCACGGGCTTCCATTTCATCAAACTCTCTACGAGGTTGGGAGCAAGGGCATTTTAAGGGTCTCTCTCTATTTATTCAGTGAAGCATTTTCAGTCAAGCTTGAAAGCTGAAGGAAGCGGATGAGCTCTGTCGCTTTGTTTGTCTCCTCTGAGGCCCAGAGGAGCGTTAATGAAAAGGAAATTCAGGGACATCAGAGACACAGGATGTATAAATATGCACAAAGCAAAGGCCAGATCCTCGGGTGCACCCAAACACGAGGGGATGTAACTGGTGAGAACCATTAAGGTCTTGACGCGTGTTTTCAATGCTGTACCAGCAGAGAGAGCTGGGCCCAGGGTGGGGAAAGAGGGGTAAGAACCCACTGGCTGTGTTCCTGCCCAGGTTCTGGGAAGGGCTTGCATCCAGCTGTACTGCCCAACAGGAATCTTACCCACGCCCCAGCTGGGCAGCCGAGCTCTCCTGAGCCCCAGAGGGTCTCTGTGCTCAGCAGCTGTTGCTGTTTCAGCCTGCACACAGCTGAATTATTCAGAGGAGCTCGTTACTCAGAGCTTTTCCTGAATGTCTGTGCTCCGAGAGGTTTTTAAAAAAGACAATCACAGTCGGCAAAACAACTCTTCACTCTCAGATGATCCTCTTTATTTCAGGTATGAATAATATTCCTGGCTGTGAGTCTCTATTACAGATTATCTGCAGATTGTAATAACCTTTCGTGTTTCTACTTTGGAGATAAAATAATGGTTCCTCACTGAGTCCTTCCCTGTGATCAGAGGAGTTTTGTTGCCTTAGGACCAGACTCAGTGGAAAGAAGAATTGTAAAAGCCCTTGAAAACTGTAATTTCTTTCCAGGTCCTGAAAAAACAGCTGTGTGGCACAGCAGTTTTATTTGGACCTGTTCAATCTTTCAGAAGCATGGAGAGTTCTGTTCCCCAAACACAGACACTGAACCTTGTTCTTAATTTGTTGTTTTAAGTAAAGGAATAGCTAAGCACTCCTGCTGAAACGCATCCCTGCTCCCTCCCCACTTTCCTGCCTGGCTCTGGGCTGTTCTGAGGAGGATGTTGTTGCAACTCACGTAATTACGCTTTATGAAAATCCCAAAGCCAAGGCAAATGTTCCTGGTTCAGGCAGGCCGTGTGTGGCCCCGATTTGCACACCAGCCCTCAGACCCTCCAGGGGCATCTTTATTATTCCCTTTGTCTTTCACAAAGCCAGCTCCTCTCTTACCCATCTTCACACCGCTGTCAGCCCCATTCAAACTCCTGTGCTCACAGCTCAGTGACACATTAAAGATCTCCAGCCTTCCCCAGGAGGGAGAGGTAAAAGTTATTTTATTTCCACTTTACAAACTGGCAGGAGGCAGCAGCAGCAGTGATGTTCCACAGGAAAGCAGTTCTGGCCAAGGCTGCCCATCATCCCCTCCCTTCCAGGCCTGTGTCCCTTGTCTGGTGCCTGGGGAAGAGGATCCAGCTGAAAAACACCCACTGGGAGCTCTCATCTCCTGCACACAAAGGAAGCTACATCCACTGGGGTATTTTCTTCTAAAAACTTGCTCAAAGATAAGTTTATGTCCACCTAAGTTCACAGCTGTGAAACTGATCTAAGGCAAGACAAAATTTCTTCAGTTTTGCTGTGTGGTTCTTTTTTAGGCTGGTTTGAACTAGCAAGTCCTTGCAGGCTACTTTTGGAGGGATTTAGAGAATGGAATGCAGGACAACAGCAAGGTGCTTTTGGAACCTGCCAGCTTGAAAAAAAAAGACAGTGCAAAGTTTGGTGATTAATCACAGCTGTTGCCAGAAAGAGACGACAATTGCAGTGCCGGTTCTGTAGTGATTTCAGCTGGGGTCTGTCAGCTCCGGAGTCTGAATTGCAGAGCTCTTTTTGCACACAAACCCCAGCAGAGGCCCCCAGCAATCCATTCCATGAGCTGCAGGAAAGCTGCCGTGCTAATTAAGATAAATCTTTGTGTTTTGGAGGGAGTGCCTGGCTCTGGTGTGTCTGGATGATGAAGACACGGAGGCAGCGGAGGGATGTTCCTGTGTCCCGGCAATTCTTAAATGATCGGCAAAATTTACCGTTGACTTCTGTCTCGCTGTCTTCCCTTGAGCTTTCTGTGCCTTCCTGCTCTCAAGGCTGTCTCTTCCGAGTGGAAGGAAATATGGCAATAGTTGGAGCTCTTTCATCTTGCGTTGTGATAGCTGTGGGTATCAATTTATCAAAGAAACGTTAAAAACTGCCCGAGAAGCCTTAAGGATCCTGCAATCCTATTCCTTAGAGCTGTGATTCTGCCTGTTTGTAAGCGAAGGTGTAGAGGCACTCAGGAGCTGGGAGGAACAAGATTTAGAGCTTTAAGATTGCAGAAACAAAAGATGCTGCAGGTGCAGAGGTGCACGAGGTCAAAGGAAAATGAACCCTGCCTTGCCTTTGATGGATTCTGGCCCGGCTGCGTTGTACCCTGCCCTGCTCTTCAGGATCCACTCCTCCTTTTTTTCCGTTCTGCAGCAGCCCTTTTAACGTCTAAAGATTCCAGCTCCACTTCTTGATCTTATCTGCACCGAACAAATCAATTCTCATGCCTTTCTCTCGTAGGTCACACTTGTCACATTCATCTGGAGCCTCTCTGATTGCTCCAGGTCCTTCCCAACACATGACACAATGTGCACACAGTTCACCAGAGGAATTAGTGGCATTTCTGGAGCGCTGGGGTTTCTTTCTCTCTGTGCTCTTACAATTTTCCTGTTCCATTGCAGCTGAGCAATGGATGTGAGTTGTGGCTGAGGTCCAAGTTCTTGCAGGGAGCTTCTTGGCATGAACATGTAGGGTTAACCAAACCCAACCCACAGCAAAAGTAATTGAATTATTTCATCTAATGAATTCAAATCTATTGTGACCTATTTGCCACTCGTACAAGAAGAAAGAGAAGCCGAGTTTGTCCGATGATAAATTATCCATTGCAAATTCATGAGTTTGAAGGCCAGAGGGGACCATTATGCTCATCTCAGTCTGACCTCCTGCACAACCCAGGCCCTGGAATTTGACCGAGTGATTCCTGTGTCATTAACGTGGGGGTGACCCGCTCGCCCACAGCTCTGTGGAACACCATAGATCTGGCTGCAGCCCAGGCTGGAAGCTGGCCTCCTCCCTCCTTTCCCTCGCTCTCCTTTCCAGCATTGTTTCTCTGAAGGGCAATTCCTCTCTTCCCACACTCACTGAGTGCCAGCCCAGCACTGGGGCCCAGCTCAGCTCAGCATCCTCGGTGCCTGGGGCTGAGGAAGGGCTGCAGCAGCAGCAGCACAAGCTGGGTTCCATGTTTTGGACCAATGTCCTTGTCTGGAAGAGGGGGAAGGCATGGACAAACACTTCCTGTAAAGGGCCAAAATCTCTTAGGGCTGAACAGTCCCATGTTTCCATAGCTTGTGAAAAGCTGCTTTGCACCAGGATGTTTGTGCTGTCTGTGGAACTACAAACCTGGGTAAAAACTGGCTGGTGTGAGAGTTCCAGCCTGGTCCTTCCTCTGGGGGTTCTGTGGCTGGTTACTCAGGCGTGCAGAGGGGTTCCTATTTTTTGGGATAATAACACACTCAGGACAGCACCACACCTCCCTGGGTGAGGAGACAGCTTTCAGCAGGATGGTTTCCGCTTCCTCTGCTGTGGTTTATCTACAGAATTGAGACTATTCCTAAGCTGAGACACAGACACAGGTTGGTTTATGGGTTTTTGTTTTGAATTTAAATGCCCAATCAATTAGCTCTTGAGAAAGAGGCTTTTGTGGTTTGCTAGTGGGGTGTTATTGATGATTTTTCCTGAGCAGGGTTTACTTCTGAGACGGGTTTTGAGCAGGTCCCCAGGGTGAAACAGTCCAGTAAATAGGCATGGCTCTGGATTCCCTCCCACCACAGGGTTCTGCGTGTGCAGAGCAAGCTGCTGGAACCTGGGGAAAGCCACAGTCCATAGCTGTGCTTCTTTGTGAGGGGTCTGTGATGATAATGACATTTAATTTGCTGTTGCTGGGTAAGTGGCCCTAACTTTCAGACAGGTTCCTGCTGAGTGACCAACTCCCTAACTTTTCCAGGAGCATCTCAAGCCTTGGAGAACAGAGGGAGTGGGATGCAATGTTTAAGATGACCTGCATCCTTCTCTAGGTGCGTGGGTGGAAATAAATATCTAAGGCCCCAAGGTTCAACAGTACATATTTAACTGAAAGAAGCTGCTGTGGGCTGGAGGGAAAATCCCTTTTCCTGGTGGGTTCCTCACTACCAAAGAGAGCAGCCAGACTTCGCTCTGTGGCACAGCCCTGCTGACCCAGCACAGCAAACGCTGCCCTGCCAGCTCCTGCCTGGTCCCAGCCGCTCGCCCTGGCTGCCTCCAGGTGCAGACACTTTCGAAGACAAAAGGGCTTTGACCAAGCCAAACCCGAGACTCATTACGGCTTTCAACAGCTCCACCTGGTCAGAAATGAGCTCTGCTACTCCGCTTTGCCTCGGCGATAGCGTGCAGGTGTGGTGTCCGCGCCTCGCTGCGTGTGCGGGGCTGCTGCGGCCGCTCCCAGGCGAGCGGTGAGGCGCTACCGGGGATGTCCCCGGGGGGACGAGGGGGCTCCGCGCCGCGCCCGGGGCTGCGCTCCCCGTCCCGCGGCGGGACCT
>VZTD01004397.1:964448-1036320 GCA_013397725.1 Rhagologus leucostigma
CGGGAGGGAGGGAGGCAGGCCGGGTGACATCAGCCGGAGGAGGGGCCTGCCCGCGAGTTTCTTTGCTCGGTGCATCACTTCCCGGCGCTGCCATACTCCGCTGCCCGCTCCCCGCCGCGGGGCCGGCGCTCATGGCGAGCCCGCCCGGCGGGGACAGCCCGGGCTCGGCCGCCCGACGCTTCTACTCCAGGTGAGCGGGGCCGGGGAGAGCCCGGAGCGGGGGGAGCCCGGCCCCGGAGCTGCGCCCATCAGCGAGCCCGCGGAGCCCCGGGGACAGCCCGGTCCCTGGGGACAGCCCGGCCCCGCGGCTGCGCCCATCCCCGAGCCCCGGGAGCGCAGCGGGGTCGCCGCGGAGGGAGGGAGCGCTCAGCCCTGGGAAGCCAGGAGCTGTTGCACGGGTGGGGATCCGGCCGGAGTAGAGTGAGAGGAGCCGGGAAGGACGCGGCGCTCCCTCCGTGGGGCAGCTCCCGCTCGGGGGTGGTGGGAGCTGGCGATGCTCCGGTGGGATCCTTAGCACTGGCCTGGAGCGAGCGGCTCCGCTGCTGAGGAGGGTGATGCTCGAAGCTGCTCGGCGCTGGGCAATCGCATGGGAGGCTCCTGATCGCACTGCAGAGACTTCAAGTCTCAGCTTTAAAACTGGGCGCTACAGAAATTCACACGGGGCTGGAAGAAAAAAATAGCTCCAGGCTCTTTGGCGTTCATGGCACTGCCGTATCTTGCCCATTCTCTACGTTTAGGTCAAAAATGGAAAAGACTAAACCCAAAGAAGACTAAATGAGTCACTTTGAGGCCTTACAGCGTTGTTCATGCTGTTCACCATCGTTGTGTTTTGTCTCTCCTGTAGCAGTCTGAAGTGGAGGTGGTGCAGTAGCTGGACTAGAGGGCTAAAAGAGCCCAAGAATGCTTCAAGTGTATGGGATACAGTAGCTTTCCATCAATTCTCTTTGCATGCTCTGCAGTAATTAGCACAGCAGCTAGTGGGTTGTCTCATTTAATGAGAGTTGGTTCATTAGGGCAGCAGGTGTTTCTTGGTTGTGTTGTATTGTAGAGCAACTCCAGGGAAAAAGGAGGAAGCAGAGTTAATGTCATTGCTCTGCCTACTCTGGGGGAGCTAGAGCTGGGGAGAAACCTGCTAGATTTTAACCAAACTTGGGCTTCTTCTTCCTTACTTGCTGTTTTTCTTGGAAACTTTTTGGGGATGAGATTTTGGTCACTTTTGCAAAGGAAATTTTAGTGGGAGGCTGCTTATCACGAACGTGTGCCTGCACATGAACACTGCTCCCAGCTGCTGGTGAAGAGAGAACAGAAGAGAAATGGGAGGCATTTCTCACTGTGGCTTATCTGGGTGGCTCTGGCACGGCATGTGGTTTTAAGAGTCTCTGCTATGCCTTTTAGGCCTTGAAAGCAGGTCCTGGTGGAGCCCGTGTCCCTTCTGCTCTGTGAGATAAGTGGTAACTTCGTTTCTTCCTTAACTTCACTTGTGTTGCAGTGCAGAAACTTCAGGGTGAATTCAGTGCCTCTGGTGTGATGGGTGGAACCTCAGGTGACTGTTTGGGTGGTAAAGCCATAGTAACTGGTACCAAAAGCTTAATATGTGGGGTTTTTTTTGTCTGGGAGCATTAATTCAGGTGTAAGAACTGCAGGAGGTACCTGTACAGGCAGGGAGTGCCAGACCCCTTATCTGGGGAGCTGGGGGAGGTATATACCTTCTAGGAAATGGGGATGGGTGGGGAGAAGTGTGCCAAAAATGAGTGTGTTTATTCATTTTATTACATCCTTTAGTGGATCCCTAAATTCAACCCCTCCTAAACAAAGGCATGTGCTCTGTTGTGCTGGCAGCAAATAATCTGGGTGCTGACTGGGCCAAACATCTCTATTTACAGAGACTGAAGTTAAAACTTTTGCTATAGCAGTCACACGCCACAAAACCAGGGTGTTTCTGCCTCTGTGCAGCTCTGTACATCTGCCCCTGCTCACCCTTCTGATGCCACTTGCTACGCAGAGCTGTCGAGTCTCCAGGAGGACTTGTTGGAAGTCCAGGGCTTTGGAAGCTGTGACTCTGCAGGGCTGGTGTGTCTGGGGGGGTCAGCTCGTGGTGTTGGGTATGGGGTCACTGCTGGGGCTTGTTGGAATTGTCCAGCTCTGTGATTGTGCTCCTCCAACTCGAGTTGACCGAGTTCTGTGTGAGCCCGAGTTACTGCTTTACCTTCCATGAGGTTTTGGGCTGGTGCTAATTTAAGTGCATTAATCCAGCTGTGTGTAACCTCTGAGGACCTGCTGGGCAGCATAGGGGTTGTAGGAGCTGTGCAATACCTGCTGGCAGCAGGTGTCCTGCTCTTCCCCACTGCTGCAGGTGCTCTAACTTGCCTTTTTGTGCTGGCTGGCTGATCCTGAACTTGTAGGAAGCACCAAATCCATCAAATGGTTCCCCTGGACTGTGGAGAGTGACAAGCTCATGCTGGGGACAAGTCCACCAGCGTCCAGAGAGCTCCCCTGGATTTGGGCCCTTGCTTTTAAATGGCCACTCTGGAGATTTCTGGGTCTGGGAGGGAGACACGGGCATGTCCTGGGGGAAACAATCACTGTACTGCACTGACATCACGGAGGTGTTATTGATCCCACACAGAAAGAACATTAGATGATGCTGCAGTCAGTCCAGAAATGCATTAATCTGGCCTGAGGACTCAGATGAAAGCACACCTTGTTTCTCCCTCTCCCTTCCCTCGCTCTCTGTTCTCCTGCAGTCTCTGTTTTCCGAAGCACTGTTGGCTTTTGTGATGTTTACAAACTTTTCTTGATTGTGTCACCAACAGTCCCCATCTCACTCATTAGTGTCACCACGGCGAGGACCTGACCTGAATGTGCATCGGGCAATTAGAGAGAGCTCTGAGCACCACAGAGCTCTGAGAGAGGAGGCTCCTTCCTCCTGTTCTGATGGGAAAGCTGGGATGGAAAAATTGCTGGCCTTCTGACACGGAAGGCAGCGAGAGAGGGCACAACTCAGCGTGGTGGTTGAGGCAGAGTAAACTGGTGTCTGCAAAGCAAACTGGGGAGAAAATCCACTACTGGGGTGAACCTCTGTCTGGAATCATACCTGTTTTTTCTGTGTATCCAAGGGATAACAATACCGTGGAATACTTCGATATTTTCCCTAGTTCTTGTAAAGTAAACTCGCACAACTTTTGAACCTGGACTTTATATAAGGCTGAAAGCTATTTTCTTTCCAAGAGGTGGTGTTTAATTGTATCTGCCTGAGGTGCAAATTAGCACCAGCAGCAGTGCTGGGTTTGGAAAAGTGCTGTCAGCTTCCTCTGTGGATTGGGAAAGGGCTCAGGTGCACTGCCAGAAAGCTGGGAATGACCATTTGGTCTCTGCTTACTCTGTAGATTAAACTTGAAATTGCTTGATTATTACCTTTGTGAATGCTGGTTCAGAGGTTTCTGAAAGATTCTGGTTTTCCTTCTGTAGGCCCCTGCACTCAATCTCCACCAGGCAGAAGGATGTGCAAAACAGGACAAACATTTCTAGAATAGCTGTGCTGCATAATAGGTGGCCTGAGCAAAAATTATATGATAGCTTAGCAGGCAGAGTTGGCTTTGTTGACATCTGTTTTGGGATGTTTTGAACAACGCCCTTGTACTTTCAGCTCTGGTGAGTCGTGTGGTCATCCCAATGTGGAGCCAAGCAGGACACTGAGTGTCTGCCACAGCAAGGAGAGGGATCCTTCTGGGCAGACCTGGGACTGGGACTTGGTGTTTTGCAGGTCTCCCCAGGATTTTGGGCATCCTTTCTGATCCTGCTTTGCCTCTGCCCTGTAGGTGCTGCTGCAATACAAACAGTTCTTGTCCTCGGGGCGTTAACTGGACTCTGTGTGCACGGAAATGGAGCTGAGGTGATGCTCTGCCTTCTCCCTGTGCTGACTTGCACTTCACTGGTTCAGGTTCTGCTTGTTGTGCCTCTCCTGGGGTGAGAGCAGTCCCTCTGGATGCTTTATCCCGACATCCTGTGCCCCGTACGGGATATTTTGTGCCAAGCAGACAAGAAAGAGAACGTTGTGCCTTGGCCACGTGTTTGTGGTTGTTCAGAGTTTGCCTCTGAGTCAAATGAAGTCAAATCGGTTTGTGACTCATGTGTGGCCTGAGGACAGCCCTCAAAGCCAGTTCCCTGCGAGATCAATGCTAATAATCACACCAGAGCTGGGTCTGGAAGCAGCTGTGACCCTTCCCACCTGGAATGTTGGCTGTGAGGCAGGAGCGAGCTGTGCTACCCAGAGTCTGTGCCCAGCTACTGAGGTGCCTTTTGCTACCTGTCGCTTTGGTCACTGGATGCTTCCCTCCTGGGAAAGTGTCTCCAAGAGCTCACGGCCAGCAGGAGAGGAGGGGCACTGGAAAGAGTTCCTGTAAGCAGGAGATTTGTGTTTGGATCGTGGTGACTGGGTGCAGCAATTTTGTTCACTCCACGGGTGGTGGGTCCTGTTCTGGCTCCGGGTCCTGTCAGAGCTTTGGCTGGTGTCTGCAGCGTGAGCTGCTTATGCCACAGGAAAATCTTGTGCGTGATTAATTTCTGTTTTCCTGGAGGATGTGGCCCATTAGGGATCTGCTGCCCCTTATTTTCAAAGTTAGGGGAGCAGTGCCTGTTACACCGAAGGATGAAAACGTGTTATGAAAGCTGAGAAATTGATTTTTTATAGAAGAGTGATTTTTAAAATCCTTTTTGACTCTTCCTCTCTTGAGCCAAATGCATCTGGACCATGACCACTGTGGTGATTGGAGACAGGAACAGGCTGCACAGCTCTTTTGGCATTCCCTTCCTCCAGCTCAGTGATGAGCGTCCCAGACACTGGAATTTTTCCTGATATATTACATAAACCACAGGGGAAAGCCTTGCCTTGGTGGTGCCTTGAGGATGAGCAAAGTCATAGCCAGGAGCAGAAAGGCTTAAAATTGGATATGCTGGTAAAAGTCTGGGGAATCAGCCTCTCCCCTCCCTGATCAGGCCTCAGGCTTGGAGGGAGCATCTGCGGGAGGCAGATAGGAAGGGATTTTTTATGGACTGGCAGTGATAGAATGGCTCAGTTTGTTAAAGGAGGTTCATCAGGATGGGAGATCCTGCCTGGATTCAAACCTGTGGAGTGTGTGTGTGTGTGTTCCCGTTAAAGCAGGAGGTCTCCAGGCGTGCCCTGAGGGGTGACATTCCCACCTCCGGTTCTCTGTGCTTGGAGCTGGAGCGAGGGCAGGGGGTGGCAGTGCTGGGGTGGGGCACGGGGTCCCTACAGGACCACCCTGCTGCCACCTGCCCTGAGGTGGATCTGGGGTGACCCTGGCCTGTGTCCTGGATCCCCTGCACAGCCAGGGACTTCCTAGACGTGGCTCCCTTCGTCCGTGCTGTTCTAACCCATCCCCAGGACACAGCTTTGTCGCTGCTGTCTTTACTCTGAGCTCTCCATAAAGCAAATACTGCTGTCTCAGGCCTCATCTCCCCAGCTCTCATGTTCCTGCATTCCTCTCTGTGCCCTCTTGCCTCCTCTCCAGCAGATCAGGCTTTCTGTTACTGGAGAACATGAACTGTATTGTTGTTGTGGCGTGTGGATTTCTTGCTGTCTCATATTTTTGCTCTCGAGGTGGTGTCCAAACTTGCACTCAAACTTGCTCGAAGAACAGGTTTGAACTCTGTCAGGTCTTAGGCTGCAAGGAGCCACAAGCAGCAAGTTTCTGAAAGTGGAGAGATGGATTTTACTAAACGCTTGATGCTGTTCTGCTTTACGAGCAATTTTATCTCTGAATTGCTCTCAGGTGTATCCAGTGCTGAGTCCCATCCCTCCCATCCCAGTCCTGCTCTCTTGCCCCTTTCATCAGCCAGCCCAGCTTCCAGAATTCCACTTCCCTGTTATAAAATCCTTTGCCAACCAAAGCCATGAAACCCAAATTCCTCCTGGTCTGGGCACAGAGGCTGAGTATCCCAACCACAAAGTGAATTCTGGGCCTGGGCTATTTATATTGTCAGTGGGAAAGCTTTTCATTGACTGAGCTGTTCCCTCCCTAAAGATAAGTTTAATTAAATGTTATTTGACAGATCTGACTTTCTAATTGGCTTAGATTTAACTGGTATAAATGGGTTTTATTTTTTTTTCCACTGAAAGCTGAAGAAAGTAGGAATAATTTTGTTGGAAGGCTATTTGCATTCAGAGTCACGTCCATCTGTTGTTTAATGTAATAAGCTGATAGAGTGAAAAAAAAGCCCAAAAAAACCCCACGCAACCAGAAAGTCAACATCCCTGCCAGTGCTTGGTGAGGAGAAGGGGAAAGGGACACGGCTGCCTCTGCTCTGGAGCTCTCTAAACAATGCCCAGCAATGTTATGCAACTGCCTAGGGAAGGAAGTGAAAAATTATCATTACAGTGCAGTTTCAAGGGCAATATTAAATGAGCAATTTGCAGCACAGCCCTGTACTTAAGTGACTTAACTCACTTCTCCTGAGATAAAATTAACAGGGCTGGTTAAGGACAATAGCCATGACCTCTGTTCCCATCAGGAGAGGGGCAAAGACAGGCTCTTTTTAGAACTGAATCTGAGGCATGGGACTGAGAGCCTTCAAAGTGGGCAGCCAAACCCAAAACATGGGTAATGGCGTGGTCCTGGAAGTACCTGGTGGATCCCTGCCCCACTGAAGCCTGGAAAAGGGGGAACAAGCATCTGCTGAAGCACCTCATTTATACCTGCTCTTCCTTATTTCGGTGGAAGGCATAAAAAGACCCCGTGCAAGGCCCTGGACCCTGGAGCAGCAACAAAACCCTGAATTAACGATTTGGAAAGCTGTACTGCTGTCTGTTCAGTACCTTCAGGGTAGGAGTAAATAGCTTAAACATCTTCAATTCCCAGTCTGCTTTTAGCAAGAGGATTTTGCCCAGGGATGCCAGGCACTGGAACCACAGGTGTTTCCTTTCTCACTTGGATTAGACAGGATCTGTCTAAAGAAGCTTCACCTTCTGCTGTGAATCAGTAGCTCTGTGCAGCTGCTACCCCTGGAGGGATTTTTGAAAGAGGAATATTGGATTGTCTTGGCTCCCCTCAAGCTTTTCTGTTACCCTTTGCTCTTGCACCCTCTGGAGCAGCCAAAGGGGCTCTTCACTGGGAGTTTGGGGCTAATGCAGGAGAAAGATCAAGGAAAAGGATTGAAATGGGGAAAACACTAATAACACAGCTCAGCCTAAGAGCTATTTCGTGTTCCACCTGGGAGCAGATGTTTTGTCTTGGAAGCTGCTTTTAAAAATGCATGGGTAGGACTGGGAGCCGTCGGTTCTGTCCGCAGCTGGCTCTGAGCTGCACAAGGCGGCTGCTGGAGGCAGCTCTGAGCACACAGGGTGTGACAGGGCTCCTTTCCTGCCCTGGGGATCCTGTTGCCCTCACATTCTCCGGCTGCCAGGGAGCAGCGATGGCTCCTGAGAAAGGGAGCCCTTTCCTGGGTGCTGTGGATGCAGCTCCAGCTGCTGATCTGCGATAGGACCTGGGACAGAGTCCTTGATTTGCAGCCTCTCCCTGCTGAGCCGGGGAGGATTGGCTTCTGCTGTAGGATTGCAGCAGGCTCAGCACAAGGAGATCAGCTTTGCCATAGTGATGCCTTGATGATGGGTGGCTACCTAGAAACAGAGACTAGACAAGAGTAAGGGAATAAAGGCAGGTATTTATTTGAAAGGCCTTCAAAGGCACACCCTGGGGAGCCAGAGACTGCTTCCAAGATGGACCCCAAGATGGACAACGAGTCACGAGTTCTTCACACTTTTATAGGTTTGGTCCATTTGCATATCAGCATAAATTCACCAATTAAAACTTTAGCTAATGATGTAATTTCTTCAATTTCTCCACCTCTCTTGCGGCCATAGTTTACACCTTTAGGCCTGGGACAGTCTGAGTGTCCTTGAATAGCAAGCTCACAGAAGCTTTGTTGTGTCTGTCTGGCCTGGGAGAGCAGCTAACGAGCTACAAGAAACTTCAGAGCTACACACTAAGCGAAACAGAACTTGAAAAATATAAAAGTTAAAACCTAAGGCATCATTCGGGCAGCACAAATAATGAATAGCTGTGCTGAGTTCCCCAGGGGAAGCCTCACCCCACTGCTGGGACCATGTGCAGTGGAGTTTCTCCATGCCTTGATTAACAGAGCTGCACAAATGTGTATTTGCAGGTAGAGCAAAGGGGTTTGCTGTACCAAATGTCTTCCCAGTTCTGTTTCCAGGGCTTTCTTGGCACTCCTGTGATTTTGCAGAGCACTGGGTTGTATTTGCTCTGAGGTGGGTGTCACAGCAGGTACCAATTGAGTGTTCACCTGTACCTGGTGGCGCCTCCCTGGGCGCTTTGGTGTGAATTGCTGCATTTTCCTGTGCTCTGGAGCAGCTTCAGCCCAAATTAGCTGTGGGACAAGTTTCTCCTGTGATCCATGCTGTGGCATTGAGGTGGCTCTCTGTGCACTCCATCTGTGGAATATCCATTCGTGCCTGAGGAGAGCTGGGAAGTGCTGATTAATATTCATCTCTCTGGGGCTATTTGTTAATTACTGTTATTCATGGTTTGCATGATGGTGCTGAGTGGATCCTGGCAGGACTGCATCCGTTCCAGGGTTTCGGAGTGCATGGTAAACACCAGTATTTTATTGCAGCCTTTCTGGGAAATATTGTTCCTGTTTTCAAGGGTGGGAAATTGTACAGTCTTCAGGGTGAAAGAGAACAGAGGTGGCAAAACCGGGAGCTGAATGTCCTGACTCTCCCACTCCTTTCCTTCAGCACTTCCTCACCCACGTCAGAGTGAGGGTAATTGTGCCAGTTGTGCATTGGAGACCTTGGCTTCGTCCTTTGCTGAGCCCTGCTGGGCTGTGCAGCGCTGGTGTCACACGAAATTACAGTGGCTCTGCTGTTCTAACAGGGAGCAGAAAGTTGCTGAGGAGGAAGTTACCAGCCGGTGAATTACATACCAGGCTCTGCCTGTTCACAAGGTGTGCCTTGAAAATGTGGTGGGAACACTGCAAACCACAGGAGAAGGAGCAGCCTGGGTGGCCCTGGCGTCTGGTCACTGTGAAGAGCCCAGTGCCAGGGACTGGCTTGAAGAAAGCAGGAGAGCAGCCCTGAGTGCTCAGGCACGTGTGACTCCACAAGTCTCTCAGGCTTGGAGAAGAGAGCAGGTAATTTAAAAAGGGAGAGACGGACACGTAGCAATGTTCCCTGTCCAAAAATCCTGCAAGTTAAATTGTGTGAGTGAGTGGAGCTGCTCTGCCTTTGGGGGTGGTTGTCTTTTGGGGTATGGTGAGAGATGGAGAGAGAAAAGCACTCATCTGTAGTTACAGTCGGGCAGGAAGGATTTGGGATGGGCAGGAGCTGCCAGTGCTTTGAGGAGGGTCCCGTCCTTACTGTCCTTGTGCACTCACCATATCCCAGCTGGTGCTGCAGCAGCAGCAGCCCCTTTTTTTAGCAGCTGTCTGCAGAGATTTGTATGGAGGAAATGCTCTGGGGATTGGATCTCGCTGCAAAACACAGAGGCCATCAGATTCAGCTTGTTTATCAGCCAAGCCTTCTGCAGCATGAAGGTGGGAATACAAACCACCAGCGACTAACAAATGAAAATATCGAGCTTCCTAAGCCACGGGTGTTTCTCTTTCCCCCCTGACAAACAAGCCCTTGTGATTTCCAGCTTGGGAAGCTCAGGGGTCAACATCTCATGGCGAGTGAGCGGAGACTTGCATCCATAAAAGCAGCTGAATGTCCTGGAATGGTGATACTCCACATGTACCTCCAGGCATTTCCTGGCCTCTTGAGTTCAGCTGAGTGCCTGAGCTCCTGCATGGGTCTAAATAATAAAACATATGAGTTCACTGCGATGTGCCCAGAATTTTAAGGCCACGGCCCT
This sequence comes from Rhagologus leucostigma, assembly GCA_013397725.1. NCBI lineage: Eukaryota > Metazoa > Chordata > Aves > Passeriformes > Rhagologus > Rhagologus leucostigma. The sequence goes on from VZTD01004397.1 coordinate 974,342, forward strand.
TGGCCAGCTCTCGTATGAATTGCTTCCATCAGGGCAGTAATCCAGGAAACTACGAGCACGAACCGCTTGGTTGATGGAAGTCTGTGGTTTGGTGCCTTCCTGGGTAAAGCCAGGGGTGAAAGGAAAGCTGCTGTTTTCTCTGTGTTCATCCCTTCCATGTGCCCCGCTGGGAGGGCAGCGGGGAGTGTTCCAGCAGGTACCACAGGCTCTGAGGAGATCCTGGTCCACGGGGAACTTCCGCAGCGTGCTCAGGTGTCTGAGGAGTTCATAATGGAATGACTGAAAATACCCGCGTTTTCCTCTGCTGTTCTGAAGAAAAGGAAAACTCACTCTGCAAGGTGTTCTCTCCAATGAAACCATCCTTTGGCATCAGTGTTTTTGGCAGAAAAAGTTGTCATCGCCTGTGCCAGTGAGTGACCGCTTTGCAGAGGGGACCAGCAGCAGATCCGTCACCGAAGGATGAGGAGTGAGCAGAGAAAACTGTTGTGTTCCCTGCACCGAACAAAGTGATTCTCCTGTGGTGGAAATCCCTTCCTGAAGGGCCCTGGGTGGGGTTCCCCCCTTGTGACTCAGGAATTCCCCTCAGGTTTGCTGGAGCAGGGTCAGGCTGTGCTTCGTGGAGCTCCAAGCCCGTGTGCCGAGGGCAGAGCTCACCTGGCCAGGGCAGCTGTGTGAGCAGCAGCTTGGGAAGGGAAGGGAAGGCAGGAGATGCTTTGCAGACCTGGCTCCAGACAGAACTGAGTCATTTGTCGAGGCTGACGCTCTCGGAGCTGGTTGCCTGAGGCTGGCACGGCTCAGACAGGAGAGTGAGAATGCAGCCATCCAGATACACACAGAGGAGAGAAAAGTAACAGCTCCCAACATGTGACTGCAATGGAAGTAAAAAAAAGCATCCCCAATTAAAGCCATGTGTGTTGGTGGATGTAACTGCTCCTGAAAGGCTCGGGGAGGCTGTTTGTGCAGCACAAATGCAGCCGCTCCCGAATGCCCTGGATTAGAAGAGGCTCCTCCAGCACACGGAATCCGTGTGGAAACAGAGGTGTTCCTGCATGGCAGCAGCTCCCCCAGCCCACTGCCCTTAGGGGTCAAGGTAAGAGCTGTCTTGTCACCTGTCTCCTCTTCCTCGTCCCTGCTCCTGAAGCACATTTTCCATGCAGCCTGGTGCTGTGCCATGGGTTTTTTTTTTTTTGCTGCTGGATGATGATGATGTCTCTGTGCAGGAGCAGAGAGTCTTCTTTTCCTGCAGACATGCATAATTCAGTTGTCAGGATAAATGGGCTCCCTGGATTTGGGCATGTGTGTAAGCCTGATGCTGGATCCTCCCTTCTCTCACCAGTGTGAGGCAGGAGGGGAGCAGGGAATTCTCCCAGTGCTCCAGAGCAGCAGCCTGTGGTCTGTAAACTCATTGCAATACCTGTGAGGTTGCAAGAAGGATCTAAACTAAACCTAAAATAGGCCTGTGGAGAGGAGCATCCTTGCTGTATTTGGGAAGACTTTTCAAGAAACACGGTGTTCGTACGAACTCCTCCTGTGGAAGAACAGGACCAGAGCCCGCTTCACGCAAAAAGGACGCGATCTACACGACAAACTCGTATCAAAATATGTGTTTGCTGCTGCTTACACCTGTGATTACACTGCACTAATGCCCCAGTGTCAGAGCCAAACTGATGTGGCGCGTGGGGAGCGGCAGGACTTGCCTCCCTGTGCTTGATTCGCACAGACGTGCGAAGCGTTTCCAGGGTAGATGTTCTCCAGGGAGCCACACTGGGACAGAAGCGCTAAAAATCTGGTGAGACGCAGCGGAGGACTCATTCCCACAGTGCTGTGGAAGCAGTGACAGCAGCTTGCAGGATGCTGGAGGGTTCCCTGCAGAGGCAGCAGACGCCCAGCACAGTGCCAGACAGCGGGGCTGTTCTCTGTGGAGGAGCGAAGCCGAGCGGAATTCTCACCTTGCACGGAACCGCGTGGCTTTCTGGGAATCCTGCCACGCTCGGGTCTGTGGGCTTGCAGATTAATCTGATGGCGTGCATAGATTTTTCCACAGTGCCATGGAGCAGCCAGAAGTGCTTTTGGTGCTGCTCTGCTGGGTCTGGGTTTGCACAGAGGAGCTGCAGGAACAGTTTTAGATGTGCTGGCGAGGGTTGCAGTGGACACCTGGCTGATATTTGAGCTCGTGGGGAGCCTCTTTCCTTGTTTTTCAGACAGATGTGGAATATTATCTTTACAAAATCCAGAGGGATGCCCTGCGGCTGTGTAACAGCCACGGAGAGGGGCAATGTCCTGTGTGAGCTCTTGCTCTGTTGGCCAAGGGAACCTTTTAAACCCATGAGTGTCTCTGGGCTGATGCCTGATTTTTGGCACCCCTGGAATGTTCAGGGAGAGTGCGACAATGATTTTAACAGTCCTCGGAGCAGGAGACAGCTGCAGGAAAACAATGTGAAATCAGTGCAATCTGCTGTGCTGCAGCTTTGCCAACAGCAATCTGTCCTGGTGGCTGGCGATGCTTCAGCCGTGACAGAAGCTCTGCCCACGTGCCCTGTGTGACCCAGGAGAGCCACCTTTGTGAATCCCTCTGGTTTGGGCACACAGGGCTGTAATCACCGAGGGAGGGACTCACAAGCTCTCAGTGGTGTGCTCTGGCTTGATTTCACCCTCCTCACAGGCTTTACCAGATGGTCATTTGAAAAAGAAGTTGCTGCTTGTTTGGATTCACTGGATTGGTCTGGTTCCTGCTGTTTGCTCTTCAGCGAGTTCTGTAGGAAGTACAAGGGCCAGGTTCATGCTGGCTCTGTCACTAAGGTCCCATCCAAACCCCTTTCAGGTGCAAGTGCTGGTGCTGCAGAGCATCCTTAGCGTTCTCTTGGTGAGCTGGGATTGCTCAGCACCTCCCTGGCTCAAAGCCTGCACGGCCCAGCATCAGGGTGTGAGTTTTCTGATGGATCCCAAAGGCCCCTCTCTCTTGGACTGAAGCACTTGGCTTGGGGCTGACGGAAGCAGATGAGACAGGAAGGGAACAGAACCAAACTGGCTGTAGGTTGCTGTGGAGCCAGTGGAAAAAACTGTGGTGTGAACTTTGCCATGGTTTCCTTTTCTGCTGCATCACGATGACGATCCCATTGCCGTGCCCTGAGCGTGGTCTGTGGTTTGCAGGGGGCTGCGGGCAGGAAAGAGGCAACACGTGGGGTGTGTGTGCAGCCTCCAGCTGCTGCAGGAGGTTTGGGATGAGGTGGGACACGGGCAAGAACCTAGGACAGGCAGAGGTGGCTCCTTTGGCTGGCTGGGCTTCGCTGTACCGCAGTCCCTGGTGTTCCTGGGGCTTGGCAGCACCTTTGCCACGCACAGTTGTTTTCCTGCTGCAAGCCCGTGCTCCGAGGCAGGCGCAACTGGCAGGCTGAGAGAGGACGGAGAAGCAGGGGCTGCAGCTGGAGGGGTTTGAGGCAGCTTGAACGGAGAATAGACTGGGGCCTGTGGGAAAACAAGCCTTGCTTTCACTTCAGGAGGTCGTGCAGGAAAGGAAACCTCGCACAGCCTGTGCAGCTGCCCAGAACAACTGGGACAATTGTGCTGGTGGCACTTGTGGAGCTGAGCTTGACCCTGCCAGCAGCTGGGGGTGGCAGGACCCTGGGGCAGGAGTTGGGGAGGCTGTGATGTTTTCAGTCAAAGCTGTCTCCGCTCTGGTTCCGAGCTGCTCCCTTGCTGTGTCTGGTTTGTGCTGGCACTGCTGTGTTGGAGCTCCACTGGGATCCATGAGGACTCATCCCTGGCCCCCACTGGCTGTCTGGGGGGCAGTTTTAGAGAGGAGATGTCTGTACATCTCTCGTTTATGGTTCTTCTGAATTTGGAAAGAGCCCCCCAAACCAGGGCTTGCCCATTTTCAGTATTAAGTTTGACCTGAACGAGCTCCTCTGTGCTGATGGGTAGTAGAAGCTGAACGGCATAAATAGAATGGGTAACAAATAAATTGGTTGTTTTCAGTGTGTGGTTGTTGATAAGGCAATTACTCGTTTTTCTAATGTATATGGTAATTGTGACCTGCTGTGTTCTGCAGTGCGTTTGTTCAAATCACAGCATATATTTTAGTGAGAGACGTGTTGACCCGATTGCCAAAGTAAGTTTGTAATGAAAAGCCTCTCAGCCTGCATGTCCTCTCCTGCTCTCTGGCTTCTGGAAGTGACTGAAGGAAATAGCACTTCACTGCTGCTGAAATCATCCCCAGAGTGCTGTTTAATGGCAGCGTGATGGATTAACCTCATTAGAGGTGCTAGTGTTGTACAGGAAAGCAAAATGCTCTTGGAAAACTCAGGAAGCTTCCTTCATTGTGCTGAGCTCATTCCAAGTCTCCTCTGTGACAAAACAGGAATGTCTAAAACCCCATCCTGTTGCAGGTGCTGGTTTGCCCGGAGCTCTGCAGGGCACGTTTCAGGGGTCAGGTGCTGCAGGAAAGAGACAAACTGCTGGGTTTGGTGTTCCTGGGAAGGAAAGAGCATCCTCAGGCATCAGCATCATGACTCCACTTGTATTTGGCAAGCTGGTGCTCCTGGCCTCTGCATTTATTTCTCTTTTTCTCAGATGGCTGCTGGTGGTTGGGTTTATACCCTGCTGATGAGCTGTGGGAAGAGATTGTGTTCCAGGCTCATTTCGTTCTCACTCTTCTTGAAAGTGAGTTCTCCTGCACAGTTCTCCTTCAGAGAATTCATACAGTTCATACACTTGGTGGATTCATAATTTTTTTTTTCATTTGGGAGTCAGAACATGTTTTAATGAATTAATTTTCAAATTGATATCTCCTTAATCATCACTTCCTCAGACCCTGCAAAGTATTTGCATGTTATAATTTAAGTGCTTTGAAACTGGGTATCAAGTGAAACTGTTAACCAGGATGAGATGAAATTCACATTTGCCCCTTAATCTCGTCTGAGCACTTTCAAGTGCTGGAAGTTAATTACATCCATGGTAGTCCTTTGATACTTGAGTAATTTTGGAGCACAATGACTTAAATTTGTGCTCGTTGCCTGTTAGAAATTCCGCTCCTCAGCTGACATGGAAAAATTTCCTTTTGCTCTCTGTTCTTCCTGTGGGTCCAGCTGGATTTGTGGGCAGGATTTGGGTCATGGATTCACGATAATTGTTGCCAGTGTATCATTTACTGAGAGCCCAAACCTTCCAGCTGTGGATCAGGTTTCCAGAGGTCAAGAAGATCTTCGGCTCGTGGAGTTGGGGGCATTTCTTTGGGCATCTCCAGTGGTTGTTTGGCACGAGCTGTGTGAGCATCCCTGCCAGGAGGGAAGGTGCTGCACCTCATTCCCGACGGAGCAGCTCCCCTTGGCACTTGTGAGGGAGGGCCTGGCAGAGGCTCTGGGAGCCAGGGCTCCTGGGTTCCTTTCCCTTCTCTACGGCTGACTCACAGCAAGGCATAATTTGCCCACAGAGCCTCAGCTGCCTTTTTGAAAAATGGGGTAATTGCTGCCCTCGCACTTCTGCAAAATGTTGTGGAGTCCTTAGGTTGAAGTTTCTGCACCTACCGACTCCGCATCGTAAACTGCTTCACAAAATGCTCTGGAAACAGCAAATAACTCCCATCTGTCCTCTGTTCTCCCATCCCCACGGATCAAAGCCACAGAGGTTGTGTAAGCAGGGGAATGCTGGATGACTTCTGCTTTCCAGCAGGCAGTGGGGAGTTTGAATTTGGATTTCTGACAATGACGCAGCTTCTTGGAGCCATTCTGCACTGAAATGGGGTCCTATTCAGCACTGCTAATAAGAGGGTAAAGGCAGCTAAATACAGCTGTCTTCCTCAGTGTCATTTGGGATTTATTAGCAAATATGCAGTGGAATTGAATCCCTTGTAAGTACTCTGCAGCTAATGGTAGATAGCAATTAGCTGAAATGACTACTGTGGAGCACTGATGCTGCATCACTGAGGGGACAGGAAATCTGGAGCCAGCACGCAGACCCAGCAGCTTCCAGAACTCCCTGTAGTTTTTCCCTCTGGATTTTCTGTTTCATGCCCTCAGCAAAAGACTGCGGTGAAAATCGCTCCGTCTGGGTAATCCCTGGAGCTCCAGCTTGAGCAAACACTTCCCCAGCAGCAGCAAGTGTGTGTGTATATTATTATTTTCAGCTCAGGGGTCATTGAAAGGACTCTCTGCAATGTTCCTACCAGCAAAAGTGTGTGGAGTAGGAGCCTCCTCCCCTCCAGATGTGCTGGAGGCACAGAGATGTGAAGGGATCTGGCCCAGATGCTTGGAACCAGTTCAGAAGCTGGGGAGGACTGGGTGCAGCATTCATGGTTTCATCTCTGACCTTTCCCTCTCCAAACTCAACAGGAGGTTTTGTTTCCTTCCCCTCACTAATGAGGTGAGGTGTAGGTCAGGGTGGCCCAGGGGCTCTGCCCTTTGGCTGGAGGGGAACCAGCTCCTGTGTGCCAGTTTCCAGCTTCCAAAAGCAGTTTGAATCAGGCTAATTCCACGTGTATCTTGATTTGTTTGTCACCCTCTCTGCCAGCCTGTGTTTGGTACAGAAAACTGCTTGTCACGAGGGGATTGGCGCTGGGGATGTGATGTGGGTGGGGAGTGAGGGGCTGTGCTGGCCACGTTCCACCAGAACTGGTTTTTGGGAGTGAGATAATTGAGTATTTTCGTGATTCTCCTGCCAGGTTGCTGCTGGGTGCGTTGATGGCATGGAGCAGTGTGGATAGGAGGGACTGAACGATGGACAGGTGCAGTGCCGTGGCAAGGGGATGGTGTTTTCAGGGTAGGAGGTTGAAATCATGTGTATTTAGGAGCAAGTAATGGGATTTTCTTAAAGATTGGAGCTCGTTTGGGAGTAAGAGAGAGGCAGGTGTGGATATGCTGGACCCTGCCCGGGGCAGAGCAGCCAGGGAAAATTGCCCAAAACCCCTTGGGAGAATGCTCCAGGCAGAGAAGAGCAGTGCAGGGCTGGCCTGAGGCTAAATGGGTATAAATTCACCGTGAACAAACTCTGGGCTGTGCCTCAGGAAGATCTGGAACAGCTTTCCTCAGCCAGGGAAGCACGGGAAAACACTGGGACCCTTCGCTGAGGCTTTGGCACAGGGGAAATGTGAACTCGCCCAGTGTGTCCCCATCAGTGGAGGGGACACATCCCAGAGGATCTGGAGCCACCCGGACCTGGGGGTTCAGAGTCAGCAGCTGCCTCTCAGGTACAGGAGCCGTGCAGGGCTGGGAAAGGAATTTGCTAAAGGGGAATAATTCCCAGCGTGATTGACTGGCAGCACGCCCTTGAAGAAGGTAATTATTTAAATGCGTATTTAGTTCGTCAAGGTAGTGAATATGCATTTACACTGAGCACCTGGTAAATCTGATCCTTTTTTGGTTTGGAAAAAATGTTTAATTGCCCGTCACCAGCGCTCTGGAATTAGATTTATTTTTGTACAAAACTTAATCAGATTGCAAGTAAGATGCTAAAATCTGTTGCTTCCCTAACTCATATCAATAGAAATACTAAGGGGGGTTTTTTTACTACTCTTGGTCGTTTTGATGGGGTTTTTTCTGCCTTACCTTCTGTCTAAAAGCTTGGAGTTTTGAACTACACGAGGTCTGGTTAGGAATGAGTTTTGCAGTCGCCCCCACTAACATGAATCAAATATCTATAAATACCTTTCCTTTTCCCTTTTCTCCTTTTTTAAAGGCAGTTTCACCTTGCAGGCAGGAAGAGGTTCTCTTGCCCTGTGGTATTTGTAATATTTAAGGCAGCAGGCAACTGACCCCAGGCTCTGTCTGGTGACATGATAATTTTCTGTGTAACCTGATGGATTTGTTGTCAGCAGTGACAGGTTGCTGCGAGCACGGCAGCCCTGAGCAGGGTGCTGGGAGGTCTGAGCGGGCTCCACGCTCCAGCGTGGTGTTCCCACTCTGGGGACCTCTGTCATCGCCAATTAGAATATCCTAATTAGAGCGCTTGACAGCAGTCATGGTGCTCATTGGTAATGGCACTGGTGACACCTTGTGCTGCTCCCTTTATTTCTCACTTGACAGTGTCCTTGGCTTCCCCAGCACTCCTGGGACTGTCTCTGCCTTCTCCAAATTGCTGAAAACATTTGATATGTAAGAATCTTTTATTCTACCTTTTCCGAAGGCACATTTTTGCTGTGGAATTCTTTGAACAAGCTTGCAGCAGGCAAAAGGCAATCTGTGCTCCAGCTCCTCATTAGCTGCTGCCTGACAGTGATGGGTGACCCTGGGAATTCTTGTTCAAGGCTGCTCCTCCCGTTCTTCTCAGCTCTTTCTGCCTTCACATCAGTTATCCTCTAAAGAAAAACTTAAGGAGGAGGGAGGGAGGCCCTGCCCATGTTGGATTGGGAAGAGATTTCCTCCTGGCTGGCACAGCACAGTGGAAGGTCACCCTTTTCTGCTTCATGAGTGCGAGAAGCAACATCCATTCCTGGACTGGGGACTGGCAGGTGTGACACTGATGGGGACTGAGTCATCTGCCAGCGTTGTGCCACCCTCTCATTCCCCTGGCAGAACTCTGGGCATATTGCTGAGTGCATTTGTGGCCAAACACTGCATTTATGTGTGGCCTTTTATTGCTTTTTTTAAAAATGCTCTCTTTGTTGTTGTGCTCTGGGAGCCTCCTCCCTCACTGCTGTTTTATGGGATTGTGTAACCCAAGGTGTGGAGGAGCTGCAGGACTTGCCCAGCTCCAGCTGGGAAGTGATGGTGGGACTTGTTGCTGGACACACCAGCCCTGCTCTGGTTTCTAAATTACAACTGGCGTCTTCAAAACTTCATTCCTGTCTGGCCACGCTTGACACAGCCTCTCATGTCCCTGCTTTCAGAACAAAATGTTTTGCTGTACGTGTTGTAGTCTTGTTTTGGTCTGGGACTGGATCTGGGGAGGTTGTTGGACCTTTCTGGCTGCTTGTGGTGGGGCTGGAGTCTGGGATGATTTCACTGGATGATCTCCAAGCTCCCTTCCAACCCAAACCATTCTATGATTCTGTGACTATTTGGAAATCCCACCTGTCTGGAACAACACCCAAATCTGAGTGGTTTAGGGCAAAGCCTATGAATGGGGGCCACTTGCAGTGACCTTCCCCCTCTCCCGTGGTCAGATCTGGGATGTGCTGGTGGAGAGAAGGTTGAGCGTGGTGGGGGAGTTGTGTTCAGCAGCCCCAGTGTCGCAGCCGTGGAAAAGCAGCTCGTGTTGTGCAGAGTCTGTTCTGAGCTGCACCAGATGGCCCAGCCCAGCTCCTCCAGCCTGTCCCAGTAATCTGCTGACTCAGGACGATGGGAATCTTCTTTCCTGGCATTAAGGCCTGAGCAGCAGGTGCTTGCTGAGGTGACACAGGCCCAGGCGTGTTCCCTGTGTGTCAGCAGGGCAGAAACTTCACACCCGAGGGCTGGGAAAGGGAGCAGGATGTGCCTCTTAGACAGGGCTGGTTTGGAGCCCTTTTAAATGGGCAGGGATGTGCTCTGTGGGACCTGCCTTCTGCTTTCCCCAGGTCTGAGAACTGCTCGGATCGTTTCTGGAACTTGCAAAGCTTCCTGGGTGGCCTCTTCGGAGCCTGGCCAGGTTAAGGCGTGCTCTGCCCAAAGGCGACCTTTTGGAGGAACCCTGAGCTCCTCACCTGGCAAGGGCAGGTTTGAAGGCCTTCTGCTCTTGGAGCAGACAGGCAGCAACAGGAAAAGCTGATGGACCACAGGGCAAAGTGCTTTGGGAAAAGACCAGTCCAGAAGGGAGGGAGCTGCTTGCCTTTGACCACCTCACGGACTCTTCTAGAGCCATTTTTCTTGTGCACACTGGAAATACGTGAGTGAGCCAAGGCACTCCTGTTCCTGGAATTCAGCTGTGAACTCGCCTCTCTGCTACCTGAAACAACAGTGCGTGGAGGATATTGTATTTCCTAGCGGAAAGAAGACATTACTCTCTGTAGGCCTCTGGAAACAAAAGCAATGCTCCTTAATTAATGGTTGTGCTGCCTGTGCGGATGAAGTGGAAACTGGAGACCAGCTGAAAACTGGAGAGCAGCGTGGGCTGTAGAGGTGGGAAGATGCCATCAGCATCTGCAAAAGCCTGGGTCCTGCCTGCCTGCAAGATTGTTCCAAGTAGACCTCAGCCCCACTGCTTCCTTCTGCCAGTGGCTTTGGAGCTCTGGGTGTACGTTCAGAAAATGCACAGACAGCAGAAGAGGTAGGGGAGGGCTTGGACCTTGTTGTCATTGACTGCTTCCCCTTTACTGGTCTGTCAGGGTGGTTCAGGTTTGTCCTTTTAGTTGTATTTTATGGGTGGTTGAGCTGTGGGCTTTGGAAGCCTTTTTAAAGTGGAGTTTTAGTGTGCTCAAGTTTGTTCCTTGACCTTTAGTTGATTCCTCTGCCCTTGGCATTGTGTGCCTGAGTGCTTTTGAGCCTGAAGTGATTGAACTGCATGCAGAGGTGCTTCCCAAAAGTAGCTCTGAAGGGCAGGGGGGTTTTACAAGTGGGTCGTGTTTCTATTAATAATTGCAGTCCTTGTTTGTTGTCCGAGGCAGCGAAGGCTCGGCAGGGCGGGATGCAGGGAAGAAGCCTCCTGTCCCTTCCCCTCGTTTGCTCAGGTCCCGGTCTGAGCAGTGATGTTAATTAGATAAGTCAGATACTCTGCAGAGCAGCCTGTTCAAGGACAAACAGATTTTAATTAAGGGCTGTGTGCACTGGGAGGTCATGTCACTGCCTTGTGCCTGGACAGTTACTGTGGGAACACCAGGGAAGCACCCAGAGAGTGTGAGTGTGTCACAAAGTGGGCTTGGGGCACAAAATTCACTTTGGGCTGTGGCAGATATGGTCCCACCCTCGCAGCGTGTACCTGGGTTTTGTCGCTGTGGGAGTGGGAACCTTCACTTGAAGCTCTTAAAATAACCCAAGAAGTTCTGTGTGAGCTGTACAGCAATGCCATGAATTTGGGAAATTGGTCTCCAGCTCAGTTTTTTGGACTGTTTACAGCTGGTGGACTCAATTTCTCAGAGAGAACCTGGATATTGGGAAGAGTTTTGTTTGGGCTGAAATTTGAGCTCAAGTTGGGTTGAAATATGAGCTCAAGTTAGTTTGCTTCTGTCTGTGCCACCTTCTAACTGGAATCCAGCTTTGGCTCCAGTGGTAGTGGCTCATTCCTGCATTTTGGGTCCTCTCAAGATTGGTCCCCACTAAGCTGCCTGAAGTTAACCCTGCTGATTCGAGTACAGGCTGTTCCTTGTCTTCCTTCAGTCCCAAAGCTCCTTTCAGCTCTTTGGGATGTATCACCAGAGACTTCTCAATACCTGATGATGATGCAGGATTTACAAACCATGGATGTACCTTGGGACTGATGAAATTTTGGGGGGATCCCCATGCAGAAACTCATGAATTTTCGTGTGGTCTAGCAAGAGGATCAGCAGAGAGAAGTTAAATGCTTTTAGTCTTAATATTTTTATTCCTGCTGTTAAACAGAAGCTGAAGCAGGGACAAATGCTGCACTGGCACCACAAGCAGCTTTCCTGTATAAATAAAATAGCCACTCAAATGTGGGTTTTGCTTTGGAATCAAATGTTTGTGTGGGCGTTTGGGGTGGGAGCTCACAGGAGCTGCTTCACAACCCCCTCCTCCCTCTCATTACCTGGTGGCTTTGGGGACAAATGAACAGCAGAGGCAGAAGAGGCCACAGGTGTGTTTGGGGGGGGAGAGTTTAAAACCAGGTCTTTTGCTATTTTTCTTTTGTTTGGCCGGTCCTTGTGGCTGTCTAGCTTTGGAGGATGCCGGGGGGCTGCCAAGCGCTGGGTGTTTGGAACCACACGGAGCCGACTCAGCAGGGAGATTGCCAGGAAGATGGGCTTGGATTTCAGAGGGTTTATGAACTGCTCGTGGAGGAACTGGCTTTGTTTCCTGGCAGCTGAGAAAGCACTGTTCTGCCTGTTTGTAGGGAAAACGTGTCAGGGGTGGTGTTTCCTACGTGCATCTCCCTGTGCCCCTTCGTGGGAAGGGAAGGTGGGTGCTGGCGTGGGCTGGCAGGAGATGTGGGAGCCCGGGCCTGGGACAGGAGGAGCTGCGTCCTGGAGCTGGTGAGTGCAGGGCAGGTTGTCCTCGCTCTGCAGAGCCCCTGATTGCAGGGCTGGGCCTGGGCCTGGGCTCCTGGGTGGCTTTGGGGAAGCATCTTCCGGGGCTCAGCAGGAAACTGCTCCAGGAGGAGTCAACTGGGCAGGTTGGGCTGGGTACCACAAACTTCCTCCACGTGCTGAGAACAGACTAGAAACCACCTGTGGGCATTTATTATCTTCTGACAGACCCTTGCTGTTCTGCCTCTGGACAGGGGAGCTGTGGTTTTTTCTCAGCAGATGTCCACCTTTGACCTAGATAGTTTTGACTTTTGAAAATAAATTGAGCAGAAAAAGAGCAAAGAGAAGCATCTGAATAGAGGAGCAGGAACATGCTGTGTCCATCCCCCTCGGGAAGGGGCTGGCTTTGCAGCAGGCAAGACATTTCCAGTGAAAGCTTGGGAATCCCTTTGGAAAACTTGGGATATGCGTGTTCTAACAGGGACAGCTGTGACTTAGAGAGGACTTGGTGGAGCACTCAGAGGGGAGTGTTTTCTTTCTCTTGAAGCACTGTCACTGCTCACAGTGCTCTTTCTGACGGCGTGGAGCGTGCCAGTGCCAAAGGTGTCAGAAAATGCACGGGGGGAAAGCTGGCCTGGAGGCCAATGTGCTGAGTGCCTGTGGAAAAAGTGACAGCAGGAGAGTTAATGAAAAGCAGACACTGAGCGCTGGGAGCTGCTCAGCCAAGAAAATCTGCACAGTCCGGGGTTTTCTCTGGTATCCAGTAAAAACCTGTTAGAATTTGGCTTCCCTCTCTGTTACCCCAGGGAAAATGGTTCGGGTGTAAATACCTGGATGTGCGGCTTCTGCAGCACCTGGAAGGAAAGCAGGTGTTACTCCTGTGATGGTTCCATGTCTTGGAGCCAGGAGCCCTGAGCTTCTTGTCCAGATTCCTACTGGGAACCCAGGGGCCGCCTTGGGCTGCTTGCAGATGTGGTCTGTAAATCAGAGAACCTTAGAAAGGTTTGGATTGAAAAGCACCTTAAAGACCATCTCATTCCAAACCCCTGCCGTGGGCAGGGCAGGGACACCTTCCCTTGGAAGGTGGAATCTGGATGCTCCTGTGCTTTGAGTCCACGGGAAAATTTAATGGTATGAATGAAGCAAACTCTGTGACCACTGCAGAGCCGAGTGGGAGCTCTGCAGCAAAACTCCTCTGGAAACAATTCCCTTGTTTTTGGCAGAATGGAGGCATCCTGCCTGGAACTGGCCCTGGAAGGAGAGCGCTTGTGCAAGGCTGGGGACTTCAAAGCCGGGGCAGCCTTCTTCGAAGCAGCTGTGCAGGTGGGGACAGAGGACCTGAAGACTCTCAGTGCCATCTACAGCCAGCTGGGCAATGCCTATTTCTACCTGAAGGAGTATTCCAAGGCCCTGCTGTACCACAAACATGACCTTACCCTGGCCAGGTGAGCGTGTCAGCACTGCTTCATCCTCAGCAGACACAGCCTTGAGTGAGGGCAGGTTCTGTGGGGTCTGAACCCAGAAATCCACATCCCAAACTGGCCCTGGGGGTGATTGTCCTGTGGAGAATTCAGGACACGCTGAGGATGGATCAGCTGCCCTCAGAGCAGGAAGGTGGAGAAAGGGACGTGGGTGTGAGGAGGGTGCTTGGAGCAAGAGCAGGGCAGTGTCCACTTCTGTCCCCAGGTACTCCCTGTAATGACCTGCAGTCACTAGAGCAGTTCTGAGCCAGCAAACAGGGAACAAGGATCTGCCTTCAGAATTGTGGGAGCCTGTGGGAAGCTCTCCAGCCGGATGTGTGTGCTGGGAAGCTGCGGCTTGAATCTGCCTCCAGCAGCTGGTGAATAAAAGTCTCTGAGCTCTTTAACACCTTCATCTTGTAGAACCATTGGGGACCGCATTGGAGAAGCCAAGGCAAGTGGCAACCTTGGGAACACACTGAAAATACTGGGGCAGTTTGATGAAGCTGTGGTTTGCTGCCAGAGACACTTGGACATTTCTCGGGAGCAGGGAGACAAGGTAATGGTTCCAACAGGAAATATTTCCTGGCTTCAAAAATAATCTGTCTGCAAGTCAGCAAACGTGATCTGGTGAAGGTGGGCTTTGGAAGGGGCTGCAGGGTGAAGCTCTGCCTTCTCGGGCCATCTCACATCTCATGCTGCTGCGAGGGGGAAGATGGGAAAGGAAAGTGTGGGCTTTTGTGGTTCTGCCCATCTCTGCCCAGCAATGGAAAGGTCACACTGGGATGTGAAGTGTAAAACCTTGCTGTTCCCTGTCCTTCCTCCCTTTAGGTGGGTGAAGCCAGAGCGCTCTATAACATAGGAAATGTTTACCATGCAAAGGGAAAGCACTTATCCTGGAACACGGCCCAGGACCCGGGCTACCTGCCTCAGGAGGTCAAGGACACGCTGCAGAAAGCTTCAGAGTATTATGAGTAAGTATCCAGGCTTGGCCAGCCCCTTCTCCTGCAGGGAATAGGGCCACCGAATGAGAATTTGCAGGTTGTAATAGCTTAGGAATATTCCCCTGAGATGCCAAGCCGTGTTGGCAAATTGATCTCAAAGAAGGTGAGAAAAGGTCTTTTATAAAATTTGAGCTAAAATTCATCCTGGCACTGGCTTTGTAAAACTCGCTGTGGTTTGAATTGTGATCGTGCAGTGAAGTGCAACAGTCTGCTGCTTCCCCGAGCTGTGTTGGGGAGCTGAACCCTCAGCTCCTGTAGCCCCTGCTGCTCTCTGCTGGCCTCCGTGAGGATGGATCCCTGTGTGTCCCCATCCCCATCACCCAAGGGAAGAATCACTTGGAAGTCCTGGTTCTTCTTAAGGATCTGCGCTTTATCTTGCTTGTAGCATCCTTCCTTTTCCTAAATCATTTCAGAGATCACTGTAATGTGCCATGAGAGAAGGTTGTCACCGGAATTTTGGGCTCGTGTTTTTCTCCTCGTGCTTCAGAGTTTTGCTTTTATAATGCAGTTTTTTAAATAGGCTTTTTAAGTGAAGAGAGTGGCAAGACCTTATATCCCTCCCCTCGTATCTGAGGACGTGGTAGTGCCTATAAATAGCTCACCACCCTTTTTCCAAGGAATGGTGCATGTAGCGTAGCCAGGGGGTAAATGTGTGCTAGTGGTGAGAGCTCCACCACTCTCTGTGTGCTGTGTGTGTGTAAAGGGAGAAAAAAAGGTAAAGAAATGCCAGGAAGCTCCCAGAGCAGAGCCCTGGCCTGGGGCTGTGGCTCTTGCCTCTCTCCCTGGAGCAGGGCAGGGAAATCTTCTGGTGCCCCCGGTTCCGCAGTGAGGAGGCATTTCTGATTTAATGTGGGGTATATCAGACCAGGTGTGATTCCTGCACGGAGCCACCCATTGCCTGAGGGGACAGAGCAGCAGGACCTGCACTCCTGGCTTGGCACGAGCTCCCACAGGTGTCACCAGTGCCTGTCACCTGTGCCCCAGTGCTTGGGAGGGAAATGCCTCCTCCAGGGCTGGCTCTCCTTCCTTTCTGTGCGAGTTTCCTCGCCGTGTCCCTCGCAGGGCTGTGGCTCATGGATGTTCTGCCCTGGTTTCTTTCAGGAGGAACCTGTCCCTGGTGAAGGAGCTGGGGGACAGAGCTGCTCAGGGCCGTGCTTACGGCAACCTCGGCAACACCCAGTACTTACTGGGCAACTTCAGTGAGGCCATAGCCTTCCACAAGGAGGTAGGAGACACCTCTGCTCCCTTCCTGGGCCTGGGAGCAGCTTTCCTCCTCACCACAGCGTGGCAGGCACAGGGAGATGTTTCCCCCAGCTGTTTTCCTCCCTCCTGTGTGAACCCTGGGGTCTGCCCTGTCGTACCAACTCACACTGAGCAAATCTTACTCCAGTCCCCATCAGCACCTCGTGAGCAGCTTGAGGGAAGGGCCCTGTTGGCTTGGAAACCAAGGGAGGTATCCAAGGGCAAATTGCAGCTGGGTCTAGCAAGGGTTTTTTTTCTGCTCTTAATTTGTCTCAGTCTAGATTTTAATAAATGCAAGCCATGAATTTAATTAAGCTGCTGAAAGAGCTGTTGATCAAGAATAAATGCTGCTTGTAGAACATAATAACTTTCTGCAAGGCTTTACACAGGGAGGTGAGGTGACAAAGTCCCTGCCCCAATTCAAACGCAATTCAGCCTCTCTTGCAGTGTGCATAGCAGTTCCCTTGCAGTGGAAGGTGCTCAGCACCCTGGAAATTCACTGCTCCTCTGCTTTTTAAATGCTGGGGGGACAGCACTGGGATGCAACATCACTCCACCTTTTCCAAGAGCCTTTCCTGGTGCGGAGTTGCAGAAGAGGGAGAGGTTTCCTGCTGCAGCCAGCCCTGACCGGCAGGTGCAGCACGGCCGCGCTGGGTGGGAGCTTTGCAGCCCTCCAAGCTGATCCCCAGGGAAGCTGCTGTGGGACAGAAAAGTGTCACCTGTGCTGACTGAGCTGTGTCTGCTGCAGCGCCTGGCCATTGCCAAGGAGTTTGGGGACAAGGCAGCCGAGCGCAGAGCCTACAGCAACCTGGGCAACGCCCACATCTTCCTCGGCAGGTTCGACGTCTCCGCCGAGTACTACAAGTGAGTGCCGGGGCTGTTCCCTGGAAATCCCGAGCTGTCACAGCCAATCCCTCAGCTCCAGGGGCTGTGACAAGGGACGTGGGGTGGCAGGGCTGGTGTGGTGGGCGATGCGGGGTGTTAGAGGTGTCAGCACAAGGCAGGGCACACCAAGGGGTGACTTCCCTGTGGCCTGGCAGTGACCAGGGCTCTTCGTTCCCACCCATTCCCTGCAGGAAAACGCTCCAGCTCTCCAGACAGCTCAAAGACCAAGCAGTAGAAGCCCAGGCTTGCTACAGTCTGGGGAACACTTGCACGCTGCTTCAAGACTATGAAAAAGCCATCGAGTACCACCTAAGGCACCTGGTGATAGCACAGGAGCTGGGAGACAGGTAAGGAAGTGCCTCGAGTGAGGGTGCAGAGCACTGAGCCTTCTCTGACTTAACTGTTCTCTCTTGCTGGGGTTAAACACCAGTGAGGGGTGTGCTTGAAATCTCTGGGCGTCCCGTCCTTAGTCCAGTCACGTGTCAAAAACACGACGTGATTCACCTTTCTCGAGTCATTCAAACCTGGAGGTTGTGCCCTCAGTGCTGTGGCTGTGTGGGCTGAGTGAGATTTCTAACGAGGGCTACTTCGAGGAAATGCATTTGTGTTCAGTGCTTTGCCAGTGACTGCTACTGTGTTATCCTGGCAGGGCCTCTCGAGAGCTCCCTTACGTTCACAAAAGTTGTATTTTCCTTAAAAGCCGCGTGTTTAAGGCACACGAGATGTGCCACTTTGCCCTGTTGCTCTGGGTTAGTGCTGGAAACTTCCACGTGCAAACAAATGTTGTTGCATAGAGGGTGTGGAGATGATGTATTTTTGTTTCTTGGTCTTGCTCCTCATTATTTAGGAGGCTTGGCCTTTGAATTTTTTTTAAATTTTTAATTTTTTTTTTAAAGAGGTTGGTTCCTTTTTCCTGGATATTCTGATCCTGAGCATTTTGCAGCTGAAGTGACTTGGCAGCCAGCTCCGTTCAGCTTTGTGCTGGATTCCCTTGGAAGCTGGGTGTTCTCCACTAGATGGAGCAGGGACATCAGGATGGGAGAGCTGTGCCACCACCCGGGCAGTCTGAGCTCAGAGCAGGCACAATCCCACCCAAGGGTGAATCATGCTGTGGGGGTGCAGGCCTGTGGGCTCCTGCATTTCTGGGAACACACCCTATGAGCAGAAGGTATTGAACAGGGTGACAAGAAAAACGTTGAAATGCTGATCAACCCGCCCAAACCTCTGAAAAGGGAGTTGCAGTCATGCCGAACCTCCCCCTGCGCCCCCAGGTGCTTTTTTTATCCCTTCTCCCCCCACATCTGCTCGTTTGCAGAGCTGAGCAGGCTCTGGGGGAGCAGGAGGCTCTGCCTGCTCCTGCAAACAGCTGCTGAAGCTCCAAGGACACGGGAGCCGGGCTGGGGGTCTGGGCTGCACAGGGCAGGCTCCACATCCCCCTGCTTTCCCTGGCTCCTGAAAACCAGCAGCAGTGCCCTGGAGACCTCGTGGAAATCTGTCCCTGTCCTCTGCTGGCTGCAGTTCCAGGCAGTGTGTTCACCCTGGTGGTGCAGTGCTGGGGCTGAGCCGGGGCTGAGCCTGCCTGCAATGTTCTCTCCGTGCCATTTTCTCGCTGGTTTAGCTCTGGGCTGTTGGAGGTTGCATTCCCTCTGTGCAGCCCTGGAGAGGAGCCCTGCTTGTGTGAGGTGGAAGCTGGGCAGGAGCTCTGGCTTCTCCTCTCAGGCTGGTGCTCACCAGTGAAGCCAAACCGTGCTGAACCTTTGCTCCACTGCTTAAATTTTGTCCTTGTGGGTACAGTCCTGCTTCCCAGGCTGTTGTTCATCCCCAGCTCTTGCTGAGCTCAGTGTAAGAAGAGTTTAAGAAGTCGAGCACACGTCATTTTCCAGTGTAGAACCTTTGTGGAGGTGGAAGCAGAGCAAGGAGCCTGGCTGGCAGTGCTCCCCAGAAGGCCCTGCTGGGCTTTGCCCAGCATTTCTGTGGTTTGACAGTTTCCTGTTCTGCAGGGTGGGAGAAGGAAGAGCCTGCTGGAGTCTTGGAAATGCCTACGTCTCCCTGGGGAGCCATGAACAGGCTTTGCACTTTGCAAGGAAACATCTTGAAATCTCCCAGGAGGTAAGAGAAGCTGGTGCAAATCAGAGGGAACTGGTGACCCCCGGTGAGAGCGAGACTATTTCATGCCAATAAGTTATATTAATGCAGTTATCTTGCTCTCACTGCTCTGGAAAGCCCTTCTCTGTGTGCTGTTTCGGTGGTGTCCTTAGGAACTGCAGAGCTTGGCTGGAAAACACTCTTTTGATGGGAGGCTCCCAGCCTTCCCCTTAATTGCAGCAAATGCGTGAGCTGTACTTTGCTCTTGACCAATGTTCCTGGGTGAGAAAGGACCTGGGGACTCGTCCACTGGCTGGCCAAGGGCACCCAGCAGATGTGAAGGCACTCAGGGACCTCTTGCTCTCCAGTCTGTAAGATCCCACTGCCCTGAGCACAAGGAGATTCCAGCTGAGCTGGACCTGCAGTGTCCTGACGCAGTGGATGCTGTCCCTGGGCACACCCAGCCTGCAGCCAGCCCTGTGCCACTGCCCCACCCCCTTTGGGGTTTCACAGCTGGCCTTGCCCAGCTCTCTGCAGCTTTCCTGCCGTTTTCAGGTGGCTCAGACGTGCAGAAAGCCAGAATTCCATTGTTTGCTCTTTTCAGTGTGTTGAGGAAATCGGCCGTGGCCTCTTTAGTCTTCCCCAGATGAAGAAATTGCCCTCTTGAAGCACTAATTGAAATCACCATCTGTAAGTGTGCTGGGTGTTCTCCTGCCTGTCTATTAGGTTGGCTAAGTCTCCGAGTAGGGCTGACACAGCAGCCTAATTACAGATTTAATTATTCTTATCAGACACACGGAAGAAATACTGTTTTTGGCCCTGTACGTTTTAGGACAGATTCACTTTCCCAGCTCTGCTCAGGCTGAGGCTGAGTCCTCAGAGCCAGACGTCGGCTGAGGGGCCACGGGAGGACGAACACTGGTGGTCCCTGGGGTATCTGGGGGTGGAGGGGAGACCCAGCAGTGTGGAGTCTGTGTCATTCCAGGGTGCTGGCTGTGGCTCCAGCTGTGACAGGAGTGGGTTCCTCGTGGCAGGTGGCTGGTGAAGTCCCCCCATGATGAATTACGGAGCAGTGCAGAGACTGTCCCTTTGACAAGCACCAGGATTTTGCCCAGGAGGAACCTTGTGGGATTCAACCTTTTCGTGCTGATGTTCATAACTCGCTTCCCATCACCTTCTTCCCAACAAAAATCTAATGGTGACATTTGAATCCAAATGAAACCTGCTCAGGGTAACCACACTGGAAGCTGCTGCAGGGTGATCAGAGGTTGCTCACAAAATTCCACTGGAATAAAGGACGTGTACCTAAAACCTTGGGAGCTGCCCCAGCTGTAGGACACTGCTCTGGAGTACTTTTGTCATCTCAGAGTGCAGCTGCTAGGAGGCTGAGGGCAGAAAGCAGGGCTCTGCTGTGGTGTGTGTGGCAGGCCCTGCCCAGGATCGTTGTCCTGCCCTCGGTTCCTCGGTTGTTAATAGGGCTTTGGAGGTGATCTGAAATGAGTGGAAGTCAGGGGAGCACTTAATAGAGCATCAAGGGCTGTAAGACCTAACCAGGACATAGTAATTTCTCTGGAGATGATGTCAACAGCAAATCTCCTGTAATTGGCAGGGGGATTTATGCCTGGTGATAAGCCCTTTGATCTGCCTCCCTTTACTGGCGCTTGGGGCTTTGTCATAAATAATGTGGGGATTTATGGTTTTGTTCCAGCACGGCTCACGCTGCCGTCTGTGGCAGGGGACACAAAAGAGCTGTTGCCAGGCATTTAACAGGAATCAGGCCTCTCCGGGGGAACAGCCAAGGTCTTCCTCTGTCACACAGGCTGCTCTTCCTCTGAAGATTAGAGGCTGTTTCTGGGTGACCTCTCTGTGCCCGCTGGTGGTGTGCAGCACAGCCATTCTCTGGTTTGGTTAAACTTTGAGGAGGACCCAGTGTTGTGTCCTCCAGCTCCTCGCATTACGTAGCAGGAGCTGTTGGACAGATCTCTTCCCAAACGTGTAGCATCAACTTCCTTGGCCTCAGGCCAGCGAGAGGTGGGAATTGGGTAAAATGTGGACTTTTAAAAGACTTTTTTGGAGCGTTGTGTGGGTAGATCACTAGGAACAACTTGAAGTTGTATGGCTGTGAGCCAGGAGAGAAGGGCTTTCGGAGCCCTGGTGTGACACTGCCCACGTGGCTGATGGCAGCGTGGCTGTCTGGTGCTCAGTAACTATGGAAATGCTTGAGGAAGGGGGCTGGGAGTTCCAGGGCTCTCTGCCAAGCCATGTGTGGCTACAGGACAGCCCAGACGTGCACGTTCAGGCTCAGTTCTGTGGCAGTGGGCGAGCTGAGCCCTCTCAGTTCCTTGCACTGAGCTGCGCTTTGAGGTGCGGCACGGCAAGCACGGACCCTCTCCCAAATTACCACTGGGGAGTAGTTCTGGAGAGCTGAGAGCTGGGCTGCGTGGCCTTTCAGGTGTCTCCAAGCTCTCTTTTGGCCGTCTCTGTGTTTGATTTTGGGGTGCGACTGGCAAACCCTTGGCTGGGGGCTGTTTGCTTGGAGCACCCCGTGCCTTTAACCACTGCCCTGTTGGTTCTCCCCCCTCTGCAGATCGGGGACAGGAACGGGGAGCTGACGGCACAGGTGAACATGGCCCAGCTCAGGGCAGCCCTTGGCTTGGGCCCCGGCGATGAGGACGTGGGTGCAGCTCGCCCCTACTCCGGCTACGAGGCACAAGGTGAGTTTCTGGGATTTTTTGGGGGGCATTGTGAGCTCTCGGGAATTATGCGGTGTGGAGAGGTGGAGGCGTTTGCAAGCGGGCAGGAAATAAAAATGCCAGAGCAAGATGTGGCTGTCGAGTGCCTTCACCACAAAAGGGGCTGGGATGTGTTTGCTCTGTGCTTTCTGTAAGCTGTAAAGGCAGGGAAGGATCCCCAAAAAAGGGCACAGAATGAGTTAATGGAATTAATCTGCTTTGGGAATAAAATTCCACGTGCCACACAGCAAACTGGCTTTTGTATCTTTTAAAGCTCTGCAGGGCCCTTTTCACTGATTTGACTGATTTGGCTTTCAGGAGTGACTGGCAGGGATTTTTGGCTGCTCTTGTTCTGATTAGCAGCCAGGGGCGAGCCCAGGGCAGGGGCTGAAGGCAGGTTGGGACCATCAGCACGCACTGGGTGACATCTCACCCTTGGAACACCTGCAGCCGTGCTGAACGTGGAAACGAGATGTGGCAGGACTTGGTCGCAGCAGCCAGAGTGGCTTTACTGGGCCCTGGGTCACTCTGCCTCTGCTGCCAGGGAGCAGGGGAGGACAGATGGGTCACCACAGTGTGTCCCCAGCTCCAGGACGGTCTGCCCGTCCTGGAACTGCCCACCGCAGGCACGGGTGGGTGCCTGGCATGGGCACTTCCAGCTGGCAGCTCCGTGCTGGGCCAGACTTATTAATTCACACAAACTGCATCCCAGGAGGTGTCCACTGATTAAGTTTGACCTTGTTGGCAGAGGCACATTCCCCAGGCAGCGTGTTCCCTTTCCCGTTGGTAGCACTGACGTGGAGGGGACGATCTGGGGCCGAGGCATCGTGCCCTGGGAGGGGAAGGAGAGGCTGGCTGTGCGTGTGTGCTCTCGTATTGATCTCCCAGGCATAACCTGCTACGTCAGTGCCGGAGCTTTTCCTGGGAAATGGAGTTGTGGTGAGGGAGCCAGCGTGTCCTGCCGTGCCCCACTGGAGCTGCAGTGGAGCTGAGCTGTTGCCTCAAAGGCCGTGGGGGCCACAGCGGCTTCCCCAGCCTCCCTTTGCACGTCATCTCCCCCTTTGTAACTCCTGCAAAGCTCATTCCTGGCATTTCCTCAGGGGCTTCCTTTTGGCAAGCGACTTTGTTGTGAAAGGGGAAGAGGAAACGAACCTCAACGTTGGTGCTGTTTCTGGGTCAGAGGGAAGTGTGGACGTGGCCCACGGGCTGCTCGCTGCCCTCCGGAGAGCCAGATGTGCCGTGTTAACATCTGGAGCCAGTAGTGATGCTTCTGTCGTCTGGCAGAGGCAGAGCCGTGCAGGTCCGAGTGTGTGTGATCACTGGAGGGTGGGAAAGGGCTGAGCAGCTGCACTCAGTTCTGGAGGCTGCAGTGACCTCGTTAACCCGTGGTGCCCTTGCTCACGTTCCCAGGGCTGGGGCTGTTTGTCGAGGGAAGGACAAAGTGTTCTGGGGAGGAACACCAGCAAACGACTGGGATTTGCGGTGTGGAGAGGGAGGGATCTTGGAGAGCAGGATTTCCCCTCTCCAGCTCCTGGGAATCTGCTGGGGAGGTAAAAATCAGCTCCGTGTTGGTGGGCTGGGGCCACAGGAAGGGAGTGTGAGATCACAGCTGGCTGTAGCTCAGGTGGGGAAGGTGCTGGCTCTGGCACAGGGAGGTGTGCAGAGGGCACAGCCTGTGGAGAGGAGCCTGACTCCTTGATTTCTCCTTAGCTTTCATTTTTCCTTAGCTTTCAATTCTCCTTAGCTTTTACCCCGGCTTCAGCTCTCTTATTCCGAACTTCAGTGGAGGATGAGAGGCCACCAGTGTGTCTCTGAGCCCTTGAGGGAAGGGAGATGTATTTAATGACTGCCAGAAATTTTGGTACCCTCCTGTACACCTATTAAATGATTAGAAGAGCATAATTATTTATATTATTAATAGCAGCAATTTACAGCCAGAGGAACATCTGTTTCTGTAATACGAAGCAGGTGAGAGAGTTGAGATTCAAGTTGGCTTCTGAACCAGCCGTGCCTTTTGATGCTGACAAATCTCGTGGTGAGGAGAGCTTTCCGTTTCTTTTTTTCCATTCAGATTCTTTTTCCTGCTTAAGGTTACAAAATGGCTGCATATTCCTAAGGATGCTAAAATCCTCTGATAAGGCAGGCATGTGACAAAACACATCAGTTTCGTCAAGCAGGTACAGCAAAGCTTCAGAGCGAAGGCTGAGCCACATTTTCACTGTGATGTCCTTCACAGGTTACTTCTGCTTTTAGGGCTTGGGCATTGCCCTTCACTGGGGTCTGGGGGTGGAAGGAGTGCCTGATGTTTTCCTCTGCTGCTCTGGCTCCCCTGGCTGAGCTCTTCGTGATTTTAATTAATATTCTGAGAGTATTTGGATGTCAGAAGACAAAGCTGGAGGCCAGGGAAGCGGGGCAGTGCTGCAGAAGTCTTGTGAAAGCAGCGACCTTGTTGAGAAACGCAAACACAGAGAGCTTAAAGCAACAAACTGAAGGAAGCTGGGGAGTAGCTGGAACACGAAGTAAATAAACAGGGGCTGGGTTTGTTTCTCCAAACAACCACGAACGTGGCCTTGAATAAGTCTCGTTCTCTTTCACACACTGCAAGCTAAGAGTTGCGTACTGGTAGGCTTTGCCTTTGGAGAGAAGTGAAGGACTTCTCTGTGGCTCCACGGGGTTGTTTTTGGGGGTGAAGGTGACCAGGGCAAGAAGCAGCACTGGGAGACGTCCCGGGGTGCAGACAGACAGCACTGGTGCCCTCTCCCTGGCTGCCTTTTTCCAGATGAGTTGCTGTGGGCTGAGGCTGCAGCATCTGCTCAGTGAGGAGCCGCCCGTTCCCAGCGTGGCTTGGGAGCACCGAGCTGAGCCCTCCCTGGTCCCAGCCTGGAGGCAGTGCCTGCTGCCTGCCCCTGGGGGGGTGGATCAGGTCTCTGGGGGATCCTGCCAGCCGGGAGGGGAGCACAGAGCCAGGGAGGGATCACCCAGCACCCACGGGATGGAGGCGCTGGGCAGGAGGCAGAGAGCAGCCCTGGCCACCCTCGGTACCTCTCCAGAGGGAGAACTGGCTCTGAGCTGCTTTTCTTCTGCTTTCAGCAGCTCGTCGGCCTCAGCCGTCACCCGCTGGCAGCAGCAGTGCCAGGAGACACGAAGCAACCTCTGCTGGCAGCTGGGAGTGGGTGGGGAGGGCTGCAGGTGTTCCAGGAGGCGTTGGCATGGGGATGCTGCCAGAGCCGGTTCCTGGCACGGTTTCTGTGCTGTTTGCAGAACACAGACACCGCTGCCCTGCTGCGCTCGGCTCTGAGGGCGGGGAGGGACTCGGCCCTGAGCCTGGCTGGGAGCAAACCCGGTGTAGGAAAGCTGCAATCCTGGAGTACAAGGTGATCTTACAACTCTGAGTAGCTGCTGTGATGTTGGGCACGTCTTTGGTTTGAGTTTTCTCCCACACACGCGATGGGCATTAACCTGTCTCTAACCAAGGCTGGAATAAGGCTTATTTACAAATAAATCATTGGCAGTTTGGGTCAAAGAATGAGCCTGGCTTCCCCGCTCTGCTCATCTCCTGCTGGGAAATGGTAGGCATGAGGCTGCTCTGCTTGTTTGGTGTTCCAGAGGCTCCATGCTGGGAATGCTCATCCCTGTGTGAGCATCAGGTTGTGTTCTGCAGTGGGCACAAAACCCCACTCCTTCCTGAGCACTGCTCAGCTCTGTGGGGCTTTGACTGTGGGGCTTTGCATCCTCGATGCAGTTTTGAGCTCGTCTCTTCACAGGAATCTTTGAACCCTTGGATCAATCAGACTGGAATAGAAGAAATCTGCTTTCATGTTTTCCAGCCTGTTTGTTTTCGTTTGTTTGCTTGCTTTAAATAGCTTTGAAGTACCTAAGAAGTGTTTAGGGCTGATAAAATAGGCAGGATTGACCATCCCTCTGCTGATGCAAGCAGGGAGGTGGGGCTGCTGCACCCCCTGCCAGCCTGTGCCAGGGGCTGGGATGCTGCCCAGGGACAGGGATGTTCCTTCCCTGTAGTTTGCTCAATCTTCCTGCACAAAACTGTCAGCTGAGAGATGTGGCCGTGCGAGAGCAGCATCTTGCTGACAGCGGGCCAGCCCTGCTCCCTCAGGCTGTGATTTCACTGTCTGGGGAGCATTTGCCTTCCCCTGGGCAGACGAGCCGGGGTCACGTCCCCGGCATGGAACCTGCCCCATCCTTACCTGTCACACTGAGTAAGTGCAGCAATTGAAAGTGCTTAATATTAAATATTCTCAGCTCTATTTGATTTTTCCCGGGAGCTGATGGGCTGCAGCTCAGCCTTTTTTTCATTCTGAAAATGAGAGCCCGAGGCCGTGCTGGTTAATTGTACCTGCTGACGCAGGGGGGTGATGGATGAGGTGCTGGAGAAGCAGAGAGCGGCTTTTGGCCAAGTGGAGGGCAGGATTGGTGGTCTGGTGGCTTTGTTGCGCTCCAGCAGGTGCTCGGAGGGAGAGCTGGGGCAGATATTCCCGTGTGCCTGCAGGAAGGTGTCCAAAAGACCTGTCTGTGGTGGTCCTTCAGGGAGCAGGGCAGGAAGGACGGGAGAGCTGCTTCCACAGCGGGCTTCTGGAGTGGAGATTGAGGACTTCTGAAAGATGCCTCTTCTTTATAATGAGTTTTTTCTAAATCTGAGTAACCTCTGCTGTTACAGCTGTTAAATCATTCCAGCACTGATGGGGGGGGTGAACCTCTGAGTCATTTGGATTTTAAACTCAGTAATTTAGCACTCACTTCAGACTGTCCCAGTATTGGCTTTAGGAAGTTTTAAAATACTCTTCCCGAGTGTTTAATGTTCCTCTCTCATCTTGCTGTGTACATGAGCCTCCTTCCCAGCATCTGTAAAATCCAGCAGCAGTTCTTGGCTCACAGCAGAGGAAATGCTCCAGGACTGGAGAAGATGATGCTGTGCTACTGAACTTTGTTTTATCTTGATGCCAGGGGAGATGGCAAGTGCTGGAAAAGAGGATGAGGAAGAGGCCAATTCTTGATGCCTGTGGCAGAGAAGGCACAACGTGGCTTGTGGCAAAGCCATCCATTCAGTCGAGGTTCTCTTGTTGTGGGGAGGGAGAAATTTTTGGAAATGGTTAGTTCTGGGAAGCCTGAAGGTTCCGTTTGGCTGCAGTTCCAGACTCCAGCAGCACTCCCAGCTCTGCTGTGCTGTCTGGTTCCTGAGTGCACTTGCCCCAGACAGTTTCCCTTGCAGGGGTGTGTAGGAAATGCCGTGGCTGTGGTGCTGCTCTGTCCAACAGCCCAGCGTTGCCATTAGGAACAGGATTCTCTGCTTGCTGAACTTTTTATGCAGCACAGAGCAAGAAAAGAGAAGAAAGAAGTTCTCTTTCTTGCCCAGCTAGAATTGCTTTTTCTCTCTTAAAAGTTTCTGTGTGGATGACCACGGTCTGCTTTGGCATTCCCTGAGCAGGACAAGGCCAGACCCTCGGCAGAGTCTCTGTAATCTCTTGAGTGACCTCGGGGCCATCCTCCTTCCCTGGCAGGGACGAGCCCGTGGACAGCCAACCTTGGCTTAGCAAAAACACCTGGCAGAGCCCAGGATCCCAGTCCAGCGTGGGCAGCGTATTCCAGGAGCTGCTGTGAGCTGATCACGGCAGCATCCAGGAGGAGGGATCAAGTACGTTCTCCCTCTATTTTAGAGGATTTTACTGTGGGTGTTTGATGGCTGCTAAGCTGACACGTGGTTGCTCCTTCTCTGCCCTCCCTGAGTCAGTCTGGAGGACAGAATCGTGTCCTTGGGCTTGTCTGGCTGCTGGAGATGTGGCCCCTGTTAATTACTGCGTGTCACTTTCCAGCTAAACACTCTGGGTTTGATCTCTGCTTGTTCTACTCGAGCTGATAATGGATGGTGGGAGGTCGTGAGGCTCTGCTGTATCCTGGCACAGAAAATCCTGCCCTTAGAAGCAAGCCAGGTGTTGCTGCCAAGTCCATCTCAGTGCTCTCGAATCAGCCCTGAGGCTATGAGCCTCCTCCCAGCCTGCTCCACCCAGTTCAGTTTATCTCCCAAAAGATCCTTCTGTCCCCACAACTGTTCCTCTCTGAAGCAGACGATTGCCTGGGGGGGTTATGGTTAGAGGAGGCTGTGCCCGACATGGCCCAACCTTCCCACAGCCTCCAAGGCTTGTATTTGTGAAGCGTTTCAGGGTTGGGTGCTCTGTGTTTTCTGCAAATACCCCCCCTAAATGTTTCATTCTCTGACCCAAACTGCCGATGCCTTATTTGCAAGTAAGCCTTGCTTAGAGAAAAGCTGATGCCTATTGCACATCTGGGGGAAAACTGAAATCAAAGATGTGCCCAGCACCACAGCAGGTACTCACTGTAAGGCTACAAATAAGACCACCTTGCACTCCAAGACTGCAGCTTTCCTATGCTGAGTTTACTCCCACTGGGGGAAATAAATAAGAAATCAGAAAAAAAAAAGCAGCTCCCTTGTGCCGTTTCTGTCTCCAAGGAGGACTCTTCCAGGTTTTACCTCTTCCATGTGAATGTGAGGGCTCTGTGGCTTGTGGTCCAGAGTGTCTCCTCATTCCCTCTCCCCATCCGAGGAGCCTCTGTGCCAGCTGCTCACCCTGAGTGCAGTCAGCAAACGCCCCAGGGCTCTGGGTGCTGTGTAGATGTGCAGCATTGCTGTTATTTCTGTTATTTTCAGCCCGTTGCTCAGCTGTCAGACTGGATTGTGGAGATGCAGAACTCGGGCGACACGAACGCAGAGCATCTTCTGCCACATCAGCCAGACGAGCATCTTGCTGCAAAAGGAGCTTCTCTTTATTGCCACATACTGAGTGCAGCTTTTTTAAAGGAACAGTTTTGCCACGGAGGAGAAAAGTGCAGGATTCTCATTCTGGAGCAGGGTTTTGTTGTGCTCAGGGGCCTGTTGTGCTCTGTGTGCCAATGGATACAGCTCAGTGCTGGAGCCCAGTCCTCCCAGCAGAACAGGGATCATTCCTTGTGGCTCCCAGTTCTGTTTCCTCAGACACAGAAGGACCCAGATTGGGATCTGTTGGGATTCCCTGGTCCTTTCCTGCGTGCAAGACTGGGGTAAGCAGATGGTGCTTCCCGTGGATGGGCACACAACAGCTTGGCACCGGCGTTTTATGACCCAGTCATTGTAAATAACTGATATTATTTGCTTTCTCTGTTTAGAGAAAAGTATTGTTCTACCCCAGTAGCAACTGGGAAAACAAATGCCACCATTTATCAGGCGAGTGCTGACAATAATAGAGGTCAAGTGGATTTATAGTGCCAGAACCCATTATGTGTTTGAAGACTAATTAAAGCCTTAAATGAGATGCTTGTCCTACTGGAGGCTGCTTTTCTTTTTTTTTTTTTTCCTTCTTTTCCTGCTGCTGTGCTTGTTTTCGCCCTCCCCCTTTCCTCTTTAAGAGCTTTGCTGTAATAATGGAGCACGAGCCTGACAGAGCTTCCCTGATTAGATGTCAGCAGCGTATGATTTGAGATGCTCCGTGAGCTCTGGGAGCACTGGACCGTATCTCCACTGTCACTTCGGAGCTGGGAGGGGTTTCCAGACCAGCATTCCACCCCAAACAACTGGCCGGCTGCTCTGATTTAATTACACTGAGCAATATTTAGGGTTGTCTGCCAGAATCAAGGTTCGGGTCTGTACGGATGGGGGAGGCGCTGGCTGGGGCTGCGAGAACTCGCCCAAAAGCCGAGTCAGTGTCTTGGTTGATGCAGGTACAGGGGGAAATGACCTTTTCATGAGAATACAGCACGTCCTGATGCCGGATTTGTTGTGTCGTTCGGGGTGCCCAGCCCGTGCTTTGTGGGGAACAGAGGGCTGTGTGTGCGGCTCGCCCGGGAGCGCTGCGGGCAGCGGGGGCTGATGTTGGCTCCACGACCTTTCCCCCTTGGTCTTCCATGGAGCCCCTGTCAGGCTGAATTCTGCCTGCTCTGGCGCAGCCCCCCAGAGGGATACAGCGTGTTCCCAGCCTGCAAAGATAGAACTGATGCTCTGTCTGGGGTGGGGGGGCCCCGCTCCACTGCTCCGGCTCGAAGCGGGAGGGAGGCGGCAGCTGTGGGAGAGGGGGCAGAGCTGGGAGTTATCAAAGCACATGTCAGCTTGATGAGAGCTCCTGCCAGGGCTCCCTGAGTCGCTGCTACACATGTTCAGCTCGATCTTGTCAACTGCAGTCTCTTGGAGATGGAGCCTGTCCATGGAGGAGCAGAGCTCTGCCCGCGCTGTCTGCCCAGCTTGCCCTAGTGCTCCTTTCCATGAGATCATCCCATCGCCGTCCTTGATAAAACTTCCTTGTGCTCTCTGGGGCTGCAGAATAAATACAGGAACGTGAAAACCGTTGAACCCGCCTCAGCAACCAGACTGCAAAAGCGAAGCAAAAAAGTTTAAAAAAAAGTTTAAAATTCCCCTTGGTTGGTGGTGCTGTTGAGATCCTACATGGGGAGAGAAGGAGGAAGAGATTTTGAAAAAAAATATTTAAAAAAGGAACAACACCCCTGGGCAGTGAAAAGAGCAACATCCCGGGAGCTCCAGGAAAGCAGGGCATGAATGCAGCCAGTCAGGAGCGTTGCTCAGCTGATGTTCACAAGAAGGTTTCAACTTGCTCTCTTCGAGACCTCAGTAAACCTCCAAGACAGAGAGAGCATTTAGAAAGGCCCCTGAGGTTTTCCGTTACTCTGCAGCAGGCTTGGTAAACACGCCAATAAATGCTGGAGAGAGAAGGGGAAAAAACCTTCCAGAGGAACAGACCTGGGTTTTCAGCTGCTCAGTCCTTCCCATCCCTGGCTGCTGCTGCTGTGGATCAACGCTGGGGAGAAGGAGGCAGAGTTCAGCTTTGGCTGAGCATTGAGTGGTGCTGCAGGTATTTCTGGGAAAAATAAGTTGGAGGAGGCTGAAAGTTGCGTCTGGAGCCACCTGAGGGAATGGAGACAGAAAGTTAGCAGGACTCCTGTCGTGGGACGCTTGTGAGTATGGAAAGCTCTGCTCTCCTGGAAGGTGAACGAGGGTGTGTGGGATGAGACGGGGAGAAGCTCCCACACGTCTGGTGAGAGTTACTGCTGGTGTTGATCCAGTTTCTGGTCACCCTGAGTGATGGGGACCCTCTAAATTCTTGGTGCTGCTTGTTTTAGTGGTGGTGAGCAGGGACAGTGTTTGGCCCCAGCACTGGCTGGGATTTCTGGAAGAAACAGCTGAGTTGGATGAAGTTTTTTGTAATTCTGAACTTCTCCCTCTCTCAGCTCAGCTGTGTGTAAACCCCACACAGTCCTAGACAGACACCAGCATCAGAACAAGAGAAAAAGACGAGTTGTTCTGCTGGGGAAGGCTCAGCTGCCTGCGTCTATTAAATTAGCACCGGGCAGGTTTTCTCAGCTCGGAGATTAATGGCTGCTGGCCAGTGGTTCAGCGCTCTGGGAACGCACAAAAGCACCTGAGGATGGAGGTGTGTAATTAATGACTCTTTAGACAGCTGGAAATGGTGTGTGTTTATCTAACTGGGCACACTTTGCTGCTTTCTTGCTTTCCTGGAAGTGGCTGTTAAACGGGGCCGTGACGCACACTCACTTCCAGGGGCTGGCCTCGCCTCCGAAACCCAAATGTGCCTCTGCTCAGGTGTTTGTAGGTGATTTTTATTCCAGACCCAGCTTGCTGCTGTAGGTTATTCCGAGGGAAGCCACAGGCAGCTCTGGCAGTGTCCGTAGGGCGTAACTGGGAACAACCCAGCGCTGCCTTCCCCTCGCTGAGCTCCTGCCTGAGCGACGTGGCAGCACCCAAAAGTCCTTCACCCATCTCACAGCCACCTCCTCCGTGCTGAGGATGGTGGAAACGTGGTGGAGCAGTAGGAATTTTCTTCAGGACTAGAGTTGTTGGGCATTAGAAGGGGCTGCCCAGGGAGTCACCAGCCCTGGAGGGGTTCAGGGAATAACTGGACGTGGCACTCAGTGCTCTGGTCTGGCTGACAGGGTGGGAATCGGTTGGATTTGGGATCTTTGAGGCCTTTTCCAACGTAAATGTTCTGAGCTGCTGCCAGGTGGGCCCCTGGCTTTGTGTGGAAGGGGTAGGGTTTGGTGGAAACGCCGACTGCTCCTCGTGACGTGTGTTCCTCGCTCTCCTGTGTGTTCACATCAGTGTCTGTTCTCCACCTCCAGCCCTGATGTCAGCCCCCTGCACTCAAAGCCTGGTAATGAATCACCTTTAAAACAAAGCTGGTGCTAATGTGCTTTTTGGAGTAGAGAGGCAGAGATGTGCAGAAATGTTTTGCTAATTGGAGTCTTTACAGCTGCAAACAGTAAATCCCTTCAGGGTGGTGAGGGGCACAGACATCAACTTTAGGCCACCTGTGACCGAGCTGTGATGTGTGTTCCTGACCCTCGGTGAGGTCCCAGCTGATCTGAGCTTGTCTCTTGTGAAGCTGAGCTTTTCAAAGCAGTGCTGTCCTTGGAGCTGGTGCAGTTTGGATACAGCTGTGGTGGCATCTGGAGCCCTGGCTGAGCTGGGTGAGTGCCAGTGCAGGAATCCCTGGAGCCTTTCTCCATTTAATCCCCGTGCTCTGCTTTCAGCCAGCCTGGACTTGTGGATTTTGTGCCTTCTGTCTGTTCAGTTTGCCCAGCGAGCCGCTCTGTGGCCCCCTGAGCTCGGAGGGGTGACGAGCACCGGTGCTGCTGGGTTGGTGGGAGCTGGGGATGGTGGGGCTTGGGGAGTTTGGTGCTGCAGGAACCACACAAAGCTCCGTGGTTTCCGTTCTCAGGGCTCGGCGTGGGCATCGTTCCTCCCCCAGGATTTCCCTTCAAGCTTGGAAGCTGTCACAGGACCCTGAGTGGAGAGGTTTGCTCTCTGCCCCACGCGGTGTTGCTGGAGCGGGGTGTCACGTGGGGACCAGCTAAACTGAGCCTTCAGGAATGGTCAGGGAAGGGCAGAAGCTTTCCCAGATGTGGTGAAAGCATCCCAGGGCCATTTTGTGCACCCTGGCTGTTTGTCAGCAAGGCAAGAGCAGCTGGAGGCAGGTTGAAGGGAGACTGTGGAGGTAAAGAAGGTTTGGAAACCAGGAGTCAGAGCTGAACTGTGTTTCACCCACTCTGTTGTTGTTGGAATCAAACATCAAAATCTTATGAAATCTCAAATAAATATCGTAAATCCTGCCAAGTTTTGATTCCTCTGTCAGGTTCAAGGCAAGATTTTGCTCCCCTTAAGGCTGGGCCTATAGGTAGTTAGAAAATATTTGCTCCTTCACTTAGTTTTCCAGCCTCTGTGGCTGTAGAGAAAAGCTCAAAGTTGAGTCCCAGAAAAGTTCTTTCAGTTAAAAATATGATGATAAAGCAGCAAATCCCCAGATGTATTAAACTGTCCATTTGTTATGATTTTTCTCAATGCCAGTCCCATGACTTTTGTGGTTTAGGGTGAGGTTTGTAACTCCCGAATTCCAGAGACCTTGTCTGAGATCAGGGTCGCGGTGTGACCTGGCTGCAGCTCGACAGCCACAGCCTCACACAGCCCTGTGGCAGTGCTTTAAAAAGACCCAAAACAATAGGGAAAAACCCCCGCATTTGAATCTCAAGGCCAGCACAGCTGCATCATCCCATCCCTTTGACTTTTAGTTAACCAGAGCGGAGGATCTGCCGTGGTTTGGGTTCTCTCTGCGTGATATTTGTGCTCTTGGTGACACCCCCTGATCTGAGAGTGTTGCTTTGCAGGAGCCAGGCCAAAGAGACTCCAGAGGAACAGCATGGACAGCTTAGACCTCCTCAAGTTCCCTTCTGAAAAGGTAAGCAGAGATGTCTGGCCTCAGAGATTGTCAGCGGGGATCTCTACACGGATTCCAGTTGGTTTGTTGTTGACTGGCTTCATTTGCAGGGAAATATGCAATTAGCAGATATCACTGGAGTCAATGGGATTAACCAAAGAGGGTTTCTAGAGAGCTTGGAGGAGAGGAACAGCTGGTCTAACTAAAAAGGCACTTAACACTCAAAGCTGAAAAGCCACTTCTGGGCTTTTTTTGAAAAAGCAGCCCTTTATTGGAAGGATCATCGTGAGCGGTTTAGCCCCTGAGCGGGGCTGTGGCAGGTCCCGGTGCCTGTCACCCCAGTGGAGTGACGGAGAGGGCAGTCAGAGGACATGGAGCACTGCAGGAGGCAGAGGGTTTGTCCCAGGGTTTGTCCCAGGGTTTGTTCCAGGGGCTCCAAGGATTGCTTTGCTTCTGGGAATGTCGGATCCGAGCAGATCAGCGTTTCCTCTCTGTCCCCAGGGCTGTTCCTGCAGCAGCTGGGAGGCTGAGCCCTTCCAGCTACAGGGATCATTGCAGGATCTCAGAAAATCCTGCTGGTGCTCAGCCGTGCCCGTTCCCAGAGGAGGTGGCCAGGCCTGCAGCCGTTCTGCCTTTTTGGAATGGTTTTGGCACAAATTGTTCACGTTCACCCAGTGCTTTCCAGGCACAGCCCTCCCGAGTGTCCCAGGGAGCATTTCCCCTTTACAGAACTGCCACAGGCAGAAAAAGCTCACCCAGGCTGCAGGTGGGTGCAGACAGTCAATGGGAAACAACCTCGGGCTTGAGAGACCATTTAGGTGCCTAAAAATCCCAGTAAACACTGGGAAGGCCAGGCAAAAGCTCCTCCCTGAATTAACTGTCTTTGGAAAATAAATTCCGAATGTCCTGATGTATTTTTATCAGTGCTCCCACTGCCCCTTGGCTATTTTGGCTCTTGCCTGCTCTCACCAACGTGACTCCATCTCTGGGGTGTTGATGGCAGGGACAGCAGTGCCCAAGGTCAGGGGACATTGGCTCATGTGTCCTCTTTGGAGCAGCACAGCCCCGAGGGCTGGCCAGGGGCTTTGCTAATGTGTGACTTGCTGCTAATGCTGTTGGTTTCCTGCTCTTTGCTATAAAAGCTGAACACCACTCGATAGTTCAGGCAGGGTTCTGGATTTCAGAGGTTTCGTGGGGAGGATGGAGCCAGCAGGAGCTGCGGGGTCAGGTGTGAGCACTCCTGTTCCCCCTGCAATGGTCCTTGGCGGGGCGTGAGTTCACCTCTCCTTCAGAGAGTGTTCTGGATGCAATTCCTCTCCTCTGTCCCGCTGTGGCTCACGGGAGCGGGTGGTTACAGCCCCGGGAGAGGCTCCTTTGTGTTGTGCTGTGGTGGGAGTGAGGAGGTTGTGAGGAGTAAATCCGTGGAGTGAACTCTGATCTCTCCAGCATCCTCTCAGTGTTGTCTCTGCCAGAGACGCCTTCTCTTTCTTCTCTGCCAGAAACACCTTCAAAGCCAGCAAAGCCCCCCTGTTAGCACACTTCCAGGAGCTCCTGCCCAGTGCCTCTGCACAGAGTTGTGTGTTGGGGCACAGGGAATGCCCACCTTGGTGCTGAAGCTCCAGCAGCTTGCAGGAATGCTGCTCCCTGCTCATCCTGCTCTCTCCAGCCTCTCACTCCTTCATTTGAGCTCCTCTGCTTTTATCTCCCAGCCTCTTGTTCATTTCTTTGTGTACCAGACTAAAACCTCTTTCTCCCGTGCTGGGTTTCACCCTGGAGGTGCTTACGTGCTGTAATTGAGTCATCTCTCCTGTTGTCGTGCACCGAGCAGCGCGAGGGCTCCAACCAAGGCACTGCAAGGCACGTTCTGGTTCTGATTTATGTTCTTGTGGCCGCTTTTTAAGAGGTGGGCACTGGCCTGGCTGCACTGATGCCATCAACAGCGTGCAGGGAAATGGATCTCTCCTTCCTCCTTCTCACCGTTCCTGTCTGGAGTCTGTTGCCTCCGTTTCCCCACACGTGGGGTGACAGTCCTGTGTTTCTGTGTCTGTGGGAGCACTGAGCACAAGCCCCACGTTAACTGTGCTCCCGTGCCTCTCCTGCTCTGGGGGTAGGAGCCAACAGAGCTCCGTGAAAACCTGAGACAGGCGGTTGCTGCAGTGACTGTTTCTTGCTTTCCCGAGGACCAGAACGGGGACAGCCACCACGTGGGAGAGCTGAAGATCTCAGGAAAGGAGTTCTTGTCGTTACCTGCGAGAACGAAGAAATACCGGGAGCACCAATCCAGCTCAGAGAGGAGATCTCAGGGATCGAGTGCATCCCCTCTGGATGCTGGGGAAGTCCGAGTCCAGGTGCCACAGTCGGTAGGAAGACGATTTTTATCTCCAGTGCTGATCTGGGAGTTCCTCATGTTTGTTTTTACCTCATTTCCAGCCTGGTGTGGGGGTGGCACTGGGGCCTTTGGGCTGGAAAACAGAATCCGTTTGCAGCTCTGCTCTGTTTGTTGGCTCTGGGGGCAGCTGTGGGCAAATCCTTTTGCCTCTTTCAGCCTCAGCATCACTGTCCTTTCAGCAGAGCAGTGGTCCCAGTCTCCATCACAAACTGGTCTGTGAGGGGTTGGCCCTTAGTGGTGATATTTATGACCTTCTTGGAGGGACAGAAGTCTAGAGCTGAGCTTGGCTGAGTTTAGGTCTGTCAGGATGTGATACCCTGAATTCCCGAAAGGCACAGCAGCTTGGGTGCCTTGTGGAGCTGATTTGATCGGCTCCTGGGCTTCATGAGGAGTGGGATTGGTGCCTTCAAAAACCAGAGCCCTTCCCAGGTCTTTGGTGAGCGACCAGAAGTGCTGGATGCCTTTGCCAAATGTAGGTGTTCCACCTCATGTTCCGATCACGCTGATGGTCAGTGTGCAGAGTGGGCTCTTAGAACTCATCAGAGATGGTAGAAATCATCATCCAGGAGCTTTTCTTCGGAAGCAGCACTGCTGGAGCTCATTTCCTCAAGAGCAGGAGCTGGCCCTGATGTCGGTGATTTCCAGGTTACTGGTCCTGTGCTGGGGAGCACTGATCAGTCTGTGCTTGGCTCCCTGGAGGATGGTGAGGATCCATGTCCTGGGAAGCTCCCCAGGTGCCTTTTGCTGTTTTTAACCTGACAGTTCTGCTGGGTTTGGGCCGTTCCCTTCCGGTTGTGTTGATGTTTGTTTGTTGTGACACATGGCAAGCACCAATACTGGGGAGCTTTGCTGCAGCTGTGCTGGGTTTGTTCCCAGCCCTGGAAACAGGGCTCGCTCCCACAATGACGGCACGTTTCTGGATCGTGGGAGGGGGCTTGGAGGTGTTTGAACTCGGTGATCTCAAGTGAGAAGCCCCAAATCCTCAGCTTGTTGCCAGGAGAGACGAAGCGGAGCGGGAAAGATCAGTGATCTCATGGGTGCTTGGGAGTATTTAGGTTTTTGCTTTACACCGAGTCTCTAACACACTATCACAGTTCTGTGATCATGCAGTGATTCCAGATGGAATAAATCCAAGCCGGAAAAGATAGGCCTATTTTTTTTCCTTGGCATTTAAGAAAAGCGAAATTAAATATTTTCATGCTGGCTGAGAAAGAGTCGGGGCTGCAGAGCTTGGGATGAAGCCTGGCTGTGGGGTGGGGATGCTTGAAGGTGTTTCTAGCTCTGAGTCCTCTGTTCCTCATCTGTGGATCGTGGGGAGAACAGATCCTGCTGTACCTGTGTGCCTCAGTGTGTGGACACATCCCTTTTTTACCACAGGCATTCCTGATTTTCAGTTC
Source organism: Rhagologus leucostigma (assembly GCA_013397725.1). NCBI lineage: Eukaryota > Metazoa > Chordata > Aves > Passeriformes > Rhagologus > Rhagologus leucostigma. Next base: position 1,011,326 of record VZTD01004397.1, read on the forward strand.
TCTGGCCACTGGAGACCGAATTCTTACACCAACTGGGGGTTTTTTTTTAGGCTTCTCTGAGCTCATTCTTCACTCCCAACAGCGCTCGTGGAAATGGTCTGCTGGGAAAAACATTTCCTGCAGCTCACCGGTGCAAACACGATCGTTGAGAAGGAAAACAAAGCTCATCTGAGCCAGAGAGGAGACAGCAGCATGGGGGCACACAAGGCGATACAAAAGCAGAAAAAAAACCACTTCTGCCAGAAATAGCCTTGTATTTTTAACTCAGACATTCAGCCAGAGACCAAACAAAAGCCACGCTCCATCAAGAGCTGGGAAGAGCATTCCCTAGGAGTGTAGCTGTGGATCCATGGGCTGTGTCTAAAAAAAGGCCCCGTGGGGCTTTGCCAGCCGCTGGTGACCTCTTGGCAGCGCACGCGGGGTTTGGGGAGCGGCCAGAGGGCTCTGTGGTGGCCGTGGGGGACGCGGCGGGGTCACTTCAGGGCAGTTTTGCTGTGGTGGTGCTCCCAGCTGACAGCTTTGCCAGGCTGACCCTGCAGCCCGGGCCAGACCTCAGGGTGTTTAAAGTCAACGTCCTCGCGTGGGTTTTGCCGAGAGCAGAGCAGCTCCGCTGTGTTCTGCTGCTGCAGGAGAGTTGGAAAGCTGCAGTTCCCTCGATGGGAGCCTTTGTAACCAAAGGTAGCAAACCCCACCCAAATGGGAGAGAAGCTTTTCCTGGTCAGGCTGTTCAGACAACAACTCCCCCAGCTTCCTCATTTTTCGAGGGGAAAAAGCAAAAATTCCCTTTAATCCGTTGGTAAACCGCGAGTCTTTAATTAGAGGTGAGCTCTAAAGGTTGGTCTGAGGTGCTTTTCTGGGGTGCCACAGTCTCTGCTGTCCCATGGCAGAGGAGAACCCAGGCTGTGCGCAGGGAAAAAACCCATCCCAGGACTCGCAGGTCCAGAGATGTAACCTCTGAACGAGTCCTGCTGTCAGCACAGCCCCTGACCTCCGTCCCAAGGGGCTTCTGCAGCCGGGGAGGTCCCGGGATGGGAAGGTTTTGGGGGTGAGGTGCCTGAGTCAGAGCTCCTGTGTTCGCCACCCATCCTCTGCCTGTTGTTTACCTCCCTCTTCCCCATGGTGTGATGGGGTAATGCTGCTCGCCTGCCTCCCCCGGGGAGGTTACAGAGGCGTGATGATGGCTGTAAAGTTGTTTGAGCTGTGGATGGCAGGAGCCGTGGTGGTTGTTATTAGCATTGGTGATGATGCTGCTAATTACCGAGCTGCTGGGAAACTCCCCATGGGAGGAGGCGGCGGAGGGGAGGGGAGGCAGGGACAAGTGAAGCGAGCAGGGGATGGAGAGGAGCCTGTCCCTTCTGGCAGCTCTGTCGGGCCCTGAGAGGAGGGCTCAGCCTGCGGGAAGAGCCGTGGGGATGCTGGGATGGATGGGAGAAGCCATGGCCCAGGTGCTGCGGAAGGTAGGAGAGCGTGGCAGGTCCTCCCCTCGTGCCTCAGACCTTCCTGCCACTGCTGTGCAAGAGGCTGGTGTTGAGTGTGATGCTCATGAGGAGGCTCCTGACCCTGCTGGGGCAGAGAGGGGCTTCCTTACCCATCCCAGGCCCCCCTGAAGCGGGGGAATCTCCCAGCTGTGGCTGGTGGTCGCTGGGAGGAGAAGGACCAGCCCTGCCAGGGTCTGGGGATGAGCAGGGTCCTGTTCAGCTGTGAGCCCAGGTGTGCAGCTCCCGTGGGAACACTCGGGGCTCTGAGTGCCTGGGTTTGGCCTGGGAGAAGCTGGTGAGGGTGAGATGCTTCTGGCCACGTTTTTGCTCTGTTGCAGCAGAGCCCTGAGCAAAAGTGGCTGCGTTAGAGCTCGGTCCCTGTGCCTGCAGTGGTGGGCAGCCAGATCCAAGTCCCTCCAAATCCCTCCCTGGGACTCGTGCACTGCACACCTTCTGAGTTTCCTCTCTTTTAAAAGGAACATCAAAGCAGAGGTTTTGTACTACATGAAGCTTGCAGACATCAAAGGCTTGCTCATAAATTTAACCCCTCTCTCCACTGTGGTGAAGGTCAGAACGCTCCAGCTCGGGAGTGACTTGGTAGCAGATGTGTTTTAGGGGGTTACTGGAAGGTTACCGGAAGGATGGGATTTTTCTAACACTTGGAAAATACCAGAGATTGTGTCCCTCACCCTCCTCTGTGCAAAAAGGAGAGGGCCCATGGACGAAAGGGGCTGTGCATTCTGGAAAAGACTTCCTGGGGACCTGCCCCGGTTCTGTGTTTAAGGTCAGCACTGAGCTGAAGTCTTTGAGGTCGATGGGACTGAGCATGAGCCAGGGTTCAAGGGCTAAAACCCTTTATTGTGTTGAGGTCCAGCAGCTGGAGCAAAACCCACGGAGCGAGGTAAGGATCAAACCCACCCCTCTCTGGATCTGTGCTCTGGAAATGGTCCTGATCCTCTGGGCTCTCCCCTTCCCAGGGAGTGATTCCTCACTCTCCAGACCTGTCCCCCACCCTGTCCTCAGCCAAGCCCGTTTATAGTCAAGGCAAAGAGGAGCTGTGTTTGGTTGCAGTGACGACTTGCAGGGATGGGTTGCTGATGTATTTAGACACTGAACAATTTTCAAGCGCTCTGCATCGCCAAACATTCCCTGGGACAGATGTTTTTATAAGGCCTTTTTTATGATGACAGTGAGAGACAACCATAAAAGAAAGGAATTTTTTTGTAGGTCACACGTCCCCGCCCCAGAGGCAGGTTGCCAGGGTTCTTCTGATGGTTTTATGTCTCAGGAGTTGCTGGGGGATTGTTGGGTTGCAGGATGCTCGTGGTTGACCCTCTGAGAGTCAGCCCTGGGAGCAGTGGCAGGGAGTAGAGCTGGAGGATCCCGCCTGTCCCTGCTGGATCGGGGTTGTCCAGGCAGCTCTTGGCTGTCGGGTGTCCCCATCCATGCCCTGTGACTTCACTGGGCACTGCAGAATGGGCTGGGTGGATGCTGGGGTGCAGGGATGTGTCGGCCTGGGGGGCTTCTGGCCCCACAGCGTCATTTTCCTGGTTGCCTTGTCTTGTTTGAGAGGAGATTGACACTTCCTCAGTTCCCTCAGCAGTTGGAACGTGGGGTTTGCACCGGGCAGCCTTTGCTGCTCTGTGGTGCCTGTGCATCTTCCCTCTCTTTTAACATCAGGCTGGTCCCTGCTTCATCTCCCTGATGTGTGAATCCCACAACACAAGGGCAGTGCAAATCACACCCTCCTTTATCCCACAGCCTCCACGTTTGCTCAGCTGCAGGGGTGTAATTATGCCATTAGTGCTGGTCAGACTTTCTGGTGTAAACGTGCTCTGAGAGCCGGGGAGTGGAGAGGAAGGGAGAAGCTGGAGCCAGGGAGAGAGGAAAGGCAGCTGCTGCTAAATTTAAGGCTGTTCCTATGACACCTGGAGGCTGCTGTGGTGGTGTCAGTCCTCTTGGAAGTGAGCAGGTAAACACGGAGCCGTGGCTTGTTCTTGGAGTGCTTTATCTTCCTGTTCAGCTGGTGGGACCTTCCAAAGTGCTCGGGGCAGGGAGGCTGTGCTGCTTCCTAGCTGGAGGCAGGACGTGCAGGAAAACCTGGAGAGCTCGAGCCTGACAGGTATGGGGAGGCTCTTCCAGGGATTCGGGCTGTCGGGAGAAGCAGTCAGGGAATCTGGTTGTCTCCCCAGAGTCACCTTAAATTGTCTGACCTGTCTTTCTCTCCGAGTCTCTTTGTTGAGCTGTGGGGTCCTTCTTGAGCTCCTGTTCTCTGGCTCAGGTTGCGCTGATGCTGCACGAGCCGGGAGAGGTGTAAGAACTGCTCTCCCAAATCTGGAGGTGCAGCAGAGCCAGAGCCAAGGCTCTCGGGAGTTCTGCAGAGCCCTGACAGTAATTCTTCACTGGGACTTTGGTGCTGGCATGGGAGGCAGGGAAATAAACGTGGGAATAGAAAACCTCTGCAAAAAGTGGCTGCACGGAGAAGGTGGGGGGAGGCAGCAGCATTTTCTGGCTTGTGCTGCCTCTGCTGCGTTCGTTGCCTCAGAGGCAAATTATCAGTTTCTTCCTTGAATATTAACAGCTGCCAGGTAATGAATTCCCCCTCTCTGTTTTATAATGGCACTAAAATTGGGATTTGCCTTGGTTTTCTCTGTAATTATCCAATGAGCCTGTGTGAGTGAGAGGGAGGCAGGGCAGAGCTGGGCAGAGCTGGCTCTGCTGCAGGTAAGTGTCGTGCCTGGGGGATTGAACTTGGCAATGACCCTTCCTGAGGGGCAGATCCAAGGGACTGAACCCAGGAATGACCCTTCCTGAGAAGGCAGAAAACTTCCACGTGCTCCCTGGGACAGGGCTGCTGCTGGCAGGGCAGTGTCTGTGTGGGCTGCAGGGATCAGTGACCCTGATCTCCCTGTCTTTGGGATGTTTCTGTTGCTTGCACACCCTCTTTCTGTGTTTTCCCTTGTTTTCCCTCCTCCCAGGCTGAGGTCAGGCTGTGGATCAAAGCTGGAGGGAGATGGGAGGCAGGATTTGTACAAGCCCGTGCCTGCGCGTCAGCCACATGCAGGGAAAGGAACCCACGGGCTGTGCCGTGTGCGGGAGGGTGTCCCAGCCCTGGGATCTGCAGGGGTGACACCAAGGACACCCAGGGTCTGGATGTTTCTCAGATCCCTCAGGATGAGGATGAGGGGAATGTAGGAAAGACTCCATATTCCATCCTTAACTGGCTCTGTGTGGAGGCCAGCTCTGGAGATAGAAAACTGTAAGAAAAAGCCTCTTCCAGAGGAATCTGCTCTAGGGAAGAGGTAAAAACTGAGCTGGTTGTCCAAGGTCACCCAGCAGACTTAGATTGGAGGTCTGAAGGTCTGTGACCCAGGCTGGAGGTGACAAACCAAGCTCCCCAAATCCATTCTTCTCCCCTTGACTCATTGTAACTGAGTTTGCAGTTATTGGCACTTTGAAGCCATAATTGAGGTCTGCTTTCCTCCTTGCACAACCTTTTCTCCCGGCAAACTGTCAGCCATCAAGTGGGATGAGACAGTAGAAGAGATGTTACACTCACCATTTCCTAGAAACTGTCACTTTAAAGAGAACAGCACTGGGAAAAAAAGGATGAATTGAAGCCAAACCCAGAGCGATAAAGCTCCTCTGATTTCTCTCAAAATCTGGAACTTTTCATTCCTTCCTCGGGTCTCTGCCATACCTGGGGCACTTTGTACCTTCACAGTTCTGGCCTCTGGCATTTATTAAACTTCACATGGCAGAAGAGCTTAAGAAATATCATAGCCCAGGTTGTCTTTGGATGTAAATCAGCCTAAGTGGGCTTGAATCCCTGGAGCTGGGGTGGCACCAGATGACAAGGGGGCCTCTGGTGACTCGGGGCTGTGTTTGATTTTCTTGCACAACCATCCCCGAGCTCCCAGCTGTGGCTGGTGGGACCTGGCATGGATGGATCCAGCAGGTCCCTGTGCTGGGAAGGGATCGTGGTCTGGCTGTGCTTGCTGGGGCTGCACAGAGAATCCTTTCTGTACCAATAACTTGTGTTTCTCTTTACGTAAATGATATTTAAACCCAGGAAATGCATGCTGATGTTATGTTTCCTGGCTTTCACTGAAGGACAGAGCTGTATAACCAGACCAGTTTTGTCTGAGCCTTATCTTCGATCGTGGCTGTTTGCAGCTGCTCGGCAGAGCTGGAGGCTCCCCCAGAGGACACAAACACAGCACAGCCTTGGGGCAAGTTCAGGTTTTGTCTGTTGTTGCCCAGATTTGAGGAGGCCAAATCACCCCCAGAGAGCAGCCACTGGGGCATCCTGCCCAGAGGCCACCCCACTGCCTTCGCTGGCACCAGGCAGCTCCATCCAGGGAGTTTGTGGTCAGGGAGGAGGGTTCAAGGAGGCAGTGACCTCCTCAGGGGACAGGTTGTTCCTTAACCCACTGCTTTTGGATAGACACTGTCCCATCAATGCAATCCTCTCCTCTGGATTTAGGGTGGCCTTGGGGTGAGCAGAGGCTTTGGGGTCTCTCTGAGCTGTCCTTGCATCTCTACTTAGGGCGCAGGAAACTGAGGCTCCCTGGGAGCTGCTGAGGGTCCCCCATGGCTGCAGGAGAAGGATGGGAATCCATGAATCACAGGAAGGCTCAAGGGCTGTTTCTTGGAGCTCTCCTGATAGAACCTGTTGTGGCAGCAGGAAGGTTCCCCCCATCCCCAAATGAGTGTGAAGGCAGCTGAGGGGGGGGTCAGGGTTAGAGGTGCAGGCAGCAATTCCTGGCTGGACAGAAGGTGTCCCTGGGCAGCTGGACAGAAGGTGTCCCTGGTTTGGGCACTGGCTGCAGGCTGGGCACAGCCTGTGTCAGGTTAACGTGGCCTCTGCTCACACCTCACCTTCAGCATCCACGTTTCCTATTAGCAGTGCTATTTTTAAGCCTCCCAAGGCAGTTAACACCAATTAAGCTAAAAAAGCCCAAATAATGGTTTTTCAGAGCCCCCGGCTCCTTCCCATTCCCTGTGTGGCCCCAGAAGCCCTGGCAGAGCTGAGCCCAGTGAAGTGCTCCGTGTGCAGGGGCGGCTGGAGAGGCTCCCTTTGGGAGATGTGCAATTAGAGCAGGGCCCCAAAGCACCCCATGGATCCAACTTTTCCATCCTGGATCGTGCTGTCTGTGCCACAGGGGAAGTTCCAGTTCCCTGCAGTGCTCACTGAAGAGCAATCGATGCAGCCCTGTCTGGAGAGCCGGCAGAGTGAGGCACACTGCGTGTGCCTGGGTGCGGGAGGTGCCGCTCCCCTGGGACCTGCAGGAAAGTCCCAGCAGGATTCTTCGCCTGTATCTAAAGCCACTTGAATCCCAGTGTTCTCTGGGCACTGTCATGTGGAGCAAACCCCAAACAGGGTGTAGTTTCATCCTGCCCTTTGCAGCAGCAGGTACCAGAGCAGGAGATGCTTTTGGCTGATAGGAGAAGCTGCTCCTGCCTTTGCATGTGATTTTTGTCTTGCCTGTTTCGACTCTTCTGAGCTGGGCTGTGTCTGACCATTGCTGCAGTGGGAAACCCACAGGTACCAGCCCCAGGAACCCTCCCTGCCCCAGCAGGGCCAGGATTTCGTGTTTTGTGGGGTGCCTTGCACAACAGGGCCTTGATCTCGAACGCGGCCTTCAGGCATTACCGGGGTGTGAGTAAATAATAATTACGATCTGGGCGTTTGCTGAGCCAGGGGTGTTTATGTGCAGGCTGGATGTGTTATGGGTGCTGGTGTGGATGGGTGTGCACAGCTTCGCGACCAGCTTCCCCCATCCCCACCACCTCTGGGGAAGGTGCTGCATCTGCTCAGCTCCTAAAACATCGCTGTGCTCAGAGCAAGTAGGTGTCTAAATAAAAGTCTAGATTCAAGAAAGCAGCACAATTTTGGCAATCCAGAGACGAGCAGGCTTTTTTTGCAAAGCGTTTTCGAAGCAAACTGCCGGGAGGTTCCAGTGTGAGGTGCAGGGAGCGCAGGGGCTGGGGGGAGCAGGGCATCTCTGCAGCTGGAGTGTTGGATTGTCTCCATCACCGAAGAGGAGCTCACCTGCCCTGCTCCGTGGGGCTTGGAGTGGGGAGGTGGATAGAGAAAGTGCCCTATATATTAACCTTGTGCTAATTAATCGGGAATATGGGTTATACCCTTTCAAGCACCGGAGTTATTTCAGTTTAGCAAATTAGTGCTGCTCAGCTGAGACTCCACGGCTGAGCATGGTCCTGCTTCCACCCCTCTCCAAGAGCAGAGTAAATCACTGCAATGAGTTGTAGCCAAAACCCTGTGTTTTGCTGCTTGGGTGTGTGTTGGTGCTCACAGCCAGGTACCACAGCCCTGGGTGAGAGCTACACCCCAAAAACTCACTGCTTTTTGTCATCCACCTCCAGCCTGAGTTGTTTCAAGCAGTAGTTCAGGTTCACTCCTGGTTTTGGTGTTTAAGGAATCCCTCAGGTTTTTGATGGGTCAGATTGACCTCTAGAGCCACTCATCTTCTGCACAGACTGCAGAGACTGACCTGCAGTGAGAATGCTTCTGCCTTGTGTCCTTGGTCAGTAAAACGAGCTCCAGGTGCTAAATCCAGGCTGGTGTGTTTCTGTTGAATAGTGACAGGGAAACCCAGCCTGGCACGGTAAACGCTGTCAAAATCCATGTGGAAAAGTTGCTACATTTACTGCGGAGGACTGTTGGAATACACAGAAGAAAAACCAGAAGTAATTCCCACTGGTCTCAGCAGTGAGGGCTGGGCTGACCTGTGATTTTAGGGCAGGTTGTTGTGTAGCTGAGGAAAAAGTGTAAATCCAGTTTTAATGTGGTTGTGGCACAAAGTGGCCCAATCTGGTCACGGTGGCAGTGGCTTCCAGACAGTCAGATCAGCACTGCAAGCAGCAGAGGTGTCAGTAACACTCGAGCCAGACACCCCCGAGGCTCCCTCCAAATGCAATCAGAAATGATATTGTCACCTGCTGCTGAGCCACAGGCCTGGGTTTGAGCCGTGTGTGGCAGCAGGGCACGGTCCCAACAGGTCAGCACTGACTGTATTACGGAAGGAGGGAGCGTGGGTGAGTTATTTTGATTTTGTTTGGAACAATAAAACCCGAGTTATTTGAAATCCTAACAACAGAACCAGCTTTTAGCACCGGCGTTTATAGGGATGAGTGGGCGAGTTGTTTAAAGGGAAAAAAAAATCTTTGAAAACAGTCCAAGTGAGGGTGATAATTTCATGCTCCAAGGGAAGCGTGTGCACGTCCTGGGCCTGGGCAGGGTGTGGATGGGCTGTGCCAGGGGCTGGGCACAGCACAGTGCAGGGCACACGTGTGCCCGGGGCACGCTCAGCTCCCTGAGCTCCAACCTGACGTTGTAGGTGGTGTCTCTGCAGATCACAGATGTCTCACTCGTTCTCCTTCGCTGCATCCTAAACTCAGAGGGAAAATGTCATTTCCTCATGTTGTTCCGAGCACCGACCTCGTGTGTGTGGGCTCTGCCCCTCTGTTATACCCACTTTCTGCATTTCCCCCCATACCAGCTGCAGATTCCCCCTTGCAGAGCTTTCCCAAGGCGACTCAGCTCTTCGGGTCAGGGGCAGAGTCCCGGTCCTGGTTCATTCCCCTCTTGCTCCCCTCTATCCATGGATCCCCTGATCTCAGCCCCAGTGGGAACAGGGCTGCAGCACCAGCACTGAGCTCACAGGAGCTGTGGCTGTGCCCTGCCCTCCCTCAACCCTTCTTTCCCTCTTCATTCAGGGCCAGGTACTGAGCCAGGAGTCCTGGTCTCAGGTCCCACACAGTTTCCATCTTTCTCTGGAAATTACTGTGTGACTCCTGGAAATGAATTTACTGGTGTGGAATAGCATGGGCAGTTCCCCAAAGCTGCATTTTTGTTCCGGTTAAAGCAATTTCCTACTTTTGCAGTGAAAAATGAGAATGAAGGACAAGTGCGGACAGAGAGCCGAGAGTGCCAGCGAGGCTCTGTCCCCATTTTGCCCCTTTGGAAAAGTGCTTCTCTTCCCAGTGCCCCATTTCACTGTCAGAAATTCCCATTTCACAAACATGAGGTAAGAACAGCTCTTTGGCTGCTGCGTGGCATTTCCATCTTTCCTTGTTTAAAACCCTGTTGCAATTAGAAATTTCCCTCTGTCGAGCAGTGTTACATTTAAATCAAGAGATGCTTATGGCTGAGCAGCCTCGGCTCTTGCAATAAGACAGAAAAACCACACATATCTAATAATACGAGGAGCAGGAGGACTATCGGGAGCTAAAAATGGTCCTTCAGTATTTTGGTGCTTTAAATCCAAGCGCTCAGATTGTGTCTGTGTGTGCACGGAGCGTTTGCTGCCGTGGTGCCTGTGCCTGCGGAGCCGAGCGTGTTTGCAGATGTAGTTTGGGAGAATCGATCCCAATCTATTTTTAAGGTAAAGTGAGTGTGGCGGGTGGGAGGTGAGGAGGTGGAAGGAAAGCTAAATATTCACGTAGCTGCACTGTGTGTTTAAGAGCATCATCTAATAACGGGAGGATCGTGGCAGCGAGGTGAGGGAGAGAGGAGCCTTCTCCGGAGCCCCCCCCACACCGTGCCAGGGCACGGAGCGGCTCCGGGAGGAGGTGGCAGCGGGGCTGTCGCTTTAAGCCTCAGCTCGCAGCCAGCGGGTCACTGGAGCCGGCGACGTTCTTCGCATCGCTCCGCACCAACCCCGCTCCGCACAAACCCCGCTCGGCGGGGCTGGGAGAGCCTCGGGCAGCTGGAGCATCCAGCGCCGGCAGCGCTCCTGCCCGCGGACATGTGAGAGCCGGAGCCCCGGGGAAGAGCTGGCTGCTGAGGTCAGTGAGGGAAACTCGAGGCTTGTTTGTGTTTCCTTCTTTCTCTGAAATGAGAGGCTGGATCGGGAGAGGAGCAGGAGGAGGAGGTGGATACGGAGACACAGAGGATTCACTCAGGCCGGGATGTGCCGTGTGTGCTCGGGGGTTTAAAGTTTTCAGGTAGCTCCGGTGTGAACTTTTTGTTATTAATATTTTTGCAGCTGCAGCGGTGCTCGGGCTGCTCCGGGGGTGCCGTGTCTCACAGCGGAGCGTGCCGAGGGTGGGCGGTGGGTCCCTGAGCCCGGCCGTGCTCACGGGGGGACACGGGGTGTCTGTCACCAGCCCTGCCTCGCAGGGGGAGCGGCGCCCAAGGATTGGCACGGAAAGGGAAGTGGTGTCCTCAGCAAAGACCGGGCGAGTTTTACAGCTCTGCTGCCTCTGAAGCTGACGAGGAGTGGAGACTCCAGCCGAGGAGCTGGTGGCTGGGGACAGGGACAGCCCCGGTCCGGAGCCCAGGGACGATTCTCCAGGCATTTCACCTCCTGGTAAAACACGCTGTGGATTTCAGCCAGGGATTTCCTTCTACTCCTCTCCTCCAGCCCCCGCTTGCCTCTGTGCAAACCTCGCCCTCGGTGCCTTTCTCCAGGTGAGGTGGGGAAGTTCAGTGCCTGATGTTTTTGGGGTTTGAGGTTGTGGTCGTGCCAGAGGTGCAGCCCCCGCGGTGAGTTCTCCGGGGTGAGGTGTGGGGGTGGTGCAGGATAAAGAAAAGCTGCGTGCAGGGGCTGACAGACAGCTCTGGATAAGGTGCTCCCGCCGCTGGTGGTCACCGGCAGCACCAGCCCTGCTCCTGCCTGGAGATTTTGAGGTCGGCTGTCTTGAAAAGAGCAGAGGTAAGGAGCGGTGACACGTCTGGTTCACAGGGGGAGAGGCAGATAGGGCAGGGCACGTGGGCACGGATGTGGGGGAATGGATAGCTGCCAAGCCTGGGGCAGATAAGAGCCCGCTCGGACAAAGGCTCCGATTTCCAAGGACTGTCCACAGGGGAGAACTTGGTCCTAGGGACTGATTGCTGGGTCCTGTCCCAGCTCTGTCACTGTGGGACACGGTCAGGTTACTTCGTCTCGAGGTTGTGCCCTCCCTGAAATAAGGTGGAGTTGTGGCGGATGCATTTAAACGCCGAGGCAGCGCGCTCTGAGGGGGTGACAGCGAGGGCTGCTGTGTTATCCCTGAACCTGCCACCGTCCTCGCTCGCCCCTCACCTGGGCACTCACCAGACACCTTCAGGCAGCAGCTCCTGAGCTGGATCTGCTGTACCAGACCCGCCAGGGTCCAACCACCATTGGGTCCTGCCTGCAGGTCCCAACCTGCTGTCCCCTGGGAGGGCTGGACAAAGCCGGAGTGAGCAGCCCTTGAGCCTGACGCTCCGTCCTGCGTCGGGTCAGGTCTGCAAGAAGCTGAGCCTGGAGGAGAGGAGGGGAACCAAAGGCAGGTCAGTGCCCTGGGGACACCAGCTGTGAGAGAGGCTGGTTTGACACAGGGACAGGGTTTGGCTCTTTGGGTGGCTCATGAGTGTCTGTGGTTTGGTTTGGTGGGTGAAGCTCCCTTTGAAGGGGATGTTTCACCCATGTTTGGGTGACCATTGAATCGCTGGGGGATGTGCCATGACTTGGCCCGCACAGAAATACCTGCTGTGGTGCTTGGGGACCTCTGGGGCACTGTCCCAGAGCGGATCTGACAGGCTTTGGTGGGGCTCAGCAGCAGTGTGGGAAGAGCTGCATCCCGAGCTGCTGTGGGGGCAGCAGGAAGCTGTGGGAGAAGCCGCCACCGGAGCGTTGGGTTGAGAGGATCTCTGGCAGCAGATGTTGGTGTGGTGGGGGGCACAGCTGGGGCTGGCTGGGGGTCTGGGTTGCTCAGGTGCCAGAGAGATTGGGGCAGGGTGCTGATCCCAGGATAGGGCAGTGGGAATGTCAGAGAAAGGTTCTCTGCACAGTCCCGGATGGGCAGCGGGTCCAAGGTGGAAGCCCTGCAGGGCATCTGTGGGCTGTGGCTTCAGGTGTTGGGGGCTGGAGTGGTTCAGTTCTTGCCATGAGGCTTTCTGCCTTTGTTTAATGGCTTTCCTGAATCCGAGTGAAAATGGCCAAGGGGGTCGAGGCACAGGAGTCAGTTCTGACTTTGTTTTGCCTCGCCTGGGATCGCTTCAGCCTTGGCCTCAGCTGCACATCTGGAGTGGTCAGACTGAGGGATTTCCCCAGGAGATGCTGCTCAGTGTGCTGCACCTCTGGGGCAGAGCTGGGCAGCCCAGGAACACCTCAGCCAAAAACTGTGACAGGTTTTGTTTGGTGTGAGAGTTTCTCAGAGAGGAAAATGGGTGGGTTTGTGCTCCTCCATGGGGTGTAAGTGACCTTAGCCTGGGGCTTGGGGCTCCTGAGGAGCTGATGGCCCCAGCCTGCAGGGAGAGGGGACAGTGGCAGAGCAGGCGCCTGTCACTCTCTGCAGCTGCTTTTTGCTGCCTTTCCAACACCTCAGCTGTGGTTTTACACATCCTGAATCCACCCAGGCAGGTTAAACAGCCTGTTCCTCCAGCAGCAAGGGAATGTGTGCAAAAGCCTGGATGCCTTCCAGTGGCCCATGTGGGGAGAGAGAGTCCTGTTCCCAGCCACTCTGAGAAAAAGTGAACAAAGTTCTGACCCCCATGAGTGGGACCTCCACCTGCTTGGGATGGTGCCATCCCTGTCCTGCCTGAGGTCAGGGAGCAGGAGCAGAGGCTCCACACACTTCTCCTTGTCGCTGTGTGGGCAGAGGTGGGAGTGGCTCTGTGCCCGTGTCAAGGGCGATCGTGTTTGCAGCCAAATCTGCCCCGGGGTGATCTCTGCAGTGCCAGCAGCCCCCGGGTCCCTCTGCCCCGTGCAGATGGGGTTGGTGTTACTCTTTGGGACAGCGTCTAGCTGCCACAGGAAGGTGACAGCTGGCAGAATTTGGGCAGTTGCGGGGCTGGAGGCAGAGGACGGGGGATGAGGCCAGGCAGGGACACCGGCCTTGAGGTGAGAAGCAGCCTTGGGGCTGGAAACCGAAGCTGGTGCCCAGGAGCCGTTTAGGGTTGTGGCTGTGTGTCTGTGCTGTGGCAGGGCTGTTGCTCAGCCCCACGAGGGGATGCTCTGGCTCTCGGGAAGCCTCCTGACCCTGGCTGTGCCAAGCCCCGGGTGAGAGCGGCAGATGGCGAGCCCCAGGGTGTGATCACACCTCCACCTGCCCTCGCAGCTCCTGCCTCGGGGCTGGGAGCAGCCTGGCAGGGAAGGAGCCGAGCACTCCGTGCCTTGTCACATTTGGGCATTTTAATTAGGAGAGGTTCAGGCCTGGGGCAGGGTTTGGCTGGAGGGAGCCTGGTGCCCGCAGGTGCTGCCCTGGGGCTGCCCATGGGCCATCCTGGGCTGGCACAGCCCTGTCAGCCCTAACACGGCCCACGGGCACCGACCTCCTGCCCCTCGGGTGCCACTGGGAGGTAGCCAGGCACACAGCCAGCCCCGTCCCACACCTCCATGCTCTGGCTGCTCTTCCTACTGATTCAGAGCATCCTTTCCTCTGCCAGGCACGTTGGGGGCAGGATCCTGACACCCCGAATTGCAGGGTCTCTGCAGGCTGTGCCCTGCGGGGATCTGGTCTCTGTGGAAGGGCAGCCCTGAGCTGGGGGCTCTGGCCATGCGCTGCCAGGCTGCTCCTGCAAGCTGGAACTTCTCCCGTGGATCCAGGACTGCTCTGATTTACTCCACGCAGTCGTGGAAAAGCGGGAGGGAGGCTCGGTGTGAATGAACCGGTTTCCTCCTCTACCCTGAAATTTGGGTCGCACAACCCAACATAGCAGAGCTGTGAGAGGTGCAGTTCACCCTCAGTTCAAGCCCAAGCCAGCTTTGATTTCCGAGGTGCAACTGTTGGTGGTTCAGAGGGTCCGTTGGAGCTGTGGCTCCATTAGTGGATCAGCACGTGGCAGGAGGTGAGAGGGGTTTTTCCCCTCCCTGATCAGCTCCCACATTGCCAATGTTCCTCTCTGGCCCGCTGCTAATTTTGACGCTGCCCTAAATAGAAGCTGAGTGCATCTCATCTGCTTCACTTAGCATACAGGAAAATTGTTTTCCTTCATTTACCCAATCCAACTTGTGGCTTTAACCCTGTCAGCACAAGTCTCTCCCCACTGCAGAGCTCCCATGAAGGGCTTTGCCTGCCCCTGCCCCGGGGAAGAGCTCTGGTGGGAACGGCACCGCGTGTGGTGTGGTTGGGAGGGCTCCCAGGCTGCCCAGAGTGGCCACCAGCAGAGCTGGGAGAGGGACTTTGCTTCATCAGCAGCCAAGGGAATCCCTTGCTCCGCTGGAAAGTCTGGCTGGCTCTCCCCGTGCCCTCTCCATCTCTCTGGTGGGATGTGCAGCCCTCCAGGAGGGACCCAGTGCCCCTTCCTAGACTGGTCTCGGGTAGAAAATAGCTCAGCACAGATAGACCCAGTTCTAGGAGGCTTTGATTGCTTTGTGTTGTGGTATTTTTTCCAGCAACTGGTGGGACCAGCTCGGTGTGTAGGGAATATCCCCAAGCCTGGCAGATGCCCCTCTTATCGCTGACTAATTTTATCTCCCATTCCAAGTGACTCCTTGGAAAGATCTGTTGTTCCTGCTGCTCTGTCTGCTCCAGTTCAGGACACACAGCCCCTCTCCCTGCTGGAAGTGGCTTGGAAAGGCTGCCTCCAACGCAAGCCTCCTTAAATATATCCCTGTCTAGTGCAAGGTGCTCATTTGGGGCTCTTGTGCAAGAAATGTTGTCCTGAAAAACTGTAATTTTGTGGCATTTTCAGCTGGGTGACTGCTACAAGTGCTGTGCTGAGGACACGGGCACCGAGGGGAAGCGTTGCGGTGTGAGGGGCAGTGGCCTGGAAAGGCTGGATTTAGCTGCTGGAAAAAGCAAACCCTGAGCTTGGGCTGAGCCCTGGCTGGGCACACGGCAGCACTTCAGCCAGGGTGGCTGCACGGTTCCCCTCATCCGCTCTGAGCCCAGCCCTTTCCAGCCCAGAAGCTCCCCTCGGAGCAGTGCCAGGGTGAACGCTGTCCCTTCCTCCCCTCTTTCCCATTCAGCCTCCAGGTTGCTCTGGGTGCTCTGCAGTGACAGCGGCCGCTCTGCACGGGGCTCGTCCGTGCGCTGGGCTCGGGTTTGGGCTGTGGCAGTGCCCGGAGCCTCTGGGATCAGAGGGACCAAGGAGCAGTGACTCCAGCAGGCTCCAGACTGTGGGGCTTGGCACATCTGGGGCACGGCCAGGAGCCGGCCCCTGAACAGACCAGGAGAGGGCACGGCTGTTCCTGAGGCTGCACCGGATGGAGCGATTGGACTCGGGGACTTGTTCGGGGTGTTCTGACTCTCCTCTCCTCTCTCTTCCCAGAAAATCAACCGGACCCCTTCGGACGAGGAATGCTTCTTTGACCTGTTGAGCAAGTTCCAGAGCAACCGGATGGATGATCAGCGCTGCCCGTTGGAGGAGTGCCCAGCCGAGGCTGCGGAGGCAGCTGCCACGCGGGTCCCTGCCCTGGGAGAGCGGATATGTGAGCACCGATGCGTTCCCAAATCCCTGTCCCTGTGGGAGTGACGCTGCTCCCGCGGCGTGCCCAGCTGTTGTGGTTTGCCGTGCATCCCGTGATGTTTTCCCTGAGCCTCAGCTCTCTGAACTTAGCGATTCCTTGGAAATCTCCATCATTATTTAAGGAAGGAAAAAACATTCTTATGTAAACGGTTGCCGAGGGAAAGGCTGGAGAACGTGAGCTAAGGTTTGGGGAGTAAATTAGCGAGAGAAATGCAAAATACACTTGGATTTTTTCAGTGTGGGTCTTTAGGTCTTGGATTCTGAACAGGGAGGTTGGCAAGAGGACTTGTGCCACTTCCAGTACCTCCAGGAGGAAGATGATGATGGTCACATTGCTGAGGGAGCTTTGTGAGAACCTGGCGTCTGGGACATGCAGGGGCTGGGTCAGGCTTTCTCAGGCAAGTTAAAATATTGCCAGTTTTTGTAATAGCGTTGCCATGGAGGAAAAACTTCTGGATTTTGTACTGTTCTTGGATGCGGTGGTGATAGGTGCTGTGTGAGGACAGAGGAGCCAGAAGGATGGATAAACAGTGGGAAGCTGCTCAGGCAAACAGCTCAGCCCTAGGAAGGACAGGGATAAATTGAGGAAGGCGCCTGACAAATAGACAGGGCAGGAAAGGCAGGGCTGTGTTTGCACTTGGGTTTTGTGGCTTTTTCAGTGTTCAGGGCCTTTGTTTAACCCAAGCTGGGGAGAAGCTCTAAAATGCACAGATCGCCCTCACACACTTAATCACCAGCACAAAGGGCTCAAACCAGTTATTTAAACTGATGGATTTGTTCATCATCAGTTTCCAAATGAATACAAAGTGCAAACGGGAGAGGAGGAGACCCCTGACACCGCTCCCAGAGCCGCAGCACAAGGAGCAGGTGTTGGGGCAGGGGCTGAAGCAGAGGCCAGGCTGTGGCAGGGAGGCAGGTTGGCTGTTGAGGTGAGAGGGTTTTTATCATCTAAAAATAAGGTGGAAATGAGCATCGCTTTGTCAAGAGATGCATTTCTGACACACAAGTGCATTTGGCTGTAACAGCTGTGTAATTTAGGAGACGGGGTTGAAAATGCGGAGCTTTATAAAGAATGCACGAGCAGCCCCACGTTCTGTTCGGCTCATTTGGGCTCTGAGCCTTTTGGACGTGTTATTTTCAAGGATTCTTTGTGAGCTGGAGGGGAGGAAACTCATCTCTGCGTCAGCACCGAGATTTTCCTGTATTTCTGCAGCTCCATGAGCTGGGGCTCTAAGAACTTGTGTCGGGAGGCTCGGAGCAGGCTCTGCTGCAGTGCTTTGTGCTCAGGGAAAGGAACACCACTTGGGCTGGATTTCTGCTTTCCTTTGCTTGTCCCTGTCCGAGTGCAGTGTCTGTTGTTTGGGAGCCTTTCCCTACCCAGCAGCTGCAGGAGCCAGCAGGCTCTTTCCAGGGAGCGCTGCCCAGAGGTGTTTCCAAAGGGTCAGTGGTGGATAGATGACATGTAGTGGTTCTGGACTGGGAGCACCAGCACCAGCACGGCCCAGGCTCGCTCTGCTCCGTGGGATGAGAAGAAGCAGAGCCCAGGAGTGTTTTGCTGGTGCTGACGCAGGTCCTGCAGCCCGTGACAGCCAGACTTGCCTCGGCAGTGCCTCTCCTTGAGCAAACAGCCCGGATTTCTGGGGGCCTGGGAAGTGCTGCCAGGTGAGAGGCTCAGCCAGGCTGGGGCTTTGCTGGCCCGTCTGGAATTATTCCCGGCCGCTGGGACCGTGTGGGTGCCCGTCACAGCCGCAGGAGCCCTCAGGAGCTCTGTGCTCACCTGCGATTGCCCAGCTCTGCCTGTGCCTCTTGGCTCCAGGTGGAAACCCAGAGTGGAAGTGGCAGTGGAAGCTGCCTGGAGTGCTGGAAACAGCAGGGATCATACCCAGGCAGTGGTTCAGCTCTGGGCACTGGATCTCCTGGGCTGAGGTGGCACCTTTGGTGGCCTCCAGGAGCTGACCAAGCGCAGGCAGGAGCCGGGAGCCCCTCAGGGGACCCAGCAATGGGAGGTGGGTGTGTGAGGTTCTGCTTTATCCAGGCACCTGATTGCCCCTCTGCTGCCTGCTGGGTTTGTGTGGGTTGGAGAAGAGTTTGGGGAGGGGGATTTGGGCTCTGCAGCTCAGGCAGAGCGGTGACCCTGCCGTGTGCTCCTCTCCCCCAGCACAGTCCACCATGATGGCATCTCCACAAACAGAGGAGTTCTTCGACCTCATCGCCAGCTCCCAGAGCAGGCGCCTGGATGACCAACGTGCCAACGTGGGCAACCTGCCCGGCCTGCGGATAACCCACAACAACCTGGGCCACCTGCGTGTGGAGGGGGACGCCCAGGAGCCCGGGGACGAGTTCTTCAACATGCTCATGAAGTGTCAGGTACGGGCACAGGGCTGGGGAGCTCTGACACCTCTGCTCCAGCCCTTTCCTCCCATGGCAGGGCTGTCCTGGCCCTGCCCTGCCTGTGCTAATGCCCCTCTCTCCCCTGCAGTCCTCCAGGATTGATGACCAGCGCTGTGCCCCCCCAGACTCCATCCCCCGTGGCCCCACCATGCCCGATGAAGACTTTTTCAGCCTCATCCAGCGTGTCCAGGCCAAACGCATGGACGAGCAGCGTGTGGATTTGGCCTCAGCCCAGGAAGAGGCCGAGGAGGAGCAGCAGAGGCCTGGTTCCAGCTAAGAACTGGGCTTCGGTCTGGGGGGGTTGTTTCAGCTTTATTTTGTTTTTTAAAAAGGAAAAAAAAGAGTAGGTGGTTTCAAGCCCCAGCGCTCCTGTGCTCCCAGTCTTGTCCCGGGAGCTGCACCTCCATCGTGTTCCTACGGGAAAGCCCAGCAGATGGGGGACAGTTTTTAAATAAGGGGTTTTTTTAGGACACTGGGCCGCTCTAACACTGGGAAGCACCTGGAAGACTTTAGCAGCCCCTCTGCTGATAACCTAAAACCCCAGGAACTCGGAGGAGCCCACAGGGGGTAGTTAACTCCAGCCTCCATGTCTTTTATTTCCACAACACTTTTAATTATACACTGAAAGGGAAGAACACCTTTTCAGTTTTGAAGTCCTCCTGTCTTCCCTGACACAAATGGCTCTGGATCCTTCCCTGGAACATCTTGTTCAGCTTTGTTCCTTCTACAGGAGAAAAAGAGCCCGAGTCCTTTAAACCTGACTCCATCCCAGCTGCATTGTAGTCCCACACACCTGAGTGTATTTTAGGTTTGCTGAGGACTCTCTGGAGAGCCCTGGACATTCTCTGCTTCCAGCTGCAGGACCTCCTGAGTAGGGGCAAAGCCTCGCTCACCCTGAGCTTTAGTGGGATTTGTTACCTCTGGAGCCCAGGCAGCTGTGCAGCCCCAACTGCAGCCCCATGGCAGGGGCTGTTCCTGGGCAGGAGGAAGGAGGTCTCTGCCCAAGTGTTCAGCCCACGGCAAACGGCTCCTGGTGCCACTGAGCCGAGGTGAGGGTGTCCGAGACAGAACCTGTGTGTGACAGGGCCCTGCTTCAACAGCCAGCAAAGCTTTCTGCCCATGGCTCGTCCCTCCTCCCCTCTCTGCCCATGGCTCTCCTCGTTTCTCCCCAAACCAGCGCTGAGCTGCTCCCAGTGAGGCACTCTGGTTCTGTCCACCTGTCTGCAGTCACTGCAGCCTCAGGAGAGCCCCAGCCTGGGGGGCTGGCTGGGAAGTCACATTTCCTGTCATTCCTTCCCCTTTTGGACCAGCTGGAAAAGCCAGAGGAGGGGAGCAGGAACCTGACTTGAGGAGGTGCAGTACTTTTCCTTTGCTTGACCAGAGACTATGCTGGACTTCAGAAACTCCAGCACCGAGTTGTGCCGAAGCAGCGCCGTTCCTGCAGAGAATAAATCGGCACTTTCTCTTGGAAATGCGTTTGATGGAAACATTCCCAACCAGCAGGGAGATATTTTTAGACCAGTGATGCTGCTCATGGGGCATTTACCCTGCCTGCACTGACCATGTGGAGTGGTAGCTGCAGTTTACCTGCTACCTGGGAGCACTCACCTGCTGCTCGGCTGAGGCTGGGCCTCCCTCCTGGGGCTGGGCAGAGCTCTGGAGAGGGGAGAGGAATCCTGCCCACTCCCTTCCTACCAGCCAAGCTGACATTTGTAAAAGAGGAAGACATTGATGATGATGACCTGACCAGCTGCAGGCTCAGGCTCGTGCAGCTCTCAGCCAGGTGGTGAACTGGAATCTGACCATTAAGCTTTCAGAGGTATTATTGAGGTATTATTTGCCATATACTTGAATGTATGAGCTTATTTATTTTTTACATGTGCATTTGCTAATGTCATTTTAATGGGGAATTTCCAACCCACAGGTACTTGGTTTTTTTTTTCTAAAAAATAATCTGCCAAATGGATTAATATATTAGAAATGAATACAGCTCAAGGAGAATTGTGCTTAATAAATATTTGTGTCTAAGCTTCAGTGCAGATGCTCATTTCCATTATTTCCTGGCCGACAGCAGGACTAATCCTGGCCCTTTGGAAGAGGGATGGGGGTGGATGGGGGTGGATGGGGGTCTCTGGTGACAGACACCACCACATGTGTTAAGAAAAGCGTTGTGCACCCACCTCCACATCACTTTACAAGCACACGGGGCTCCTGGCAGCCACCACCATCTCAGCTCTGTCTGCTTGCCAGCATCGATGGGGCTGTGGAGGGAAGGCACAGAGCCCTGAGAATTCCCTGCCCAGAAGTTTCCACGACGACAGGGCAGACAGAGCAGCCCTGCGCGGCTGAGAAAAGGCCACTGGAAAAAGGCAAGGAGAGGCTGAGCTGTTCCTTTCACGCCCTGCCCAGCTCTGCCCCATCTCGGTGCCACCCCGGCGCCTGGCCCAAAGCTGAGTTGTTCCCCAGAGCCAAGGGCAGGGGGTGCTGGGCACAGCCCTGGCACCAGCCCTCAGAGAAGACACTCACAAAGCAGCAGCACTAGCTCATTCCAGCACAGCAGGCACGAGCAGGCTGTTGGACTGGGCCAGAAGGTGGCTTGAGAGCAGCAGAGTTTGGATCCTGAGCCCTGTGAGGATAAAGCCAAGTCACAGCTGGGCTTCCCACGCCTGGCTAATTTGTGCTGGCCCCTGCCAGCCCTGATCAAAGATTAATAAAGAGCCACCAGCTTGTTCTCATCAGGTGTTCTCACGCCTCTGGGTGTCTGGGCACAGAAGCTCTGTGCTAGAAAGCTCTGTGTGTGACCTGGGGACAGAACTGTGCCCTCAGGTGTGCAGAGACTTAGATTCCCAGGAGCAGGTGATCCCTGGGAGTGAGTGATGGGGGTCTCACCTCCTGTCTCTCCATCCTGAGCAGCTGGGGAAGGCAGCACAGGCTCATTCTGAGCTCCTGTGAGCAGAAGGCACTGGCTACCACTGAGTCTCCAGAGCAGCCTGCAGTGGTGGCTGCTGTGCTGAATCCTCCTCTCTCCCACGCTGCCAGGCTCGATCCCACGTCGTGAAGAGCTCTCCGATGCTGACATCCGCTGGATAGCCGCGGGATTGCCGGCCCGTGAAGTGCTGCTGCTGCTGCAGCTGTGGAGTGAGTCACTGGGAGCAGGGCTGTCTCCCCAGTTCTCTTCATGAAGAACCCTAAAAATCCAGCAGAAACACGAGAGCCTGCCCTCCCCTACCCAGCTGTGCACAAGCAACCAGAGGCACTCGCAAGGGCTGATGTCAGGCGTGGAGAAAGGCATCCAGGAGAAAGGCTGCTTCCCCTCACTCTCCCTGCCTTTGGCTAAAGCAAGCCCATGTGCTCACCTGTGTGCCCTTTCCAGAGCAAACCCACTGCCCCATGACTCAACAGTTTTCAGAAAAACACGATTCAACAGGGAGTGCAAAACTCCTTTTTTATCTGCAATCTCTTAGCAGTAGATCTTTCTGTTTTATATGCACTCCCTCCCATGATGTTGGCCTGAACCTTCAGAGCAGCAGCAAGAACTGCTACCCTCCAGGCTCAGAGCTGCAGAGGCAGCCCCAGGGCACAGGGACCTGGCTCTGTCCTGCCTCCAAAAAGCACTGGGACAAGGAAACACTAAAATCTAGGAACAGCCAACATAGATTTTGCCACATTTTGCTACATTTTTTAGCCCAACACAGCAAAAGCTGGCACCACCTTCCTGTAGCTGGGACCCAGTAACAGGTAAGAAAGGTAAGGAAAACAGTATAAAAAAGCCAGGTTGTAAATGAGTTGTTTCCAAGGCAACACGGATCCTGCAACAGCTGCTCTGTTCCACCCCATCAAAGGCATCAGCACCATGGAAGCAGAATGCTGATTTTCAGATTAAAGGTAATAAAATAAGCACTTTTCCAGCAGTGCTAATAGGTGCCAGCAGCCCAGCTCAAGGGGAGAACACAGCAGTGCATTGAGATGCAAGATCCTGTTTCTCAATCCTGGGTCACTCCAGCTGTTTCAGGGACAGCTGTATCTCACTGGGATCTGAGCACACACGAGCTGGCTGATGAAGTTCTTGCCCCTGTTTCATCACTCTGCACTGACACACCCTCAGGAACAGGACAACTTCCCCGGTGGTCTGACCCAACACTTAAAATGCAACACATGTAATTGTTATGAACACTCCAGATGAAGGAAACTCGTTAAATGCCTGCAATGCCCTCACTGAATCCTTGGTTGATGAAGCACCACAAGCACCTGGAACTGCCTGGCTGAGAGAATTGGGTTTGCTCAGCCCAAAGGCTGAGAGGGGTTTTACTGCTTTCTGTGGCTCCCTAATGAGGAGGATCCATAGAGGTTGTGGGACCTCCACCCTTAGCGATATTCACAAGATCCTGAATATCCTCCTCTGACAAGCAGATTGGACTGGAATCCTCCAGAAGGCTCTTCCAAACTGAATTAGTCTTTGCAAGTTCAAAACTGTAAGAAAGCAGCTACAGAGGAAACAAGCCCTAACAAAGTGCAACATGATCACCTCAGTGCCTGATCCACCGCTCCCTGAGAGCTGCGTGCTGACAAACTCCTACATCTGTCATTTATCACTTTTAAAATTTCTAACTAAACCTAACATGCTGCAGTAGCACTAATAAGCCCCTCAATATCTGCCAAGACAACTTTCTAGGTGCTCTACTTCTCTCCACCATGCTCCACCAACTATTAATTTTGCCTTCACATCCATACTCCCCCTCACCAACAAGGAGCTGTAAAACCCCCATGCTGGAGCTCGAGGGGGATCAAAATACAAAACTTTCAGCCCTGACATGAAGGGCACAGAAACAAAACTCTGGAAGATGTCAAAGAACAGATAAAAGCAGCATTTGACTGCATTAAGAGCAGGTGATCTGACCCTCCTGCAGGGTCATTTTGAATTCAGAATTTTGGGACCCATCTCCTCAGGTGGTATCAATTGCCCACTCAGGTGCCACACCTGGGCATCCCTAAAAGCTCCAGCTTCAGCTGCACCTCGCTAGGTCAAATGCACATGGACAAAGAATTTCTGGCTGCCTTCTCAGCAGGGAACAAAGCCAGGCACGGGACACTGCTGCGGCACTGAAAATTGCCTCAAAGTCAGCAAAACAAGTACCAGGAAAAATATCTACACCATCTCTAAAGACATCAGCTTGATCAAAGGCAAAACTACACAAGGCAAAGACACACAACAGAGAAAACCCAACACCCGAGTTTATTTTAAAGACAGACAGTCGAAATCGGGGAATGAAGGTGAAGAGTCTCTTGCAACGAGCAGAATGACCCAAATCCCATGTGTCAGGTCTGTCCCACAGGCCACAATCCCTCGTGTCAGGTGTGTCCCTTGCTGCCAGGCTCTGCAGGGGTTTCCCCGCTGTCCCCGTCTGCCAGCTGACCTTGGGGCTCGGGCTCTGCCGAGCTTTCCAGCAGCAGTTCCAGGGCTTCCTCACCAGCCACACGTCTCACCTTCTCCCCTTTGGCTGCCAGGATCTCCTCGATATTCCTGGACAGCGATTTGAGAACCAACAGTGACACCACAGCAAAGGCCCAACACAGTCACGCACAGGCTCAGTGCACTCTGTCCTTAAGAGATTGCCACTACACAGTGAATCACAGGAGCATCACCACAGAAAACCACCCAAACTTTCTGGGACTGTTTTCATCCACTAGGATCAATAATTCAGCAATTACAGCTAAACAGAAGCCTTAAAAGGTATCTCGGGAAGTTAGAAATCCCTAGAATTCCACAGCAGATCAATCTACACACTTGAAACACTTATCCAAGGAAACCCAGCAGTGATGTGATAAAGCCTGAGGGGAACAGCAAATCACCTGCTGGCATCACTACGGATCCCTGTGCATCCCACAGCTTCTGCTGCAGCTTCACACCAATTTATTTGATCCTAGACTGTGACAGTCATATTACAGTGACAGGAAACCGAGTCAGTGTGTTGTAATGAACCGGGTGACACTTTGTTTTTAGTATGAGCCACATATTAAAAGCATCACTGAAAGAAGGTATCAGCTCAGGAAGCTGCACATGGAAGCAGGGTATGAGGAGGATCCTGCTGGCACACTCACCTCTTTCCCTCCAGGTCGGAGAACCAGCCCAGGTTATCGGCGATAACGTGGTGGTTCCCGCAGCCGGGACATGTCACGATCACCACCCCTCGGTGGTAGGCGGCCTTAGAGATGGATTTGGCTGAGCGGGTCTGGCACACCTGAAAAACAAAGTGCATTTTATGAGCACGGTAACTGCAGCTCCAGGGACTTTTAAGACAAAAATACTTTTGCCATTAAAAGCTTCTTCCCTCCCTCACCTCTAACTATCCCAAGTCGGCTTCATCACGTTATGATGCCGTCAGTTCAGCCCGAGACACAAAGGCTGAGAAGGGTTTTACTGCTTTTTGTGGCTCCCTAATGAGGAGGATCCACAGAGGCTATGGGATCTCCACCCTCAGAGATACTCACAAGACCCCGAACAACCTCCTCCAACACGGAGCTTGGATTAGAAATCTCCAGAGGGCTCTTCCACTCTGAATTAGTCTTCGCAAGTCTAAAACTAAGAAAAAAGCTACACCAGGAGCCCCCCGGCCACCCCAGCGCCGGTGCCCTCAGAGCCCCCCGGCCCCACGCCCACCTTGCAGGTGTACACCAGGCGGTAGTGCGTGGCCGCCGGCGGCCCCGGAGCGGAACAGAGCGGG